>CM074306.1:5594221-5641721 GCA_037194245.1 Opsariichthys bidens
TCTGGGCCTGTCTGAAATTAGATTTTTTTTAACTGGTTCTGGATGTTTCATGAAATTCTTTATCCATTTGTTTCATTGTATTTTCCTTTTTCTTGTCACCACCAATATGTTGATGTTCTTTGTCTAAAATATTTTTTGAATTTCTCTTGAGCTGAAATAGTGGTCTATTATCAGCTATGATTGGCTTGCTTTGCCTCTAATTTGATTTTACTCCCTAAAGCCCCGTTTTCACCGAAATTACCTGGAACAATTTGCCCCAGGAACTTCCACATATAAGCTTAATACAGCTTGAACCTCGTTGTTGGTCCATCGGTCGTATTTTTAACCTCTAATGTTGATTCGAATAGCAAACAACTCTTATTGCATGCACCAGAAAATCCGAGTTGATGAAAAAGGTGGTTGAAATAAAATGCTGCATGGAGTCAACCAATCAAAATGCTCTATGAACTCAACCCATCAGCGTGTTCAGCAACTCAAGACCCACCTCGAAAAGTTCATGAACTTTTAAAAAGTACTATCTTGCAAGCAGGGACGTTTTGAGGGGTGAATTTTTACCCCGAACTTTATTTAGACCCTGGTTCCTGCGGCATGTGTGTAGTTCCTGCGGTGGAAACGCGACTAAAGTGGTATTTACAGTTATCATTCTGTGACATTCATCATTAAGCTCACAATGTATTTTAAACTCACTCTAGCAATTTTTGTTCATACAGGATGAGAAAAATCAAGTACTGACCTCCAATATCTGGCTTAACATGGTAAGCCACGTAACTTTTGTATTTGCATAAGTAAATGACCTAGTGTCAATATATCTCTCAATGACTGTTGTTCTAGGATCAGTACAAGTTATGCTCAATTTTACAACAACATTACTGTGAAAATATTTGTAAAAATAATAAATCTAAAAATAATACTTACATAATGTTTCATGTACGTACTATAAAATGATAAATTCCTGTTTTAAAATCTTAAAAAAAATTGAAAAAAAGCTTGATTTATTTTTTTTTATTTTTATTTTTATTTTTTTTTAAGGCCACTAGTCGAAATTCTTTTTTTGCTTTGATCAACATTACACTACTATTAACTCTGGCCATTTAAAGCATATTAATTTAGTACATGTATGTTGTAACGTCTGAAATGGTTCTTTCTCTATATATTTCTCAGCACTGGTATGATCATTATCTGCAATGGAACCAATCTGAATTCCCAGGTGTCAAAAACCTTCGCTTCACCACAGACCAAGTGTGGACGCCAGACATCCTGCTGTACAATAGGTATATAAGCATTTATATTTATGAAACAAGACTTTTTTTCATTATTATTGCATTGAATAGTATTATTATTCCCCTCTAAGGTTTTGCTTTTCCTCTGGAGATCTTTTACAGGAATGAAAACCTGCCTAAGTACCGTGATATATTTCCATCTTTGTCTTATACCTGAATACTTCTCAGTTGTAAATCGCTTTGGGAAAAAAGTATATGGTATGTCCCTCAACGAGAAATGAAGTAATAGATCTTAAACCCCGTAATTACTTTGATCATGCAGGCAGAAACTTCAGAATAAGAATAAAATCCTTCAGCGAGATAATATACTTCTAACCGCGGCATCAAAAATGGTTCGGTAACGAATCCTTGGGAATCGGAATCAGCAGATGTAGGTTTGTACGTGTGTGATTGAAGATTGCTGTATTGGAGCCATAACTCAAACTGTGAGGCTAAACAGAAGAGCAACTACAGATCAATGAACTGAAAATTTGGTCCTTGGGCAAAAGCAGATCGTTTAGTCGAAGAGCTGGTGTCCAAACAGCCTATTAACATCCTTCGCTGTAGACTTCCCGTTTTTTTAAATTCCGAGCTGATTCACATGGGAGCTTGCTGCTTAGTTGTACATTAAATTTAATCATGGCCTCAAGCTAATTTTTGAAAGGCGCATTATTCATTCATACCTAGTTATAACCTTATGAACCACAGGAATCTTTCCTCATATTTAGTTTTCACTTTGAGTTAATCTGATGACTGTCTAAATTTGCATCAAGATCTTGTCCTTATTACTGCGTCTGACTATTAATCATATCTTTGTTTAAAAGGAGCTTTGGCTTAGTGGTTATTGAATGTTGATATTTGGTTCAAATCTGGCTTCCCTGATCCCTCCCCCCCTCATTAATTTCATGTCCTTTCCGTATAATTTGTATAAATGTAACATGAAAAAGACAAAACATTAAACATAAATGTCTAAAATATTCACCCTCTCTCCATTTTCAGTGCAGATGACAAGTTCGACTCCACCTTCAAGTCGAATATTGTAGTGAACTCCAGTGGCTACTGCACGTACCTGCCTCCAGGTCAGTGTGAACGCTTATGCTTAAGCTTTATGTCGCATATAATGATAAAAGCAATAGTAAGCTGCGGTTCATAACACGAAAACACCAGTGGCATTCAAAGTAAAAAAGCTTTAAGCTATAAAATGATTTTTGCATGGAATTGAACAGAGAAAGGAAGTAGGAAAAGGTCATCTGGTTCATGGGAAGTGCAACAGTTGAAGCACACATGAATGTGGGAAGAAGTGCCATCATACAGATGAAAAGATATATTTTTGAAGCTGTTTAAGTGTTAAAGGGTTCTCTGCATACTGAGTGTGGAAATCAAAGAACCCTCTTTCATGTTCCATAGTAAATGATGGTTCATGGGTCATCAATTTATAGATTTGCACATCAGAAACAGGGACGTTTATGGTGCAAAAGGAAATAGGGAGTTCATGAATTATGTTACAGCTACTTTATTTCCTCTGAGGGCAGTAGTGCTTAAGAATGTGCATCGCAAATGCATATTGCGTTTATTTTTAGAAAACCGAGTGAGAACGAATTGCTCCCTTTGATGAAAATATATGCATTGTATGTATAAAAACAGGCTGAAGCAATGACATGCTTTTATTCAGCTCTTGTCTGTGAAGAAAAACATCTCTTTCTCTCTCTCTTACACACACACACACACACACACACAGAGATTCATAGATAGACATACACAACGACTCGCTCAGCAATGAAGCCGGAGTCTTTAAATAACTGCAGATGCAAACAAACACATTCGCTATCACAAGCAGATCGTGCCCCAATGGCTCGTATTTGCTGCTCACGCTGATTTCATTGAAAGTCATCCAGTCCCTCAGTAGCAAACAGAAATCAAATGCCTTTTTGAAGTTAAGTCAGGCACAGAGATTAGAAGAGGAAATGAGCAGCGAGGAAAAAGACAGACATAAACAGAGAAAATCTCACATCTTGTTTTCAGAAATATGTTTATTCGTTGGTGGCTTGTGGATGTGAACAGATTTGGGTAATCAGTGATCTGGGCATATGCCAAGGACACACACAGAGACAATCTGATGCAAAATAAAGCTTTGTTTATTTGCTGCAACTGTTTGTCCTGGAGACTGTGTCAGCCAGTGATGTAATACACACGGATGCTGATGAGAAGATAGATTCACAGAGACTTCACAGCATCTGCAAATCTGCAACATATTTATACATTTACATATAGTGAAATCAGTTTGAGATGGTTTGAGCTTTGTGACTATGCATTATCCTTCTGGAAGCAGCCATGAGAAGATGGGTACACTCTGGTCATAAAGGGATAAAGATGGATGGTCAGCAACAATACCAAGGCAGGCTGTGGCGTTTAAATGATGCTCAATTGGTACTAAGGGGCCCAAAGTGTGCCAAGAAAATATCCCATCATACCATTACACCAGCTGCAGCCTGAAGCGTTGATAGAAGGCAGGATGGATCCATGCTTTTATGTTGTTTACACCAAATTCTGACCCTACTGAATGCTGCAGCAGAAATAGAGACTCGTCAGACAAGGCAGCTTTTTTCCAATCTGTTATTGTCCAATTTTGGTTAGCCCGTGCAAATTGTAGCTTCAGTTTTCTGTTCTTTGCTGACAGGAGTGGGACCGGTGTGGTCTTCTGCTGCTGTAGCACATCTGCTTCAAGGTTCAACGTGTTGTGCTTTCAGAGATGCTCTTCTGCAGACCTCGGTTGTAACGACTGGAGGAGTTACTGTTGTCTTTTTATCGGCTCAAACCAGTCTGGTCATTCTCCTCTGACCTCTTGCACCAACAAGGCATTTCCGACCACAGAACTGCCGCTCACTGGATATTTTCTCTTTTTTTTTTCTCTGATTTGAAAATCCCAGTAGATCAGCAGTTTCTGAAATACTCAGACCAGCCCGTCTGGCACTAATAACTATGCCACGTCCAAAGTCACTTAAATCACCTTTCTGCTCCCCATTCTGATGCTCAGTTTGAACTTCAGCAGATCGTCTTTACTATGTCTATATGTCTAAATGTGTTGAGTTGCTGCTATGTGATTGGCTGATTAGAAATTTGCATTAACGTGCAGTTGAACAGGTGTACCTAATAAAGTGTTGTGTGTGTGTGTATATGTATATATATATATATATATATATATATATATATATATATATATGTATATATATATATAGTAAAATATAGATTTTGTCCTTATTAATAGGTCTGACTGTTAATCGTGTTGAGATGTGGCTTGGTGATTATTGAATGGGAACATTGATGTCTCAGAAAAAACACACACACACACACACATGCGCACACATATATATTTTTTTGTTAATTGTCATGCAGATAATGCAAAAAAAAAAAATGCAAGAAAAAATCTCAGTGCATTTTTATGAACTTTTTTTTTTCGTTCTTGTTTTATGACTTTTTCTTTCTTTTTAAATTTGGGCTGAAATATGACCTGAACAACATGTTCTTGAAAGGTTTTATGATTTGTCAGTTTTGAATGAAATGAACACGGCTGCTGTAAATGTGCAGTGGATCAGAGACTCATTTAGAATGATCTGCAATGAGCGGCTTATGTTGACAGCAAAGTTCATTTCAGAGTAGATCACTCTAGTCTAATATTGACACATTTTGCTGGCATTCCTGTTGGTACTGACAGGAAATGCCCTCTAGGGCTGGTGACTCATATTTCTGACAGATTTAAAGCAAACTACAGTTCCTGCATGTGTGTATTTGATGCATTTTGTTTATTTTTGCCATACAAAGAGGGTTTGATCAGACTTTGGTTCTGTATCCTTGTCATTTTTAGAGAAATCTTAAGAGATAGTTGACATTTAAAATGAGAATTTCACTCTCTCTCTCTTACACACACACACACACACACACACACACACACACCTTGTGTTTTCATTTTTTATGGGGACATTCCATAGGCGTAATGGTTTTTATACTGTACAAACTGTATATTGTCCTTCCACACCACCCCTACCCCTAAACCTACCCATCACAGAAAATGTTCTGCTGTTTTATATTTTCAAAAAAGATAATTCTGTATGATTTATAAGCTTGTTTCCTCATGGGGACCAAAAAATGTCCCCACAAGATCAAAATTTACTAGTATTACTACATTTGGGCCCCATAACAAAGGGAATGCCCGCCCACACACACACACACAGATGTATATTCACATATTCACAAATTTTTCTATGTAGAATTACCTTGTGACAACACTGGTGGTGACCAGTGAAACTCTCAAAAATACATGAATATTACATATCACATATTACATATCACCCCAAGCATATGGAAATGTGATTAGCAGGTGTATAAGAGCTCATAACAGGTTTTTAGCACGCACCGACTGCTTCACTCTGCTAGAGGGTTCTGCTCTTCCCTGCGTCATCACATTCAATATTTTTCACCGTCTTTACTGCTCGCCCCATGCCTCTCATCTGAAGAATCCATTTAGCGGGAGTGGGTTTGCTAGCTCGCTAGCCGTTGTTATTGATTAGCTTTTAGGATTAGTCACCTGGTTCCCTAGAGTAGAAGCTGTCGACATGGAAAAGAAAGGCAGCAAAAATCCAGCGGAGATCTGAGGTGCTTAGACTGAGCTGTGTTTAAGTTCGGTATTGATTTAGATTTAGACTGATTTGAAAAAATGACTATTGTGCTCTTGAGTATACTGTAAACTGCCCTGGATAAGATTTCTCTAAATATCAAGGTACCAGAGGAGGTTTTTATAAATGTTACAAGGGGTCCAGTTAGCAAAAGCAAAAGTAGGTGTCAGGCAAAGTGCTGAGTAATTCTCAGTGGAATGATATTTGTGGATGGGAAACCTTTGGAAAAATGCAATTCTGGCTAATTTTTTACTAGTGAGTCACACACTGGCCTCCTCCTCTTAGTTTCACTGTCAGCGGATAGGCATATTTTAGTTTGTGCCTACGACAGTTTTTTCTTTTCTTTTCTTTTTTCGGAAGGAAAAATAATCTTCTTGCAAATGCATTAGGACAGGCATTGGATGCTAGCCACATGGAAGACCCCCAGTCCCATAAGTAGGCCTAAATGTAATTAGTGATGCTTTATAAGGCAAATTCTTCATACTTAGGGTTAGGGATTTAAATAGAAACGCTAAGAATTAAACTTTGGCATATGAAAGATTTAAGCCATAACAAGGGATGAGAGTATCATGTGTATATATATATATATATATATTTATATATAGATAGATACAGGGATTGACATTAACTTTTTTGCTCTCCAGCCACTGTGTCTAGAGGTTTTACAAGGCACTCAGCATTTTCACTGGCCACTATTTTAACATGGATGCCACGGAGTATTGGAAGTGTTCCAGATATTTCAGTATCTATATGTATAAAAAAATAATCGATAGTTTTGACACTACCTTGGACATATTTTATTATTTATGATGCCTTTTCCTTTTTAAAAGACTACAATTGAAAACGTATATTATATATAAAATTCAATGCACCAATGTGGCTAGGAGTGACTACGTTACTTGGCAGTAACAACGGCGGGTTTATATATATATATGAGGAAAAGATGAGTCTACATAGAAGAAGCTATTTGTTCTAGCCCTTTCTTTGATGAGAAGTGATAAAGTTTGGCCTGATCTTACTTATGACTGTAGTATGATCAGGCCAAGCATTTTCAAAGTGGTTCACTTTTTTGAATCTCAAACTGGGAATTGAGTTCCTGGGACCATTTTCAGAAGACTTTCTGGTCTTCATCTGGACCATAGATTAAAGGGGGAACTTGTGTCTCATTTCAGAGGCCCAGCGCAGAGGTGAATTATTTAGGAACTTTCTGAAGCAGTGTAGATCAGTTTGAAGAGATTTGTGGATGGAGTCAGTACAGCAGAACATAATGAATGACCTCAAAAATGCCACTTTCTTTTGGGAGATTAGTGTTTCTCTTTTTTGTATGCAGTCCTTTAACTGTTTTCTTTCTTTTTCTCAGCTCTGGAAACTATTTTTCAAACGCAGTGTATTTAGCAAAGTCAGGGGAAGAACAGCATGTTCTGTTTTTTACCTTTAGAAATGCGCTTGTCTTTGAATTACTTATGCAGTCCTGTTACTCGTGGTGTTTGCTAATCATTTGAACAAACTCCTAAGCCTAAGTATTAAACTTCTGTTTACCCTCACAATTTGCTACATGAGTGATATATGTGCTTTTAGTTTGGTAAGGGATTGAAATCAGGATGTGCTTTTTTTTTAGGGCTATTAAGTAACCACCTAGCAATCACTCAGAGCACCTTAGCAATTGAAAAGAATACGTGCTACAGATTGCAGTTTGTCAGTTGATCTTCAATAACCTCATTCAAGCACAAGTACTGTTCACTTACACATCTGTTGTGATTCAGTCCTAATGTTTTTGAATATATTTGCTGCCTGAGAATCTCTTATTTAGAACAGACTGCAAAAGGTTCACGATGTGGTGGTTCAGTCAGTGTTCATAGGCAATGTAAGCGCTATTGAGCTTCCCTTTTCCAGCTTCTGTTCCATCTCAAGTGTGATGTCTTCAATAAATATGTAAGTGTATGATTAGGAAGCTGTTTGAGGCGGTGCCTTCTACTGCTGTACGGTATAGAACAAATTACACTAATTACCATTCTCATTCATATCTGTCATTATTCTCATTTTCAGTGTTCAAAATGGCTTATTTGCAAGCTGTTTGAAACAATAATGAGTTTATCTGCCCTATTTTGCGGTATTTAAACTTGAGTGAGTCTATTTAGTTAGTGATATGATTCATCTAGCTGGAGTCTGTGTGTGTGTGATAATAATGAGAGTGTCAGCCTGGGTATTCGTACAGTGCATAAAGGTCTTTATGTAATGGTGTTTCCTACGGCTCCGCCGTTCCTGAATGTGTATCTTTTAACTGTCTGGTTTTACTTCAGTGAAAAGGTCAATTGCATTCAATCTGGAGCTGGCTGCTGCAATACAGCGCTGATGAAGAAGAAGTAGTGTGGCATTTCGAGGCAGTACATTCTTCAGGCAGTTTGAATGCTGACTCTGGATCGGAATGAACTGCGTAAATATTTTTTTCTCCTATTTGTTTTCTTCATCTCAGGTATTTTCATGAGCACCTGCAATGTAGATGTACGCTGGTTTCCGTTCGACATCCAGAAGTGCGAGCTTAAATTCGGCTCGTGGACGTTTGACGGATGGTTGCTGGATCTCCAGATGAATGAGGCTGATATCTCTGGCTACATGCCCAATGGAGAATGGGACCTTGTGGGTGAGTGAGTACAGCCAACATTTCCTGTAAATTTCTCACGATCAAGCGAACATAACGCCCACAGGCAGATTACGATGTACGCTTTGTGTTGCTGTAGTAACTGACAATGACTCAGGCAGTGAGAGTTCAGTTTGGCAGCTGCATGTTTAAATGGTTAAAATGCATAATGCATATTTTTAAAAAGTAAAAATGGTTCAAGTAGAGCCAGCAGGCATAAGAATCTGCTTTAGAATTGAAAAAGAAAATATCCAGCCCTTCTTTTTAAATTAATGTCCATTCATATTCATTCATAGTCCATCCAATGAGCCTGTTAGTATTCAAATTAATTAAATTAAATTGAGTGGATAAGAGGAAGCCGACTGGAAAAACATCTTGCACTGCACAATTCTGCCTCTTACTGACCCTCTTCTGATTTATGTTGTTGTGTAATTCACTATTTTCCTTATGTCTCGCTGTGCATGTCTTTAATGCCATGCCAGTCACACTCTTGAACTTTTTTTTTTAAACATTTTTAATTGTTCCACACACTTACTTGATATTAAAAAGACACAAACAATTTGCATCGTCTTAACATTACAACCCTTTTTGAATTAAAACCAGCTCATGGTAGTAATTAAAATCAGCTATCTGGCCAGAGTTGTTTATGTATGGTTATTAGCTAATCCATACTGCTTTAGGTAGCTAATTTGCTGGATTACAGCCATTATTGCTGAGCTCAACCTGTGGCTTGTTGGATAAACTGCTTAGAATAGTCTTACAAGTTACTCATCTATTTTTTTCCTCAAGACTCATCATAACTTTTAAAAATGTACAGCAGATTGGTTTAGTTTGAATTCAGAAAGTAAGGCTGATTGCCCTTGGTTGGTCAGACTAGTTCCTAAAGGCACAATATGTATTTTTTGCCGCTAGAGGTCGCTTATTCAAAACAAAGGAGTAGCTTGATGATGCTGTGAATGAGCGTGGAATCATGGGAGTTGTCATCGTCTCACCAGTGGAAAGGAATCCAACGGACACGGACAGAAATCTTGTTCACTAACCAACGTATGAGTTTCTTCTCTTGTGTGGATCATAAAAGGGGCACTTTTGAAGAATATCATTGAAGACTACATAAATTACACAAAGCGTCCAATGGTTCTTCCGTCTCTCGTGACCAAATAATAGATATAATATTTAATACAGTAGATGTATGTATTTAATAGATGAATATGGCAACATCTGTTTCTCACTCAAAGCTTCTTTTTTGTAGTGGTTTCGTTTTGGTTTCCTACTTTCCTTTCATTTTCTTGAGAGGCTATAGAGAAAAGTATAAAAAAGCTTTGGAGATCTCTAATGATGTTCTTACAAAAGCATGATGCTCAGTCTCAGGGAAGAACTTGCCTCTGGCTGGCATCTGCTGATTAGGATGTTTTTTTCCTAGTAGATCAAAGGTGGAAGAGCAGCATTGGCTGCTCTTGAGGACAACAGGATCTCTTTGAACATGAGACCAATCCACAGAAAAACAAGTACACACGTTTTATATATATATTCCTTCATCATTGTATACTCATTATTCTCCTCACATGCTGTGTCTAATCAGGTGTGCCGGGCTCAAGAAACGAGATGTACTATGACTGCTGTAAGGAACCCTATCCAGATGTGACATTTGTGGTGACCATGCGCAGGCGGACGCTCTACTACGCCTTGAACCTTCTCGTTCCCTGTGTTCTCCTTTCATCCATGACCTTGCTTATCTTCCTACTGCCTGCTGACTCCGGAGAGAAGATCTCACTAGGTATTATGAAAGAAAGAGATTATCTACATGATTTATAAATGCACATGATTGATTTGGAAGAAGAATGTTGTATATATATGCATATCTCAATTTCCATGTAATGTAAAAAAAAATAATTCCACAACCTTGCCAAGGTCTAGGAACAAAACGGAGAGCAGGGACATGCAACAGAAAATGTGTGGGTGCTCATTTCAAAGATATCGCCCGATTGTGTCATGTCAAATGAGCTCTTGGTTCACATCAAGGGCTTTTATCCATGTTTTTTTTCACTCTCTGTCAAGGGACCTTTACCATCAAAATGCATACAGTTCAAAAATGAAAAACAGTCATCAGAGATGGATTGGAAGGAACTTTAGATAGACTGTCAGGAAATGTAAAGAGGCGTGAACTGAAGGGCATTCACAATATATTTAAGTGGAGAAGCATAAAGGCAGAAGCTTAGAGAAACCAAGAGAAAGGAAATGAGGCAGTTTCCTCAACTCAAGAATGCGTATCACTGCAAGCATGGTGAAGGGAAGTGCTTTGCTGTACACTCATATGGGCAATTAATCTATTGATGTAATTAAAGCAGGGATGAGTCAATGTGTGCAAGAGGGAAAGAGAAAGAATGCATTGCACTTTCCAGGAAACAAGCCTGCAATATTGGAACATCTTTGATTGACAAAGTATCAGAAGTTTCAGGATAGACCTCAAAAAAGGGCATACGTAATTTTTTATTTGCTTTATGTTTTAAGAAGCATATGTTAAAAGGGATAGTCCACCCAAACATGAAACTTGTCATCATTTACTCACCCTCATGTTGTTCCAAACCTGTATTACTTTCTTTCTTCTGTGGGACATAAAAAAAGATATTTTGGAGAGTGTTGGGAACCAAACCGTTTTGGTTCCCGTTGAAATTGAAGATGCAATGGAAGTCTGTGAAAACGAAACTTCTTGGTTACCAACATTCTTTAAAATATCATCTTTTATGTTCAACAGAAGAAAGAAAGCCATACAGGTTTGGGAACACATGACGTTGCTTGGACTATCCCTTTAAGAAACAACCTCCTGTACCTAAAATTGATGAACTCATAGTGATAGTTCTTTAAAAAAAATGCAATGTTAATTTAATGAATTCTCTTGGACGGGTGTAAGCTCTACGCTGGACTTAGTTACGTCCAGCTTTCCAATGAATATTTACACCTGTTGCACCATCGAAAACTATGACTAGGCGCAGCTACGCTTAGCGTAGACGATGTGCGTGCACACTAATATGTTCTACAGCACTGTTAGTTGAGACGCTGTTCGTGTTTCTATGGTTACAAATGTGAATTTATTGGCTCCAACGAATAGACGAATAGATGAAAAATTACTGTTGGGCCAAAAAAAAAAAATTATGAGATTGTAAAACAAGACAAATTATTGAGCAATTCAGTAAGTACATGCATATTTTGGTATGCAAGCAAAACAATTAAGTAACAAATAAAAAAAGGATTTTTATGTGGCAAAAGATAAGCTGTTTACACAAAGTACGAATTTATGGAGCAATTTATAGGCTAGACCTGTTTACACGGTGTGCAGAGTAGCCTACACAAATTTATAGAGAAAGTTATCATTTAATAACGCTTTAAAATTTAGCAGATATTCCCGAGCCTTTAGTACAGAGAACAGCTCTGAAAACATGACGATATGATCAGCCTGTATACCAGACGCGCCATCATCTCAACGTTTTTATTTGTCTTTATTTTCATCATGGAAACAAGTCAAGACTTCTCCCTTTACACCCACCTTTGACTAGGCGTAAGATTTAGTCTCAGACGTGCGCTACGCCCAGATGGTGCAACAGGTATTAATTCTACGCCGGACTTAAAACGCATTTTACGTTAAGCTTTGTCTTACGACCGGGTGTACGTCCAGCTGGTGCAACCAGCCCCAGTTCAATAAACAAAAAGTTAACATTGAGTAACTTGCATTTTTTTAAACGATATTGCCAGTTCTATTTTTGCTCTGCCAACGAAAATATTTCCAAGCAATCAACGAATCGGTGTTTTTAAATGAAACGATGAGTGAGTGATTCAATGACTCACTTGTTTTGTTCCTAAATGGATCAGTGTTTTTGAAAAGATTCGGTGACTCGTTCATTCTCACCACTAATACACAAGCTGTTAGTGAGTGATACAAACAGTGAAAGCTTCAATAATTGCTGTTAATTAATAAGCATATCATGAAATAAAGTAATTTTAATGGTAGCCCTGATTTAGAGAGTTTTTCTTTTTAAATGAATTCAGTTAGTCTCATTATTGCCTCATTGTCTCCTCTCAGTATTTGTGACAATAATGTTATTGAGGATTCATTATGCCAAGATAGCACTTATAAATCTGAGCAAAAACACATGTAAGAGGAAGGGGGGTGAGAGCGGAAGCAGATTTAAACAGCAGATAGAGATGGATGGATCGTGTGTGTGGTGAGAGAGGAGGGAGAGATGGATAGCAGCCGGAGAGGGAGGGAGATGACTTGAACTGAACTAAAGAGCGATTGAGGAAGAGAAATGGCCTGATGTAATTCACTTTATGTATCACTCCATCAAACCCTGCACAGCCGTCCAATCAGATCCAATCAAATTCTGTCAAGATGAGTTACATCCAATAAGAAGCTGTGTTTGGGTATCTTATGTAGTGCCAATGTCGCACATAACTAGAGATGCTGTATAACTATGCATTTATTTTAGTGGTCAGCTGATATCGATTTTTCAGTGGCAGATGCTGATATCTAGACTGCAGGGTTGGAGATTTAATGCCTACTATATATAATCTATATGTACAAATGTAAATAAATATATTCTGCCAACATTTGGAGACACTGAATTTATTTTTCTCATTATCTAATTTTGTAGACATGATTTATTGTAAATAGGAGATATAGAAACTTGCTTAATTAAACATTAATTTCAGTTTAATGAACTAAAAACAAGCAGTTAATGTCTTAGCAATGTGTAGAATTTATAATATGCAATTACATGTATGTTTCATGAAGTCCATTTCTTTTTGCTTTATATCTATTCGCAGGTATTACTGTGCTACTCTCGCTAACTGTCTTCATGTTGTTGGTGGCAGAGATCATGCCAGCAACCTCAGACTCCATCCCACTAATAGGTAAAGCATGCATGCTCAGTTTTATGCATTTTTTTACATATTTTAATGCACATGTATTTTGAACAGTATATTTCAGTATGTCTCTAGTTCACTTGCAAATAAAAACACAGGGTGCTTTGAATACATTATTAATATATGCGAGTCTTTGAACTTAATGATATGTAAAATTTAGTGCCGTATAGTTTGTGTGTACTCAGATCCACACATTGCACCACTGAAGAATAAATTGATCACTATTCTGTATCGTGGCCAAAAGCCCCAGTCTTGGCAACCGTATGCTTGGCTTCTCATAATTTGCAACATGAATCGTAAAAGGCCGTTAAATGGAAATGATGGGCAGGTCAGGAGCGAGAAGAAGCAGGAGAAATAAAAAAAATGAAACAGACCTAGAGGTAGAGATGATCCAGCTAGGGGAAAAAAAAAACAATTCGCCCCACATTCTCTTTTCCCATCCTTTGGTTTATAGGCCCCCAGAAGCCGCAAAGATGTAATCTGCAGAAATGCGTTTGCTGGAAGACTGTTCAGCCACTGTGCTTTGTCTCTTCTGTCTGCTTCCCCCTCTCCTTTATGATTGAGTTTTTATGGTTCACTCATCTGTTCCTCATTCTCCCTTTCTTCCCTGCATCACTCTTTTATAATCAATGCCCCCTTTTTGTTACATTTGCCCTGGGTTTTACTAGTATGACCGGATGATAAAAAGCTATTCTGCTAAGAGAGTAATAAATGAAAGGTTTATGCATACCATATTCCCTTCCTTTCTCTCTTTGTCTCTCTCTCAGGGCAGTATTTTGCCAGTATAATGATCATAGTTGGAATGTCAGTTATTGCGACAGTGGTTGTGCTCCAGTATCACCATCATGACCCCAACGGAGGGAACATGCCAAAATGGGTACGTCTACTCACACACACAAACACGTACACTGTGCCTGAATCCACCAATGCTTTTTTCCCCTTTAAGCAAGCAACAATGTCTCTCATGTCAGTTGGATTGAAAGCAGTAATTTACTTATTCAATGATAATAGAGATAAAGCCAACAGATGGGGACTAAATGAGTAATTGGGATGCAGATGGATATAGATCTGCAATCTGTCCGCGCTGATGAATGACCGTATTTCACCGTATTCTGCAAGCCAATTAGCAGCTCAGCTGATGTGCCCCGGTCCCGCTGATCGAACCCCATTCACTTACAAAAGCCAAACGCTACAACAAGAGGAAGCTGACAGGTGTATTTACTCAAGGAGACTAACATCAATTTTGTATCAAAACTAGATTTTTTTCATGTTTCTGACAAAAATGTGGTCTCAAGGGCCTATATGCACCTACCGTTCAAAAGTTTGGAGTCTGAAGATTTTAGTTTATCCTGCTCACCAAGGCATGATGAACTTTTTTTGATACATTTATTTGATTAAAAACAGTAATACTCCATATAATATAAAGTCTCCAGTCTTCAGTGTCACATGATCTTTCAGATATCATTATAATATGCAAATTTGACGCTTTTGAACAGTGTTGGGTGTAACAAATTACAAGTAATGCGAGTTACGTAATTAGATACTAGGAAAGAAACACAATACTTTTAATTTTACAAAATACTTGCGTTACTTTTTCAAATGCGTAACGTAAGTTACTTTGTTTTCCCATTTATTACTCAAACCTCTTCTGTCCCCATGTTGAAAGATATCAGGAGTAAGTGTGCGCTGTGTGAACATGATGGTTATTCTAGACTAGTTCTGGACTAAAAGTGAGCATACGTTTACTAATTTACTTTTCCTGCGTCACGTATTCTTCTCTATTCCAGAATGGCAGCACAGCTGAATGGTTTGTTTGAACTGCGCCCTCTATTGTACAGGCGTGAATTTGCATTTCCTTCAGCCTGAGGCTTATTCATTTCACTTTTGGTGTCAAAGGGCCTTTACATTTGCCAAAAATATAATTTTTTTTGCTGTTATAAAAACAAACAAACAGCCCAGAATAGATGAGAAAAAGTCATGCAAAAGTAAAGTAACTCATTACTCATTAAAAAGTAACTAAGTAACGCAATTAGCTACTTTTTAAATGGAGAAACGCAATATTGTAATAGTAACTTTCTCCAACACTGCTTAAGAAACATTTCTTCTTATTAGTGTTGTGCTGCTTCATATTTTTGTGTACACAATTATCCTTTTTTCATGATTATTTGATGAATAGAAAAATCAAAAGAACAACATTTGTTTGAAATAGAAATATTGTGCAACATTATAAATGTCTTTAACTCACTTTTGGGAAAAAAAATCGTATTGACCTCAAACTCCCCAAAAGTCAATGGAATTTTTTCCGCCACCAGACAAAAACCGCATGCCTCATTGCTCAGAAAATTAATAGCACATCTTAGCCACATGATTTGAGGATTAATACTGAAGGTTAGAGGTTTATTTAATCCCTAACTCAAGGTATGAGCAATAATACTAGTGATGTGCTTGCCTTAGCACAATGTCCTAGGATGCTATCCTGGGATCAGCTTTTAGCAACATTTACAGCCAGTACTCGGCATGTGTAGTTATTGAAAATGTCTATCAGAACCAGGGCTCAGAGGAATACGAGAACAAAACCCTCTTTCTCTGTAACAACGTGGAAAAAGCAATGCTTACATAACTTACGATGCAAGAAACTAAAAGAGATACTCTTCAGAAGAAGATGCTAAAAGGAAAGGCGTAGATACTGATCAGGGAAAGATCAGTTTTTGCAATACTTATCAAACCCTCTAGGGTGTCTAGACTTGTATTGATATAAGAAAATAAAAGCGAAATGTATTCAAGACCATCTAGAGCTTGTAAGTAATACCTGTTCTTTCATTACATATATTCTACATGTTATGTGATACTGCACTAGTGGCACTAGTTTATGGCTATACATCTTTTAATACAACAAAATATGTGTGAAGATGCCAAAGAGGACCTTGTTGCTTGAACTGCAGTTTTTCTGCGAATGATAGCAGTGCCAACACCACTAGTCGTACATTTTTCTATGCTTTATGCCTCTCCTTGGCCAGGACTTGGCAGTACAACTGAATAATTCCAGCTTGTCACCTCTTTATCTCTCTCTGTGTCATAGTCCTTGCTGTCATATGTTACTGTTTTACAACTCCTTTCCTTCCAAAACTTCTCTTCTCTTGACTCAGAAGACGCTATCGCTAGTGCTTGGAAAAAAATTGCATGTTTTTTTTTTTGCTCAGACAGTGTTGTATTTGTTTAGACTGTACGTGTGGAGCATGTGCAAAATATGGTTCAAAACGCCTTGATGCACTGCTGTGAAATGCACGCTTTCTCATAAAGAGGGGATTTTACTTTTAATATTCAAAGCTTATGTTGTTTACTGAGAAAACAGAACCTTTTAAAACCTGATTTTAGTTGATACCCTAAGGGATTAAGGAAGATTGGAGATTTACAGTGCTACTTGAAGGTTTGGTAACCCCTTGCAGAATCTGTGATAATGTGAATAATTTTAACAAAATAAGAGATCATACAAAATCCATGTTATTTTTTTATTTAGTGCTGGCCTCAATAAGATATTTTACATAAAAGATATTTACATAAAGTCCACAAGACTAAAAATAAAAATGACCCCCGTTCAAAAGTTTGTGAACCATGATGGTTGTTCACGAGTCCCTTGTTTGTTCTGAACTGAGCTCTGTTCTTCAGAAAAATCCTTCAGGCCCCCAAAATCTATGTTTTCTAGCAACCTTTGCATATTTGAACTCTTTCCAGCAGTGACTGAATGATTTTGAGATCCATCTTTTTGCACTGAGGACAGTTGAGGGACACAACTATTAAAAAAGTTTCAAACATTTATTGATGCTCCAGAAAAAAATATGATGCATTAAGAGCCGTATATATATATATATATATAAAATGTGTTATATTTGTTTGTTCTTTTACACATTTCTCCCTGTTTATCTTCTTTCTCTTAGGTTCAAGTAGTTTTGCTCCAGTGGGTGGCCTGGTTTTTGCGCATGAAGCGTCCAGGTGAGGGCGAAGACCCTGAGCGCCCTCCTTGTGCCCCCCACTTACGACGATGCTCTTCAGGTTCCCAGAGCGGCAGCCTGCCGAACGCACCCGGTTCCGCCTCTGCAGATCTCCATCACCACCACACATCCTCAACGCTCCACCCACTTCATCCCCAGAGCCTCCTTCAAGCTGCCGCTGCCGCCGGGCACACCCACCATCTCCACAACCAGACCAACAGCGCCAACAACAACGGCAACCTGCTCTACATCGGATTCTCCAGTCTGGACGAAGCTTCGCCGCCATCCTTGCTCGCCGATTCTGTGCAGAGAAACAGCATGTCGGGCGGCCCACGTTCTGCGGTCGTGTCGCCCCCAGCGGTAGGCTCCAGTCCGCCACCTCACCTGCCCTCACAGTTCTGCAGCCCTCCGCCGCCTCCCACGCCCAATCTGGAGGCCACGGGTTGTCCGAGCACGGTGTCAGGCGGTGGCGGAGGCTGTTCTTGCTCGGGGACCAGCAGCGGAGGAGACCCACAGCTTCAGGCCATTTTAGAAGAAGTGCGCTTTGTTGCCGATAGGTTCCGCGGACAGGACGAGAATGAAAGCGTGGCTGACCAGTGGAAGTTTGCTGCAGCCGTAATTGACCGACTTTGTCTGGTGGCGTTCAGTGTTTTCAACATCATCTGCACCATCTCCATTCTTATGTCAGCACCTAACTTTGTGGAGGCAGTTTCTAAGGACTTCATCTGATTGCCGTGTTGGAAGAGAACGTACATTCGGGAAACTTGGGTTTTAACGTAATTGGGAAGTATTCTTCTCCTCAAAACAGTGACTAAGCTTTTTTCCAAGACTGTGATTGGAATAACGCAGGATCCCAAGGTCTGAATCGAGAATGCTTCTGATTGGCTAATGTCCTGGAGATTTATGGCCCACTCAGACATCTCAGACTGAACTTTATTGGTGGAACGCTAAAGACCTTTACCGAAAGGTGTTTGTAAATGACAAAGGGGTTGGTTCACTATATGGTAAAATGTTCGGCTATGGAATGAATGAAAAACGAAACATAAAAAAATGACCTTTCAACTGTGTCAAACGCCTCATAACCTGACATGAACCTCTGAGGAATGGCCAGTCGTGTTACTCAAACTTTTGTGACATTGTACATCTAGCACAGTACAAAACTTCTCTATGATGTCAAAATATATTTTGGTAATATTCATCTACGGGTTGGCGAGGAGAAAGGGAGGGAAAGAGCAGAAGAGACTCAGAGAAATATTGATAACAGTGGCAGGCGTGCAGTGAATGGCTCATGTGAACCCAGATCAAAAATGCTCTTCTTAAAAAATGAAACAGGCGCTCGTTTCAAGGACAGATGGGAGAGTTGGAGAATTGCTGGAGGGTTTGAGTGGTTCGGTTAATGGAGAGATACAGAAGAAGTAAAAGATGGAATGCCCCGATGACGTGCACAGAGATGTAGACCGATGGAGAGATTAGGGCCTCACAGGAAGACGAGGCAAGAGCAGAACAAGGGTAATGAAAGACTAAATGAAACAGTGTGTATTAGAGAAAGAGACACAGTCAGCGCAAAACGAAAGAAGGATGGGCTGAAGAAGTGGATCAGACAAGTGGATAAGAAAATGAAAGAGTGATAGGGGAATTGGAAAGGGATGGACAGAAACAGACAGAGAAGGCGGTCGGGGGGGTAAGTGAGACTCAGCAACATTTACTGGCAAGAGGAAGTATGGCTTCGCTGTCGGAGAGAAATAGCTCATCATGCCCCAAAAAGCCAAACAGTGAGTGCATCTGTCACAAAACAGATGAGAAGAGAAAAACACACACTGCGGAAAGTGGGGGAAAGAGTGTGGGAAGAAAGAGTGATAATCCCCTGAGACACACTGGAGAAATGGCACAAAGACAGTGGAGACATGGGTGGAATCTTATATCTGCCTTCCTCTCTTCCATCATCTCTGTGAAATGACAGACAGTGTGATGTGTTCTCAAACAGCAGAGATGATCTTCTGCATATCTAAGTAGGTGCAGAGCCACAACCATAGTAACTGTGCCCTGATTCTCTACTGTCACTTAAAAAACAACTATGAGGTAAATCTCTTCTTGCTGTATTGTTCCTGCTTACACATACAGTGCCCTACAAATGATTGGAAATGTCTTGGCTAAAATGTGGGGGGGTAACTTTATACTAAAGTCATAGTACCTTCATTAACTATAACTAGCTTTGGGCAGACACCCGCACACATCGATTTGCGGCGTAAGAGTAACCTCTGACCTGACACATGACTCAATGACGAAGGCGGGAGTGCAGAGGCTAGCGCAAAAACAAAACACCGATCATGAATTACAAGTCTAAAATGATCATTTTTAAAGAGAAATGTCGAAGGTTTTCGATACAAGAGAAGAAGAGCTTGAGTTTGTTGCACGGCCTTATTTGTTTAAACCGTGAGAAGCGTCTAAGCTTACAATACTCCTACGTCCTGCGTCATACATCGCGTCAGGGGTTACACATTTGATGCAAGTTGACTGGCGCAGTACGAGTACTGTCGTCTGCCGGAAGCTAAAATTTAACGTTTTAAATGAGGACATTTTTCTTACAAAAATGCATTGCTTCACTTCAAATTCCTCTATCAAGCCATATGGATTATTTTTTATAATGAATGGATGAATTTTTCGGGGGCTTCAAAATGGGATGGGATCATTTTCACTGGTAACACTTTACAATAAGGTTCATTAGTTAAACATTAGTTAATGTATTAACTAACATGAACTAACCATGAGCAATACATTTGTTACTGTATTTACTAATCTTTGTTAACATTACTTAACGTTTGTTCATTGTTTGTTCATGTTAGTTCACAGTGCAGTAACCAATGTTAACAAGATTTTAATAATGTATTAGTAAATGTTGAAATTAACATTAACAAAGATGAGTAAATACTGTATAAATGCTTATAAATTTGAGCTAACTACATTAGTTGACGAACCTTTTCATTTAACCCTTTAAGAAAGTGTCTGATCATAATGATGTGGATATGCCCCAGCTCTGCTGTTCACTGCTATAATACATGAAAATTCTTATAAATAGTCCCTTTAATGAATTCAGAACATACTTAAGTTGTTTTTAACCTGTTTTCTGATTAGTCTGTCAAACAGTAAAGCTATAAAGCTGTGCTCACACAATAATCTTCCAGAAAGTAACTTTGGCCAGTTTAATTCAGTAATCAGGCATCACAGTCTGACTGTGATGGGCTTGTTTCCATTATTATGAAATCAAATCATTGTTGGCATTAAAAGAATTGCGAGTTAATAAAATGCTTTCATGCCAATAAATGATTGAGAGATTTATATCGACTTTGCCCCAAACCCCACTTTGAACCTTAGGAGTTGTTTTTGCATTCCACTGCGCTGATTTTCCATTGGTTTTTTTGTTAACGTGCTGGATGGATGTGTTTGATCTTTGCACTCGTGCCTCACATCTTATGCGTCTCATGCATGAGCGAGATAAAAGTTTTTTTTAGAAAAGTTGTTTAAAAATTGCGTCTCTAGAAGGTGTTTTAAACACAAAAATGTAATCAATGTTAATGTTTTGTTTTCAAAATTTTGGAGGGCATTGTATGAGGGCAGGGTGAATCAGTGTGTTGCACTGTTGCCTCACAGCAAGAAGGTCCCCGGATTGAGTCCCGACTGAACCAGGAGACCTTTCTGTGTGGAGTTTGCACGTTCTCCACGTGTCTATCTGGGCTTCCTCCGGGTGCTCCAGCTTCCTCCACGATCCAAAAACAAGCAGCATAGGTGAATGTAATTGTCCGTAGGTGTGAATGAGGCTGCAATTGTGTCTGTGAGTGAACCTAGTGATAAACTGGCCATAGATGCTGGGATAGGCTCCAGCATAGGGGTTAAACCCTGAAAAGCAGTTTGGAGAATTGATGGATGTATGAACATATGCAGAAAATTACTATTAACTATATTAAGCTTTCGGTTGGTTTGTTAATATTTTTTGACTATATTTACAACTTAATGGAATAGTTCACCCCAAAATGAAAATGATCCCATAATTTACTCGACCTCATTGGGTTTTTTATGCTCCAAAAAGTAATCCATACGACTCCAGTGGGTTAATAAATGCCTTTTGAACTGAAGCGATATTGAGAGAAAAATATCCATATTTAAAACTTTATAAACTTCATTCACGAGAGAGCCGTATGACGATATATGACGTAGACGTGGCGTAAGCTTTGGATAGAGTTGACAAACATGGAAGCCTAAAGGATAGAGCCAAACAAATTGGTGGTCACAAATTAGAAGTCTAAAATGAGGAGTTTTAAAGAAAAATGTTAGTGCATTTCAATATAAGAGAAGATGAACTACACCCCACATCGGGTCGGAGGTCATCTCTCCGCCACAACTCAACTCCATTGCCGGAAGCCAGTGATTATAAAGTTTTAAATATGAATATTTTTCTCACAAAACGCTATTGCTTCGCTTCAGAAGGCATTTGTTAACCCACTGGAGTCGTATGGATTACTTTTATGATGGATGGATGCACTTTTTGGAGCTTCAAAATGCCCTTACAAAGCTGGGAAGAATAAGGATATTATTTAATATAAGAAGAAAGTCACATTCACCTAGGATGGCTTGAGGGGGAGTCAATTATGGGATCATTTTTTATTTTTGGATGAACTATTCCTTTAAAACGGTTGGATGTAAATTCTGCGGCACCAAACAGGTTTCTTGAACATTCCCCCATCTGCCATTTGTTTGTCTTGCCCCAAACCAATACCATTAAGCCAGTCTTGCTCTTTGAGAGTTCTCAGCAAATGCATTTCAAAGTTAGTCCACTCTGCAGCCATGTTGTACTGCTCATACTAAACCATAATCTCCTAATTTAATAAATTGACCTTCTTTAGCTCAAATCATGGCAAAATTTATTTTTCAGATTTATAGGTTCACAGTTTAGAGCAGGGGTGGCCAACGTCGGTCCTGGAGAGCCACAATCCTGCAGAGTTTAGCTCCAACCCTGATAAAAACTCACCTTCCTGTAGCTTTCTAGTAACCCTTAAGACCTTGATTAGCTTGTTCAGGTGTGTGTTTGATTAGGGTTGGAGCAAACATTTGCTGGATTGTGGCTCTCCAGGACCGACGTTGGCCACCCCTGGTTTAGAGTAATCAACAGGAGGTATTAACAGTGAGAACTCACTGTCCATTTGAAAGCAGTATAAGACATGTTCGGTGGCGGAGAAATGACATACCTCACCAAGTTGTGAATAAAGTAGACTTTTCCTGTGAAGGTTGAATGGCTATAGTTGAGTTTGATAGAAAACATAGCTATTGTGTTGTTGAATTTGAGTCTTGTTATGTGACTTATTTGGCTAGGCAATTTACAGAAAAATAGAAATAGAGTTGTAGATAAACAATTCACAGCGAAGGTCTCTCTTCAGAGTAATGACTGAAGCTTATTGTCGTTTTTGAATGGACTAAATGGATTATATACTATTCCAAATCTGCCTCTGGGGGCCCGTACATCTTTCAGGTGAATTTTTATGATAAACCAGATGCGGAAACTTTTTTTTTTCCTGCAAAACATTTCTGGTGACAGCACATATTATGTGGTCCTTACAAACAGTTCTGGTTCTTATAGCAAGTACTACTTTATTGCTAAAGTCATTATAGCAATTAGTGGTCGTTATGGTATTAATTAAAGTTCATCCGAAAAAACACGCTGCCAAAAGACTGCTGCTGCTCGCTGTGCTCTTATGAAATGCCAGCCATCTCGTCTTAATGGGGGACCAAGCAAATTACTTTAAAATCTCTCTTTCTCTCTCTCAGATGCAGACACAAACCATTTCCCATCTTTGAATAAAGTATTCTTTAATAATATGCAGTCTGTGCTTCATCATTTCATGGCTGGCTGTTGCTTAAGGAAAATGACAGAGCCAAAAATAAGAGTGGGAAACATGACGGCACTGATGCAGAGTGAGAGACGAGTGGGGCTGTGCCTGTACAGTCATTCTGACAGCAACATTACACTAAAGAAAGGTGAAAATGTATAATGGGATGTTGCTGTCTGTGCATGAAAAAGGTCTGCAAAGTTACAAAGTCCACTTCAAAGGGAGTTATTCTCTATGTTTTCTTCTGGGAACGTCCACGTCACATTATTTCTCATTTGAATAATTCCTGCCCAAATCGTGTGCAGAAAAAAGCGTGGTTGAGCTGCATTAGTAGTATGTTGTCACCATGCCCAAGAGACACTGTTTTTTTCCCACCTCTGTACCAGTAATGCTTGCAACGGGGTTCGGATTGTTCTTGACTGTCATTATTGTACTCAGGCTCAAACTGATGCCACAGGATAGTTACAGCAGTGTTTACTGTGCCTCAGGAAGCCTTATACTGACCAATTATGGGAGGCGATCATTACATTTCCGACACAATTAAAGCAGAAAAACAATGACAACAGACTAAAGTCTTTGGTATACGTTTTTTTAAAAAACAGATTTTATTATGTGTATGCTAGTGTACTCGCACAGCCTTGTAAAGTAGACTTCATTTGTTTCCTACACATACACAGGCATTCGAAGCATGCACAGTTTTGAGCCATCTCACCGTGAGTTACAGTTCATGTAAATATATTTGTATTCTTTCACGCTGGATGGTACTTTCTTATCTCTTCGCACAATCTGTCGTCTATATAGGCCTCCATTGTCGCTGTAGCTTGCATGCGATCCGGTCTGTTCTGTTTATGCAGCTTTTCTTTGACTACCTTGTGAATTGAAGACCTCAGGGCACGGTTGCCACCTTGTGGATAAACTAATTACTGCAAAAAAATTTAAACGAGCATGTGCGACTTGTACGTATAAGTATATGCGGTTACAAAAATCCAACGGTGCACTGTAAGCTGACCCTGAACTATACTTTGGGCTTAAGGGACGGCTGACCAACCAGCAGACTGTGCTTTTCGGACAGCTGACAAAAGCCGAGACCAGGTGCTGCAAAAAAGTACAGGGTGAAAAATTTGTTTTTTGAACAGTAATTGATGTAAACAAACTATGAGCATAATAGGACCCCTTTGATATATTTTTGTGTTCATTTTATTTCCTAAAATTGTAGTAATATAGAAGCAGGTCTTCTAAATAAGAGATTTAAAAAGTTAGTTTTTAAAAAAAAAATACTATATCCTGCAGCAATTGTAGTATGTAGTATGGTGATATGCTAATCTGAGTCTGTCAAGTGTGACGTGACACATTGCAATGTGTCTCATATCGTGAAGCAGTTGAGGGACAAAAGCAGACCGATAGGAAATCTAGAACTCTGAGCAGACAGAGATTGGGAAATGCTGACGTGAGGTCCCGGCTGGACAAGGATTTAATTGATCACTCGTTCATGAAGGAGAGATGGAGCAATGGAGGGTGGAAAGCTAATGGTGGGGAGAGAGGGCAGCGTCTCAGGCCTTGGTTGGATTTATGAGGGAAAGCAGGAACACATTGTGCACACCTCCCTTAAAACTGAATGAACTGCCAAAACACTATAAACAACACAAACAAAATGTTACTAAATACAATTTTAATTGAATATTAGATTTTGAAGTAATTCTACATATAAATCAAGGGCAATCAAGCAATGCATTTTTTATTTCTTTTGATTGATTGACAAAAAGAACACTTTTGGCCCTCTAGAGGTTAAAAACCAAAACTGCATGCATTTTGCTGAAGAACTTCTCCAACACATTGTTGAGTGTTTAATTAACTCAATGGGAATTTCACTAAAACTTGCTAGCGAAAGTTGTAAATTAAGTTGTGTTATGATTTGACCTGTGAAACTACATGAACTTTCATTCACATTTCATTCGTTTGTTATAATACAGCTTCTAACCCCCAAAAAGCTGATGCCTTGACACTGTTCTCAGGATGTTGAACCAAATATGCCAATTTAGAAAAGTGAATGTGCATTACTTATTTTGACAACATTATGATGATATGAGCCACAATATCCCCACAGAGTTCAGCGTTTAAGAAATTCTATATAGCTCAATTTCCTATCCCAACATGCACTATGGCACTCAGTCAATGCATCAATGAGTAAAGATTGCATGTGTCTGCCATTACTGCGGCAGCCATGGCTCGTCTGCCAGAGTAATTCACTCGCCTCTCTCCGTGAATGTGCTGTGCTGGCACATTGACTTGTCCAGATTTACCGTGCTCACTCAGATGGAGAAAAAGAGGATATAGGGGAATAAGAGTGGGTGTGTGTGGCAAATAAAGGTGATGGCACACATGGTTTTGCGGAGATATGGCAGAGATGATGATTATATGAGCTGGAAAAGGACGGAATTAGGATTGTGTGAAGGTGAAACTAGTGTGGATTTGAGCATGAATGAGGGAACTGTGGATAGAAGATTGATAGATTGCTGTCTCAGTGTGTGAGAAAGATAAAGACATGAATGTTTCTGTATAGATAAATGTGATTTATAACTATAGAAGATGTGTAAATGGCAATGAAGGCTCAAGATGGTGTGACAAAATGTGAAATTATATCCTGAGACTCCCTAATGATGCTTCAATGCATAAAGTCAGTTATATATCAGCCTAATTCAGGTAAGCTGATAACAAGCTCTGGTCCCATTAAAGGTTGGGATATTTGAAGGTACATGAACATTTAGACACTAAAAGCGCCCCCCTCTCCTTCAGTGTCATTCTTCATCCCTCTTAAAGACATTGACATACAAACACATATCGGCTTATCTCTGAATGGCTCCTGTGACGCCATCCATGATATTGCTGGCATGTAGCCGGCGATCAATGGCTTTTAATTAACAGGGTAAGATGGGCATGATCGATAAGAATGACGAGAGAGAGAGAGAGAGAGAGAGAGTGAAAGGAGATTGAAGGAGAGGAATGGGGCTGTTTAAGGAAAAATAAAACAAGATATAAAGATGCAGGTCTGTAGATAGAAAAGTAGAAAGAAAGAATTTAAGTGTTCTGTAACAGGGGTTTTCAAGCTTTTTAATGACAAAATATTATTTGAAAAATATTTTATTGTATTTTTTGGTATTGTATCTGACTAAATAAAAGAATGAATAAAGCATAGAATGAATATAGAATAAATATTTTACTCATAGAATAAAATCCCTTGATGATCCCTTGATTTCCATGTTTAGAATGCAGTAATTTATGTTTTACATGTATTTATTTTATTTTACATTCATTATTATTAATGCTTCAATATATTAACCTTTTATATGTTATTTATTATTATTACACATAATACATAGAATGAATATAGAATAAATATTTTACTCATAGAATAAAATCCCATGATGATCCCATGATTTCCATGTTTAGAATGCAGTAATTTATGTTTTACATGCAAATGAGCATTATTATTAATGCTTCAAAATATTAACCTTTTATATGTCATTTATTATTATTATATTGTATTATAATAGTAGTATTAATACTTTTTTACTTTGGTATTTATTTTATTATTTATATTGTATGTTAATGTTTTTCATATCATTATTATTTAAAACCCCCTAGGATAAAGAGCATAAGCGAACATCACTGCAACATGTAAACGCAAAAGACTAGAGATGCAGTCAGAATGCTTCCTGGATTGGATTGATGACCGTTTTCTCATGGGAATCTCATTCGTTAGCACTGCTTTGGCTCACTAAGACACCTTCAGTCCACCGGAGTGACCACAAGTGGCCCTTTGAGACCACTGTGGTCTCTCAAACACAGTTCCCTTCCTTTGGACTCGTTCAAGCATCAACCACTTACAGGCAAAGACGCACAAGCACTCTTCAGACAGCTGAGATCTGAGGTAAAGTGGGCCGACACTTCATCCAGTTTGACCTCTGCGGATCGTTGCAGTTTAAAGCTGTATTGATCCCCTCTAACCCCATGGACAGCTTCATCCTTCGATCCTGCAATGGCAATTTATTACATTCTCGATCCCTCTAAGCTTTACAGTGCTTTTATGACGATGTAATTATGTATGTAAATAGAGGGCGGAGCGTACTAAAGCTTTTAAGTGCCTATGTTTATGTGCACGCCATGGGTTACAGTGTAAAAAGTCATGTAATGCTAAAGATGCAGCTATTTGACCGACTATTATAATATGACTATCACTGTGACTAAACTGTCAATATATAATTGTTTATATATATACTTAACGATTTGGACGTCACTGGAAGCTGTGATAACTTTAGGTCAGTTAGTGAATCAGATGTTGATTCAGTAATCGTTCAGAGTCAGACCACTGGGATTTATTTTTAGATTTTAAAGTTGTGTTTTTGTCATTATTATTATTAAATATTTCTATATAGTTTATTTTGGTTTTCAATCATCTTTATTACAAATCAAAGTAAATGAGTTTTTTTTTTTCCCTTGGCAACTAGCTGAAATACTAGAAGTTTTATATATTTGATTTGATTTCAAGTAACCAAAATGTTTTAGTTAAATGTACGAAAAAAACACTAGAACAGTGTTATATATTTTGTTGACTTGTGTACTTACATTATCCCAAATGTTTCCAATAACGTCAGCATTTTTAATTCGCGTCGCCTGACAATGATGTCATATCAGCCTTACCCTCGATTTACGGTTTTATTTCCATAGAATTCATGGAAACACCAGTGACGTGTTTTATTAAACAGATGAGCAACTGTTTGGATGCTTTATCAGGTTAAGCTCCTTGCACTACAAGTATAACAAAGGCGTAGCTTGATGACACCCTGGAAAAGCAGGGAATCATGTTTCATTGAATCATGCAGATGTTTATTTCAAACGTAACTGTAACAAAGTTCAGGGAAGAAGGAGGCAGATGTTGAATGTAATTTTAATCATAAAATAAACAAACAGCAAGATGAAAGGAGCGTCAGTGGCCAACTGTGGCATATAAGCATAATAAAAACAGCAATGTAAAATTCCCCAGGCTCTCGGCCTCACCCTGCTTCATAAAACTGTAGCTCATCGATGAACACGAGTTTCTTCGGATTGCTTTCCATCGGCTGTGGAGGGGAAGATGACAACTCCCATGATTCCATGCTCATTCATGGTGTCATCAAGCTATACCAGTGGTTCTTAACCTTGTTGGAGGTACTGAACCCCACCAGTTTCATATGTGCATTCACCGAACCCTTCTTAATAGAAAAAGCGGGGCATGTCATCACGAATCATATGAGTCGGGTGTGTGTCTTGACCTCCGCCGAACCCAGGTTAAGAACCACTCAGCTATACCTTTGTTATTGTTTTGAATAAGCGTCCTCTAGAGGCGAAACCACATACTGTACCTTTAACTATCAGAGTACAATGTAACTGATACATTGTTGTGCTTGTTTAGACATATCATTTCATGTTCTCTTTTTTCTTCTCAGGGGACAATGCACAACTTTGGCATCGGTTCTTTAGTTCGGACAACACTTATCTTGTGGTGTAGATCAGGCTTAAATATCCAGTTAATAATGTGAACATGTCATGGCAGTCACAAGCTTCATCTTGAATCTGCTGCGCTTTATCCGCTCATATCATTTTAAATGATATTCTACTAATAGATCTACTGAAAGCGTATCTGCCTGCTGAACCCTCATTTTGTCGTTCAGCAGGCGTGTGCTTTAAATGTGGTTAATTCTCTTGTAAAATTCCCTGGAGTCCTTGTGATAATAAATAAATGAAATTTCACTTATGTATTAAGCTGGCTTGAGGCAAATTCCTTCCCAAGTGGTTGCGCATGAGAGAAAAGGGTACAAGCTGGTATTCAATTCCAGTGGCAATTCTATAGGATCACAGGAAAAAGATTTATTCTTATTATGAATACCGCCCGGCTAATTTCTTTATGGAATCATCATATCTAAATAATCCTGGTGATCATGTCGTCAAGTCATGTCACCTTTATTTATATAGCGCTTTTTATAATGCAAATTGTGGCAAAGCAGTTTTACAGTGATAATTGGCAAATCATTTTTGGCTGCACAGCAGCTCTTAAAGAAAACGGTGTCATTGTCCAGCTGATTCTATATATTTGTATTGATTCATTCCATCGTAAAGATCAATAGTTATTAGTTTAGTTAATTTATGTATATCAGCACTGGAGAAAACAGTGATGTAATCGTTCAGCTCAGCTCAGTTCACATAAAATGGTGTCAATGCAGGCATACTAAAAACACTGCTGAATATCAAGCATGTGTCCCCAACTTAAGCAAGCCAAATGCAACAGCGGCAAGGAACCAAAACTCCAACAAAATTGAGAAAAAAACCTTGGGAGAAACCAGGCTTAGTCTGTTGGCCAGTTCTCCACTTGCTTGACTGATTCAGGCAGAGTTACAGGCCATAAGCCCGATTAGGAATCTAGTTTAAGATGTTGTCTTGAAACAATGTAATATTCTCAGGGCACTTGACTTCAACATCTTTGACAGGGTACAGTATGAAAAATTATATTAAAGGGAAAAATGTAATTTCTGTCATTAACTCACCCTCATGTCATTCCATACCAACAAGCCCTTCGTTCATCTTTTTTTCATCAGTTTTTTTTTTTAATCTCCCATAGAAAGTAACAAAATTACCACATTTGATACTAAAAAATTATAAACTTTAAATTATTCTATTTGCTGTTTCCTGGTGTCAAAAACATGTATTTGTTTAGGAGACACAAACGTCCCCTCTCCCTCTCTCGATTATCATAAAATGGTTCAGTCCGCCCAAATTGTATCCAGTCAACACAAACAACTTGACTTCACTTATAGCGCAGGTGTTACACCAGATTCTGCGACCATCGTATTCTGTGACCGCAGAGGGCGTGGTTATCATTGTGCTGCGTGATCTACGCAAATCGCGTAATTTCTGACGATAAGCCAAAGAAGGTGAAATCTGTTCGAAACTGCTGTTTAGGTTATTCACTTCGTAAATGCTCATTTGCTTGTCCAGATTAAACGCAATGTGGTTGTTTACAGAGTAGTAGTAGATGCAGAGAAATGTGTGTTTCCTTCATATTGTTGTTCATTAAGCATTCGCGCGAACACCTCTGAACCGCTGGCGCGCGTTCACGTTATCGTTTTCACGTTTTTTCTGTTTGTTTTGCAATTCAGAATAATATTTATCGAATAATATATTGTGTATATACTGTATATATTATTATTATATTTATACTATATATATATAAATACAGAAAAAACGTTCTCGTGCGAATGTCTTTTTATCGTCAGAATTTACGCGATTTGCGTATATGACGCAGCACAATGATAACCACGCCCTCTGCGGTCACAGAATACGATGGTCGCAGAATCTGAATATCAACTTGACGGAAGAGGAAGTGAAAATGCCTCAACAATCTGGAAGTCAAAAACGGAAAGAGAAAAAGAATAAGAGAAGTGAAAGAGGCAAAGGGTCGACAGTATGTTACCCAATATTTCATAAGAAAAGGTGGGTTTGTAAGTAGGCCTAAATTGTTAGTGGACCGCCCGTGACAATGATCGTAGCCTACGGCACTTTTCTGTGCGTACGCACGTTTTTTACATGAGGCCCCAGGTCTCTACGGGAGCATTTTTCGACAAGTTAGCACGTTTCGATAGAGCAGGTGCAGTATGTACACGGCTTTGCCTCACATCAGTGGCGGTTCTACACGGAGGCCTAGAGAGGCCCGTGCCTATGTAGACATGTCCCTGACTACCCCTGTGCTGACCAAAACAAAAAATTAATTATGAATTTATTATGATTTTACACGCGAGCGCCAAAAGCGGAACTAATGCGACGGAACGTTCTACACGGGTAAATTACAGCGGCGCCGGACGCGTGTGTGACTCGTATCTCGTAAGTGACTTGTTGCTCTTGCACAATGTTGTGATGTTAACCACGTAACTTCATCTGTCTTGGCTGTTGCATTGCGATAACATACATTTGAGTAAAGTAATCAACAGGCTATCTGCCCGTGTTAGGTGGGATGGTTAGGCAACGAAATGTAATGCACGTTTTTTCTTCCGATAGTTATCTTGAAACGAGGAAGGGACGTGGCGTCCTTTTTTGCCCCAGTAAACAAAAAAGTGAGAGAAACAAATCAAGGTGTTGAGAGAGTTGAGGAGCAGGAGGAGAGAGAGCCAGAGGAGGCTGGAGAGAGTGAGGACTCTGACACAGAGAGGGAAATTCCAGAGGGTGAGAAGGATGAAGAAGAGGATGAGGAGGAGGAGGAAGAAAACATACAGAGAGACAGAGAGAGGAACAGCCAGAAGGACAGAAAGGGGATCCATGTGGATCAAGTACTGCACCATCAGGTTTGTGATGAAGAAGGTTATTACTATTTGCAAAGCAGTTCAATTATAATTTCATTGTAGGCCTACTGTATGTCCTTAAAATGGTGCTTTCTCCTGTAAACAATTGTCAATATGGCTCTAATGTGTCTTTTTTTAAAAGTAAATACTTGGCCAACATTTTGAAATACATGAAGATATGCACTACCAGTCAAAAGTTTGGAAACTGTACTATTTTGGTTGTTTTTGAAAGAAGTCTCTTCTGCTCACCAATGCTGCATTTATGTTATTAAAAAATACAAGAAAAGCTGTAATATTGTGAAATATTATTAAAATGTAAAATGACTGTATTCTATGTGAATATATAGTAAAGTGTAATTTATATCCTGTGATCAAAGCTGAATTTATCATCATTACTCCAGTCTCCAGTGTCACATGATCCTTCACAAATCATTGATAATAATCATCAACATTGGTAATAATTATAAATGTTTCTTGAGCAGCAAATCAGCATATTAGAATGATTTGTGAAGGATCATGTGACACTGAAGAGTGGAGTAATGATGCTGAAAATTCAGCTTTGATCACTGGATATAAATTACATTTTAAAATATACCCTATTCAAATATTTAAAAAAAGTTATTTTAAATTGTAAAAATAGCGTCGGCATCTTTTTACGAGGCTCCGCCCACTTTCAGCACCCTCCTTGCAAGCAGTCTAACTTCATGAACTCTGATAAAAATCCTCTGCCGGCTACTGTACAAACTACTATCAGCTGTTTGTGAGGTTTCAGTGCATCTCTTGAAGATGATGTGGAGTTGTATTACTACAATGTCCCCTATATTGTCAAATACAGCATGATTCATTTCTGCCAACCATCTTCACATAATACTTTCACATTATCTGATCCAGACAGACTCGGCAAAACTCCATTTAAACAGCGCAAAATGACTGCCTGTGGACGTTACAGATAGAATTGATTTTGGAAATTAATATGAAAAAAGTCTCAGCTGTATTGGGGGCCCTGTCAAGATTCTTTTCATGGGGCCCAAAATCCTTAGCAGCACCCCTGATGTCAACCTTTCTCCAACCCACACCATACATGCCAGAGCAACTTTTCTCTATTTACGGATATGAGACACACGAGCAAATGACGTATGCTCAATTACCTGCGAAAAACAACACTTACCATAGTAAGTACCATAGTGACTGAGGGGACTGCTTAAGTATTGACTATTTTTTTAAATAAACAAAAAAAATTACATAGTTTACATTTAATGCAGTAATGTAATGGGTTACTTAGGCTAGGATGCATTAAGAAAAGGCTTAGAAGGGACACATCAACAGCCACTGGGCATGCGCTCATTAATATTGCGTCATTTATTATCAATTTATTTAATTTAATGACAGTTTTTGCAGGAATTTATGGGTAGGTTTAGGGTTGGGGTAGGTGTATATGTCATTAAAACCCAAATTTATAAGTAACACATTTAATTTACTGTTTATCCTGAGGTTTTGCCTCACTACCGGGCGTAGCTGTATCCCTTCTAGACACGACCGAGATTGCATCGCCGCAAGAACTCAAAGTACCGCGCTTCTGCTCTCCATTCGCTCTCGCGATACTTCGAAATCACACGCCGAAGCTTCTCGAACAAGCCCGTCACCTGAAACATTCAAGTTTGCGAATGAAATCAGCTGTTGCAAACAACGCTTTCGCATTTAAAAGAAATTCATAATGAATAAAAACATGATTTTTTTTTTTTTTTCAATAGATCATTTTATTTAAAATAGTATGTTACAATGTTTCAACCTACATCATGTTTCTCAAAGTCTCTTATTTTTTTAGAACTCTGGTTAGTTTAACCTTCACACATTTCGGATATAAAACTATTGTATCCCGATATTATTGTTAATTTATGCCATTATCTAGGCTACATGAAATAATGCACACCTGTTCTTCTTCACATATGCATTATATCTTTTGTCATACAAAGCCCATTTCTAAACCCACCGCAGCAAACGCCTTGTGTCAATCCCCTCGATTTAGCAGAAAAATAAATTAACGTTTTCATTCAGAAAGCTACAAAGACTCTGTCAGTACTACACAGAAGCAGTAAAATTTACAGATGAAGCGCAGAACACAGACAAATAGCCGTTAAACTTGTCAGTAATCGTCTCAACACACTAATTTTGGGGGAAAGACTCAAAACAATAATACTTTCAAGGTGGGCCAAAAGTTAAGGAAACACTGTGGAAAGATAAGAAGGTTAGTGTCTTAAGTTTTAAACTGAGTTACGATGATCTTAAATGGTTGCGGTTCAAGTTAATGCCAAAAAACAAACAAATAATCATCCATGTTATAAATACATTCTGGTACATTCATATTCTTTTTTTTTTTCCCCCCGGCACATCGACAAAATAAGAAACACTGATCAAACGATTAATATTTTAGCGCTGGTGAACATTACGTGGTGGAACACTTTTGATATTTTCCAATCAACACGAAAAGTGTCGCACCTCTACTCCTGACGAAAGGACAAATTACACAACTGTAAAACACACAAGCCTAACTTTTTTTTTTTCTTCATTCACATTGATAAACTGGCTGAATTAATCAAACACTGAAATAATCAGGACTGAAGACACAAATGAAGTTTCTGTAAATACGCTTAGACCACAGATGCTACTGTGCTGCTGTAATAGGAGCCTTTACTCTAACCAGAGAGCAATCTGATGCTGAACACACACACACACACACACAATATACAAACTCACTTATTGATCAAGGTATCGTAGCCAAGGTGCCTTAAGCATTTGGATGAGGATAAGCTCATTTGTCACAGTATTGTGCTGGAATGGAATGGTGAAAGCTTCTGACTTGCATTAAACATGCATGTCTGTTAAGAAAATGTTAAGCCGTGTCTTTTCCTGGGATGAGGGGGCCAACTAAGGTCCTTTATGGTATTAGGCTATACCCCTTTTTAATATCTAGTTCTTTACTATGTATTAAAAGAAGAAAGAGAGGGAAAAATCGCTAATGAAGACCGCTACAAAAAAAGGGTTGTTATTTTAGCACGCTGTGTGGAATGAATTTGAGACTGGTTGCCTTTTGCTGCCTTAGTTATTATTCTCAAAAACATAAAAACACTGTTAAGAGAACAGTATTCTTGTCAGCAGGAACGACATGGTGCCATCGTCTCTCCATGTGGGAAGCCTCTGCAGTCTTGAACGATAAATAACACAAAAACAAACTCAGACGAGGACTCGCACGGTGATGTTCCCTCCTAGGCCAACAAATAAACTGAACAGAAATAAACCATCCTGAGAACAGCTGCTAATGTGTTTGATGGTGGGGCCCCCTACAGGTCGCTTGTGCGAACTACACTCAACCTTAAAGGGACAGTTCACCCAAAAATGAAAATTCTGTCATCATTTGCTCACCCTACAAACCTGTATGAATTTGTTTCCTCTGCTGAAAACAAAAGAAGATATTCCGAAGGATGTCGGTATGCTTATTGACTTTTGTTTTCCATACAATGGTCCATCAACTGTTTGGTTACCCATATTCTTCAAAATATCCTCTTCGTGTTCAGGTTTGGAGCAATTTGAGGGTGAGCAAATGATGATAGATTTTTCATTTTTGGGTGAACTATCCCTTTTAATGTCTGTCCATATAACTGTCCTCAATTACACAATCCCACACACACTTGTCTACTCCTCATTTAATTGAAATAAAATGAAAACGAGCTAATTTTAGTCAGCAGTACTGGGGAAATCAAGCAATAATGCCATCACAATATTATTTTAGAGAGATCCCACATTAATTGTTTGTATGGTAACCTTGCTACACAAATTCATTGATTTTTTTGTGTTAAGGCATGACTCCCCCCCCCCCCCCATATATATAGTTTTGTCAAACCACTGTGATAGCGGCGGCCATTCCAAATCACAAAGTGGTCATTCGTAACTATGCTGCCCTGAAAACAGTGCCAATACAGCTCTACTTTAGCTAATGCTCTCCAAAATCCAGCCAGTAGACTTAAAGAAGAGCTCGACTCCTAAACCACTGTCGTGGAAGATCTTAAGATCTCGTCCTATGTGGTATTTTACATGTACTTATGCAAGTTCAAAGTATCTATTGATGAAATGACAGCAGAACCCATTGGTGCTCTTGATCTGGGGTGAAACATCCCCACAGTGTCTGCTTCGCCACGATAATGGCATTTTTGCGTTGCCGTGGTTGCCATATGGAAAGCTCTGCATCTGAAAGGCACACTTTTGTCTCCGTGGAAACGTGGTTGGTATGGTGTCGCTGGGGTGTTGCCATGGTAACATCATTATGGTGGTCTGCTCAAGTGTGATGATCCAGCGCAATTTATGCTGTTTCACAGGGGGGTTTAGACAGGGGTTTTAGGAAGTGGCAATCTCACCCCCTAGGTGGCACCATCCCTTCTGTTGCTCCAGTGGCGAGAGGTAATCTGCAATACAGAAGTGTTTAATTAGCTTTAGGTTAGCCCCCCTATGGATTTACAAATTCTGTATTAAATTCGGTTTTACAGGTTCACGAAGTTTAAAATCACACCTGCATTCCCATTAGAGTAGATACCAGATATTTGTAATGGCCTAGAATGGGGCAACTTCGGCTGATGAAAAGGAATACTACTCATTTGATCTCAGTAAAGTTCAGTAAAAAGCTAAAGACTTTTTTCGTGTCAACCGGAAGGGGGGGGGTCGGTTAATCAAACTAACAAAAAAGTGTATAATTTTTTTTTATATATTATAAAATGTATATAGACTTATGTTAGATGTGATTAATTGCATTTAATCGATTTGACAGGACAAAAAACAAAAAGGTGCGTAAATTTTTCTACAATTTTAAATTATCCGTAACACACACACATATATATATATATATATATATATACACATATAAAAATACATTTATATAAATTTATACACATTGTAAAAAACACTTTTCAAAGTTACAAATACAACAAAGATTACTGAAGAACTTTTTATAAAGAAAATACTGTTTTTTTAAGCTTCAAAATTTCACTTAATTCAACGTTAATTGCTATTTATATGAAATTATTTATGAAATGTACTAACAATTTGAGTTTATTGTTTGTACACCAGTTTTTTTTCAGAGTATGAGATATATATATATTATATATATAAAAAAATCATTTAACAAATTATTATTTAAATAAATACACGTTATAATTTTTGTAATTATTGAAAATGTATAAATTACAATTGAAATTATATTATAGTTAATCTATTACACATTATAATTTATGAATATAAAATTAAATAATTATATGAATATTAAATAAATGATTCCATTATTTATTACATTTCAATTTGTATAATAAAAAGAAAAATATGAAAATGTTAGTGTATTATTTTAAATATTAACTTCTCACAAGCACATGAAATGTGTGAATGCATTATTCGCTCGATGAATAAAACAGTGTTCAATAATAAAAAGCACATTTGCAATCTATGCTAGCCTGCAGTGCATAGGAATCAATGTTTCCTGCATTTTGTTTTACATAATGAAGGAATACATTTCCATTATTTGATTTTTTTGTGAAGGTACAGGGTTCATTTTATGCACTGATGGCTCAAATGAGCATCACACGCATGGCATGTGACTTTCTACTCATACTTGAATATAAGTGTGGCAAGCATGAACCAGTATTTCAGGTTTCTGTGTGCGTATAGCCATCACATGAGCACGCTTGGAAAAATCCCATTAACTTGTGTGTGATAAAATGAGGGCAAAAGGTTTCTCTTACCATTATTACTACAGTTCTTATTGCCTTTGTCTGAGGCCTCCTCTTCAACCTTTAACATAATCAGAGAGAAACTCATTAACAAATGACATGAAAAGTTAAAGAAACTAAAACAGAAATCCGTGCGAGTTATTAATACCTCTTTCCTCCATTTGAGCTCACAGAAAATCCTCTCAAAGCACTCGTGCATGTAGTTAAACTGGAGAAGGGAACACAAGCACACACATCCAGGGCTTATTTCTGCTCAAAATGTGCCTCGGAAACATAATTCAGCAGGTAAATAATGAAGCAATACTTTTCATTATAGGGCAACTTACATAAGGAGTGAATATTTTGACCCAGCGGGGTTTCTTTTCTCCCCGCACATACTCGAAGCAGAAAGCCATCCCCTCCTCATCGGTGTCCCATCTTTGCATCTCTGACCATTCGAACACAATCACTTGATTCTGGGAGTCAGAGGTTAAGTGTTATTATGGGCAAGCAAATCAAACACGTTCTCATGAGGGCAATTCACACCACACCAATGTGAACAATCACCAGGGTATGTCACTTCTCAAACAGTCTATGACTCGACTAGCGCGGATTCAGCATGTTCAATCGGAGAAAAACAAGAGTCGACAAACCCTGAACCGACAAAACCTGACCAAGTGTCTGTAGCCGTCTGTCAGTGCAAAAGCAAATTAAGCTTTCTGTACCTTAAAATTACACCTGTACATTCTGAACATCATTCGCCCACCTCAACAGTGCCGTCCTCTGTGCAGGCGTGTAGTTTGAAATGCTTCATGCTGACGGCCGTGATCACATGACCTTTCCGCCGCGAGTCACATGCACAGTGAGGGAAAGTCACCTCGTTATATCCCTCACATGAGCGCAAAAGACTTAGGTACTGCAAGAGAAAGATCACACAAAGAAGTTATTTTGCGTTGAAACAAAATTCCTTTACACATTAATAGATTTCGCTTTGTGACAAAAAAAAAGTGTTCAAGGTTCAAAATCAAGAGAAATAAAGAAAAAATTATTATACAATGAAGACCAGTAACATTTTTGTATCGTACCTAGTGTTAAAAAAAATATTTTCATTAATTGAAACAACTCAAATACGATATAAATATTAGAGGAAAAACTTTTAAATGTTGCCTAAGGAATTTAAGTTGAAAAATTAAAATGACAAAATCACTATTAATAAAAGTTGAAAAATCTAAATAATAGGGGGAAAAAAAAAGACAAAATTAATTGAAGAATATAATTTTTTTTTAATATTTATAAAAAACTTAAAACTATAAATAATACTAAAATAACACTGCGCCATATACTTATTTATGCATTACGCTGAGAATGATTTGCCTTAAAATAATAATGTAGTAATAAAATTGTAATGTAAATGTATTTAAAATTATATAAAAAAAAGTTACAGTGCAAAAAAAAAAAAAAAATGTAAATGTCCCACCCCCCAAAATATGCTTGATTAATTAAATATTATTAAAATAATTCCTTTTTATTTAATTTCGAGGTGAAATGTAACCAGGACATGTTATTGACAAGGTTCCAACGAAAAGACTTAAAAAGTCTGTTTCGCATTCGATGACAGATAAAGCATATCACCGTTGTCATCTTTCTCTGTTCTGCTAGTTTTTGCAGCTGGTACGCTTTATCCTCTGCTTTAATGAATCCCTTCTTCACATCATCCTGTGCCTGAAGAAAAGAGACCAAAACACAGAACGTAAGAGACTGATATGATTATATGAGGTTAAGCTGAAGTACCGTTTAGATGCAAGTCAAAGGTTCAGCTATATTACTATACAGTATTTTTACTATACTTTAATAATACAATATTTTACAATAAATATACTATATATAAAAAAAACAGGTTAACATTTTTTTTTTTTATACAGTATATTTATAGTAAAATCAGTAGGATAGTTCAATGTATACGTTTTGTTGTATGCCTGTATACATGTACCACAGTATGAACATAAGAACTTACGGATTTATGTATGAAGAGCTCATTTTAAAAGCTACTGACGTTTGTTATGACATCCCCTTCAAACATTACAATGCTCATGATAACTCTAAACAATAAATAGTAAATAATAATAATAATAATAATAGCAAATCCGCTAATTACTCTTCAACTGTGATGCCACAGACAGAGCTAAACAATTTCAAGCACAAAATTCGAAAGGTTGGCTTCACGCTTGTGTCTCTGGCACATATGCAAATTAAAATGTAAATTGAAACAAAACGATCATGTGTGGTATTAGATGAAGCATTAACCGGACATCTTGCTAGCTGTTCAAAGTCCATTTGCATGGTTTATGGACTGCATTTTCTGTAATGTGAGAAGTGTTCGTATTTATTGCTTGTGTAGACAAGTCCATGACCACGTTAAAGCTCTGGAGACGCTATATATTACTTAATCTGCAATAAAGGAGAGAAGTGACGATAACCCGGACTGACCTGATGGAAGCAGTAGTGCAGGGCCAGTGGGTTGTCCCGCAACAGTTCCTCTTCCTGTGTGCTGAAGAGCCACTTACGCACCGTGAGACACGTCCCGGGGACAGCGGACGTATAGTTCTGAACATACAGCTTGTGCGGAAACTCATTAGGAGCCAATTTGCGCACTTTAGGAAGACATGATCCAAGTGACAACAGAAAAAACAAAGGACAAGAGAGAGATTTTCAGTAAAAGCTGCAAACAGTTTAGCATTTCGTGACAAATTTACTGTCATTTATTAGATAACATTAGATATGTTCAATATGAATAGAACTGAATTAAGCAACGGTTTGGCTCAACAGTGGGAAAGCAGTCATACTTTTTGCAAAAATATTATATTAATATCAACTTTGATAATAAAAAAAAACATTTCTTGAGCAGCAAATCAGAACATTAGAATGATTTCTGAAGGATCATGTGACACTGAAGATTGAAGTAATGATGCTGAAAATTCAGCTTTACCTTCACAGGAACAAATAGCATTTATATTAAGAATAGCAAACACTTGTTTTTAAAAATTGTTACAATATTTCAATAAATCACAGTTTTAGTGTATTTTTGATCAAATAATTGCAGCCTTGATGAGCAAAAAGAACTAAAGAAAGCCCAAACTTATGAACGCAAATGCATATTCATGAGAAGTTTAAAAGTTTGTTAAAGGGTTAGTTCAGCTAAAAATTACATTTCTGAAATAATTTTTATACTACTCTGGACCTTGAATTTCGGTGCTTTCAATGGAGGACTAAAAAAAAAAAAAAAAAACTCTCGGATTTTTATAAAAAATATCTCAATTTGTGTTCTGAAAATGAACGAAGATCTTACAGGTTTGGATCGACATGTGGGTGAGTAATTAATAACAAAAATTTCATTTTTGCTGTATGAAATAACCCTTTAAATGAACAAAACGCTCTTTTGAGTTGGATCTTTTTTAATGAATCAGCTGGCCCAGTTCACAAACCGCTTCATTAAATGATTTAACTGAGGATTCTGGTTATCAGCTCACTGAAGAGGAAGATTTAGGAAGATTTTCAGCGACAACTTAAATTTGGATCTATTTGACACAAAGCTATCGTATCTTATCGACTTGGAATATAAAAAACAATTCACATGGACCAGTTTGATTATATATGTTCTGGCATGTTTTCTTCCTTTTTGAAGGCTGAAAGCCACACAGAAGTTAAGTTACGCAATATTTGATATTTAAAACTATTTAGCCATCATACATAGCCATCATGGCACAACTACATGTATTATTTACAGACAAAAACATTCGGCGACACTTTAGTTTGGGGACCAATTCTCACTACTAACTTGTTGCTTATTAGATTAGATTGCACATTACTATAATATGTTAATTAATACTACTAAAGCAAATATTAATGCCTGCATTCAACACATCTTAATTCTACTCATACATTTCTAAACTTAACCACTACCTTACTAACTATTAATAAGCATTAAATGAGGAGTTTATTGAGGCAAAAGTTGTAGTTAATAGTGAATATGTGTCCCCCAAACTAAAATGTGACCAAACATTCTTCTAAAAAATTATGCAAGAAGGGTACTGCAAATGATTTACACAGAAATTTGTTCTGTTAACGTTTCATTAACAAGGCCCAATGTCCTTATGAGCTCAGTAGCACCTTATCGGAGCTTGCCAGCTGGGGCAAAACATTGTTCATTTGATTAAGAAGAGATCACGACGCGGCAGTTTAATCGCTGTTAAAAAGAATCATAAGTGCAATTACTTTTGACTCCATAACAAGGTCATCTGCTTTCCTCAGTGAATATCTATACCTTCTTCCTTCATGCAAGAAAATGATTCAGAACACAGACACTTGATGGAAAATGGAGCGATTGCTCACCAAATGAGTGGTTAATAACTTCGAAGAGAGCAAAGTAACTGGCCATGATGCTGTCCATCCCAACCTTCACCACAAGAGCCTGCAAAAGGGAAAATGATACGCGTTTATTTCTAGGATGAGCTTCTGTTGAGGTCATTGAGTTGATATTTAAAGGGATCATGACATGGATTTATTATTTTAAAACGTTTCTTAAAGTTCACTTATGTTAATAAAGTTTTTTGCAGAAAAATGATTTTCAACCCTCTGTCTGAAATCATTCGTTTTTAAGAAGCAGCTTCAACCGGCTTGAGACTGCACTGCTGCCACGTCACAATGACGTACGGCATCAAAGTACCGTGAGAGCGATTTGCACGAGCTCTGATGAGGACACGATTGGCCGGATTCACATGACGTGCGTTTCATACTTATTCTGACACCTTCAGTTCGGCTGATGCTCACAAATCCGTGTTTTTATAACAGTAAAAGCTCGTCATGCAACCATAATGTTATTTTGTCACGTTTATCAAAATAAAACTGAAAAAAAAATACAGGCACACATTTAGTTGTATTTAAATAATAAAGCGCCAAGAATAAAGTTTAACATAAGCAGTACATGAAAAGTGTTTCTGTTGCTTCATCAAAAAAAACATCTGTCTGTGATAAATTATGGAAACACTGTGTGAGCAACACTACAAGAAGCAGAAAGTATCCAAATCGACGACTCCGTTTTGAATCCCGCCCCAGACTGCCGATCATCATTGTCCATATAGAACCGTCATTTACAGACTTACATTTACTTGCAGTTTGCGATGCAGCTGCAGTCAGATCCATCCAATACAATTTCAACAAAAGTTTCTTTGCTAACTGTCCGTTATACTGTACAAAACTGATATGACATCTACAGCCTAACGCTCTGAACAAACATAACCCTCGGCAAGATTAGGGACGCCATCAAAAATAAACAATCCACTTTTTCCTGATGCCAGGATCCTTCTGAAGCCTGTAAAGAGGCGCAAACGAGCCGTTTAAACAGACCGTGTCAGAGCAAACGTTCTTTCATTTCCATATGTCCTGTTGACAGACTCAAGCTCATGGAGTACATCAGAAATTGATTGCGTATGTAAACTGTATCTAGTGTAGACCGCGTCAGTGATTATAATCTATTCGCTTTTTGGTGTGACGCTCAAATCCGGTGTCGACAGGTGTCAACCATTAAGCGCTGATGTATAACTAACAAGTCATGCAAATTTTCCCATGTGACATCATAGATAAATAATAGAATAATAAAAATAGATATAAAAATATTAAATAGATGCTCTATTTATAATGAAGAGTGTGTTTTAAAAGGGAACCATAATGCCCCTATTACAAGATCTAAAAGAAGTCTCTGGTGTCTGTGAAGTTTCAGCTCAAAATATCCCAGAGATCATTTATTATAGCTTGTCAAGTTTGCCCCATTTATGTGTGAGCAGAAACACGTCATTTTTGTGAGTCTCTTTAAATGCAAATGATCAGCTGCTCCCGCCCACTTTCCAGAAGAGGGCGGAGCTTCAGTTGCTCAACAACAACAAAGCTGGAGAATCTCACGCAGTCAAAACGATGATTGTCAGCCTTACATTGTTCAAACCCGAGTCGGACACTGAGAGACTCCCAGGGGCAGGGTTTAGGCAAGTTTTCGGGAAGAAGCTTGCTGTAGTCCTTAAAAAGCGTTTTCTGTAAAAAAATGATACCTCGCTTTGCATTGAACTTTGGCCGTTGTAACTTTGCAGGTGTCGTTTATGCTCAAACAGCAACATTACACACTAACTAAAGTTTAAAAAGTGAAATCATAATCAAGGACACCTTTAAGCTATGAAACTTGCAGGATGTTTTAATGGTAAAAAATCTCTAAAATGTCAAAACATTTTGCTTTTTTTGAAAATTTGCTTTCTCATGTCATGAGCCCTTGAAACAGACTGTGTTGCATGAACAAAAGACATTTTACCTGGTAAACCTGATCAGTGGTGCTATTCTTTCGGACTCTTACTGAAGCTGTGGTTTTATCAGGCAGTGCTATCCGTAACTCGACATCCGTTATGCTGTTGTGGTTCTTTAACATGAAACGCACGTTAAACAGTGTCGCTGAGCAAAACCACTTCCACACAGATCTACAGCTTTTGCACGTGCATACTTACCTCATTTGATTCAGACAGGAATTCTTGCATAATGTCACTCTCACCAATGATCCGCACTGAGCACACTATGAAGAGAAAAAAGAGAGAAGTCAAGAGGGAGGGAGATGGAGAGACAGGATATGTAGAGCTCAGCAGAAATGCATATCATATCTTGTGCATTTTTGAGAAAACCACTTTCATGGTGGCTTACTGTAAAGATTACAATACAAAAACGCTTAAACAAATATAAATCATCTGTAATAAAAATAAATCAATATAATCAGGACTGCTTGACTATGGTCCAAGTGTTAAAACTGTACAGTGTTAAAACTGAAATAAAATAAAATATAAATATTACATGAAAAAATGCTATCATGGGAACCAACTTAAATATCTATTTAAATGCCATTTTGTTAAATAAGTACATAATTAAGAGTGGAAAATTATTGGTGCGAATAGGACCAGGACACATTGTACGCAAGGTTTGCATCACTTGTACATTGTAATCAAAAAAATAAGACTCGCCTCTCTCCATGTATTCCTCCAATCCCCTCCTGCGAGCGTCCAGCTGTTGTTCGGACAGAGAGAAGGGCCACTTCCCTGGCAGCTTCGGGAAAGTGTAGTTGGAAAACTCTCTCTTTAGGTTCTGATGAAGTATCGCGAACTCCCGGTAACGCTTCGAGCACATCTGTCTGCCCGACATGTACACATTATACACCTAAGACAGGAGGAAACAAAGATTATTAGCACTAAACAACAGCCAAAAAGTAAAAAGCTTTCATTCTTTCTCCACAACTCACCACAAACTTCTCTGAGTGCTGTTCCACATGTTTGTATGTGGGGACTGAAATGGGGACGGCCTGCTTGTCGCTGTAGTCGTAATTGGGCTGCACCGCACCTTCTTCGCCGACATCTAGTCCGTCCCCTTCCTGTGGCGGGACGGAGAGCACGGTCAACACCAGCTCCCTCTCTCCGGCCCTGATCAGATCCACCACCTGCTTGTGCGTCGCACCCTCCACGCTCACCCCGTTACTGCAGGAGAAACAGAAAAAAGGGGTGAAATATTAAGATGGATTTTGGGTCGGTTAGTCTTTTTACTGCTTTTGAAAGACGTCTCTCATACTCACCAAGGCTGCATATTTGACCAAAAATACAGTAAAAACAGTGAAATACTAGTACAATTTAAAATAAATGATTATTTTTGTGTTAAGTGTTGAAAATAATTGTGCTAATTAATAGTTTTTCAGCCTACTTTGAGGAATAGGAAGTTCAAAAGGTCAGCTTTTATTTGAAACAGATATTTTTTGTAACATTATTAATGTCTTTGCTGCCACTTCTGATCAATTGAATGCATCTTTGCAGAATAAAAATGTTAATTAAAAAAATATTGCACACACAAAACTTTTTAAATGGCACTATGTCTATAGATATTCAAAAGCTCATAGGCGTTGAGGGAAGTCGTTTGACCACAGAGGGCAAAAATGGGCTATATTTTAGACATTTAAAGGGATAGGCTAGTTCACCCAAAAATGAAAATCATCCCATGATTTACTTACCATCAAGCCATCCTATGTCTATATGCCTTTCTTCTTCCAGACGTATTTGAACCACAAGCAGTCTAAGCTTACGATATTCCTACATCCTGCGTCATTGGAGTCACAGGATTACTCATTTGGTGCAAGTCGACTTGCACGGTATTCGTACAATCGTCTGGCGGAAGCTAGTTATAAACTCTTAAGGATTTTTTCTCACAAAAACCCATCGCTTCGCTTCAGAAGGCCTTTAGTAAACCTCTGGAGCCGTATGGATTGTATTTATGATGGATGGATGTATTTTTTTTGCGGGCCTTCAAAACAGGCCCCACCATTTACTCCCATTATAAAGCTTGGCGGAGCCAGGATATTTCTGAATATATCTCTGATTGTGTTCGTCTGAAGGAAGATAGTCAAATACACCTAGGATGGCTTCAGGGCAAGTAAATCATGGGATAATTTTTTGGGTGAACTATCCCTTTAATGCATGCAAATCAGCCCTTTAACATGCAGTTTTAATTGGACATCTGCATTAAGCATTGAGATCTTTAATAATAAAACAAAGCATTGTTTCCTCACCATTAAAGCAAAGGTTATTCTCTTTAAACTAGTGTGATAAGCCATTTTTCAATTTATGGAAATTAAACCCAGAGTAGTCTACTGCACAAAGGGTTTCATGTAGGGAACTGCTGATGTTTTTTTCGAAACGTTTACAGGGTTTTCAGCTAATAAAGGTTGAGGGTCAACGGGATCTCTCTGTTTAGTTATGAATTATTGTTTGTATATGTACATGATCCCACCAACAATGACACCGATAGCACCTGCCACCTGTCCATCACTTATCACCACCATCACTAATTCATAAAGCAGGTGACAGATGGAGGAAGACACTAATGGGAAGGAATATTTCATGACGGCACACAAAAATGAGGGTAGACAAAGCTGATAGACCAGCTTTCAACACTATACTTTCATTTTAAAACTAAAAACATAAAAATGTGACACTTGTATTTTCAGTCAAACCTTTAATGACTAGAAATACTGATAGGGATTATAATAAAGTCCTTTAATTTAGGATGTCCCAACTGTCCATATCCAAATCTACGCCAGTGTATCATACTTTGATCCAACTGAATATAAAATCACATGCTTGAACATGCTGAACAATGAATCTGGAACAGGAACAAACTGTTGTGTAACATGACATTCACATGACTGCAATGATTCCCTGATACTTCCTCATTTCAGATTGGAAGTACTGTTAAACTGCTAGTGACACCACATTGATATTCTTTTTCTTGAACATAGTCATGTTTATCTTATTGAACTGAAGAGGGGGGGACGATGCGCACCAAAGTCTGTAAATGGAAAACCGCTCATAAACAAACTCGGCTTTGGTTTGCGAACCCACTCCTTCTTCCTCAAAGGAGTTCCCCAGGAAACCAGCCTTGGGCTAATGAAGCCTTTTACGTACTAGGATTATTTCCAAAAAGGAAAAAAAGGTCATGACAAAAACAACCTCGAAAGTTCCAGTTCCCAATAATTCATCACAAATGACCAGTAACTTCTTTAAAAGGGTTCAGATGCAACATGCGAGACAATAGTTAACATTCACACTGATTAACACAATAACAACTAGGGTTGTCGCAGTACCAAAATTTCAATAGTTGGTACCAATACCAGTAAAGTTTTGCAGTTCTTGGTACCAATTTTGGTGCAAGAGCAAAAAACTGCTGAGTTGAGCATTTTAAAATATTTTGTCTCGTCCGTTGGTTATCACTCTCTGATTCAATCCCCCATTTAAATGCGGTTGTCAATCCAGAAGCTGCATTGTGTTTATGATGAAAGGATTTGAGAGAATGTGGCTTGCGTTGAAAAACACAAAAACAAACCTTGTGCGATTTCAGTGGAGTAAAGTGGATTCTGAATAGCTTATTGACCAGCACCTCTGATAGGCCGTTGCATTCACATGCTGAACAGAA
>CM074306.1:5646721-5961721 GCA_037194245.1 Opsariichthys bidens
CCATTATGAGAGCAATATACTACTTCCTGCGGTACAATACTGTCCAAATAATGCTTAAGAGGGTGTAGTAACACAATCTGTTCCAACACTGCTTTTATACAGACAGAGGGTTTGTAAGTAATCAACAAAAGTTGGGACACCTGTAGGAATTGTTAGCATCAACTTTCAAGGCTTAATTTACTTCCATTGCTGCAGAGCAGCTGTAAGTTGTTAACCCATTACTTGTTCCCTGAAAAAGGCCTTTTTGTATAACTGTGAAATGTACATTATTTTTCAGTTTTTGGTAACCTAAACGTTTTTTTTAACCTCTGGCAGTTTATCACTTACCTTTGTACCATTTCAGGTTATTCACTGGACTTAAACTGCTTAAATTTCAATAAAAACTGGAAAAATTGGGGTGTTCTAAAACTTTTGACCGGTAGTGTATATATATATATATACATTGTAACAACATATAGCTGGCCATATCAGAAATTTTCACTGGACTTAATTGAAACAACTAGCCCTAGTCTTCCCTGTTTATGTCCATTCATACATTAGTAAGAATATGTGGTGTATTTAGATGGTAATGTATGTGTGATCTGACATAACGATAAAGCAACAAATAAATTACATCCATTTTGACAAAAATACATTTGGACTATTACCATCATCCACTGAGTTGATTGCTAGAGTGACATCTAGGGGATTCATTACCACATGTTGAATTTGATCTTATTTTATTTCTCTGGATGTCTGAAAATGTATGCAAAGGAATGTAGTGTGGAGCTTGTGCTGGTCTTTTCTGGCCTCTTGTGGCATAAAAGAAAACATACGGATCATAACTATTTTGTTTTGCAGTGCAAACAAGGTGCACTGAATTTAAGGAACATTGCCAGCGCCCTGTGCAAGTAAACAAGACTGAGATAACATGGCAATGTGGTGCACCAATGAGAACAACCAGCATGCATTAAATTTTATCATGCATATTTGTCTTGAGCCAGTGGAGAAGGTTTCATTTTTAATCCCCTTTATTTATCTTTATTATTATTGTCACCAGAGTGGTTCCAAACAAGCTTGAAGAGGAAGGGAATATTCCAGAATCTATATATTTACAAAATCAAAACAAAGGATGTCCAAGAGAAAAGCTAACCACACATAAAGGCAAACATAAACGGAAACCGACTAAGAGTAACTGAAACACAGTACCTAATTAAAATAAGGGGAAACCAGCAGGCTAACAATCAAATATCACTGAGTAACCATAACAACTAACTAACAACAGGAACAGAGGGAACAGGAACTAAACGCTAGAAGAAACAACTAACATGACCATTCCCCAGAGAACCTTTCAGTGAACAGTTCTATTTATTTCTTAGCGTGAAGAACTTTTCAATAATCTAAAGAATGCTTTTCCAAAAACATTTTGTGGAGTGGACAAGTTTGATGAGTGTTGGATGGACGTATTGGAGTATAAAACATTCCTGGTGCCTTAAAGCCTGAAAAAACAACATAAAATGCCTTCCATTACTGTTGCTTTGGAAACAATTAGATTACACGTAATAGTAATTTGCATCCATGCTTACTGTTTTTATTAACATGTATGCTCAGTTATAATCGTTATGCGGTGTTAATTTTTTTTTATTAAAAAGGTATGGAGGCCCTAAAGGGACATGGTGGTCAAAAAATATGAGATGGAAGGAAAAATAATTAGTAACACATTTTAATAAGTTAAAATAATGTTTTGTGTTCCCCTGAAAAAAATTTGTGTTTGCTTGCAAAACTTTGCCTTCTCCTGAGAAGCTTTGCGTTCACTCTCAAAACATTTTGTGTTCCCCAAGAAATTTAGTACTTTGCAAAACCTTTGCGTTCATTCGCAAAACCTTAGCGCTTCGCCGAGAAACTTTGCATTCCGTCGCAGAACACATTGTGTTCCCTCAAGAAACTTTGCCTTCGCATGAAGAACATTTGCGTTCGCTCGCAAATACTTTGCGTTTGCCTGAGAAACTTTGCGTTCGCTCGCAAAATGTTTTGTGTTCCCCAAGAAATTTTATTCGTTTGCAAAACGTTTGTGTTCATTCGCAAATCCTTTGGATTCCCCCGAGAAGCTTTGTGTTCGCTCACAAAACGTTTTATGTTCCCCTGAGAAGCTTTTTGTGTATGTTCACAAAACCTTTGCATTCATTCGCAAAACCTTTGGCTTCCCCGAAAAACTTTGAGTTGCCTCGCAAATAATTTCTGTTTCCCCAAAAAACTTAGCATTCGCTTGCAGAACATTTTGTATTCCCCGAGAAACTTTGCATTCTCTTGCAGAACATTTGCGTTTGCTTTAAAATCCTTTGCATTCCTGAGAAACTTTGCGTTCACTCGCAAAACGTTTTGTGTTCCCCAAAGAAATTTTGTTAGTTTGCAAACCCTTTGTGTTCATTTGCAAATCCTTTGGATTCCCCCGAGAAGCTTTGTGTTCGCTCGCAAAATGTTTTATGTTCCCCCGAGAAGCTTTTTGTGTTCACCAAACCTTTGCGTTCATTCGCAAAACCTTTTCGCTTCCCCAAGAAACTTTGCGTTCGCTCGCAAATCCTTTCCGTTTCCCAGAGAAACTTTGCATTCGTTCGCAGAGCATTTTGTGTTTCCCCCAGAAACTTTGTGTTCTCTCGCAGAACATTTGCGTTCGCTCGCAAGTCCATTCCGCTCCTCTGAGAAACTTTGCGTTCACTCGCAAAACTTTTGCGTTCCTCTGAGAAACTTTGTGTTCGCTCGCAAAATGTTGAAACTTTTGCGCTCACAAAACCTTTTAAGCTCTTTTTCTCGGCAGAACGCAAACGTTTTCGGGAGGGAAGGAAAAAATTTGTGAGAGAAATCAAAAGCATTGACAAATAATTTTTCCTCCATCTCATATTTTTTTTCATTCACCATGTCCTCCATAATATGTAATACAGAATGTTACATTTTAGTTGAGTTCTAACTTCCATAACATTCTTTCCAACTAAGCAGCCTTGTCTTTGCATTGTACCCATTAACAGTGGTCCGTTTCAATGTGGGACACACCTTAAAAGACAAGAGTATTGTAAGGTTAAGAGAGAGAGAGAGAGCACAAAAAACAGCGGCGTATGTGTTGCAGCCGACATGTAGTTTAATAATAAGTTCTACACATGAACACTTTTGAATATTTTAAAGCTTTATTTTAAATAAAACATTTTGCTTTTAGAACATGTTTAAAGCTCAAAGAATACTGTTTGTAGGCCAAAGTCCTGTCACACACACCCACTGTACTTTAACCTTGCAGCAAAAGTAGTTTTATGGTTTTCATTCGACACCGATGTACACGCAACAACACAAACTTATAGGTTCCAGGTTTGTGTGTTCTTTATCTGCATCCTGTAGCAGGCCTCACAAGCGATGGACAAACCCACAACCAAAGACACAAACTCCTCAAAGTTCACCTCTCCATCCCCATTGGCATCCAAGTCCTTCATAATTCTGTCTATGGTGGTCGGATCCTTCTGTGACTGTAGGAAAAGAAAGAGAGTACAATGTGTTAACAAAATGGTCCTATTCTTAGAAAATTAACTTTGTGAAAGAGAATGACTGAAGACCTTCACCTTGAGAAACGAAGAGAGTTCGTTCTCCATCAGAGTTCGGAGTTCACGCCGGGTCAGGGTGCCACTCCTGCCTTCTTTTCCAGCGTACCTGTGGAATACCATGATGAGGGACTCCATGGCAGTCTCTAGTTCGGAAGGCATGGCTGCTCACTGCTCGGGTCCAGCACTATAAAAGACCGATATGAATCAAATATTAACACAGCCAATCTTGACAAGATGCTAAACGCTGAAAGAAACTTCGGAACGAAGAACTCACCCTTTAGGTTGTCTGAGTGAAGAATTTGAGAAGTGCTAGTATTCTCTCTCAAGACTTTATAGGCTGTGGCCAAGCCCATGGGCAGGAGAAGCTCTTATCAGAGAAGTTGAGCAATTCATTACAGCACAGCATACCAATGTGTGTGAGTTAAGCGGACTTTGGGTATTTAATATAGATTGATTAACTCATAATATATTTACTGTGAGCTGACTTATACATATTGGCCAAGCTTTATAAACTAATTGTGCCTGCCACAACTGGGATACACAAAATGTCATAGCAACTGCATAGCATCACACTCACCCACAACATTCCAACATCGTGTTTTGGACCAATGATTAGATCCTTTTCCATATTTGGAATACGGAAATAAACCACAGCAGAGTACATTTCAATATAGAGGTTGACGATACAATTATAATGCTTACTCGATTTGGATGACAATACACAATGAATGAATGAGATTGAAAAAAACTGATGAATTATTTAATACATGATTTTACTCAATTATATTAAATTGTTAGCCTTAAAGAAATTAACCAAAATGCATTCATTTAATTTCAGAGTTCCCCTGGTCACCGTCCGTCAATTGATGGGAGAAACGAAGGGTTTCGAATCAATTGCTTTCTCACTGTTTCAAAGAGCTCGAAACACCGCGGGCTGTCGACACCTGCTGGTCAAAACGGGTCAAGTGCATCGAAAACTCACTCAGCCCAGGCATTTACAATGGCAGCTTTTAGAAAAAACAATGGCATATGTTTTAAAGAAAGTGTCATCTACTGAATGAAATTTAAAAATAATAACCCAAATGAAATGAGAACGTTCTGTACGTTCTTTTACTAATGTAGTGCTTGTTGTGTGTGTATGTTAGCTATTAAGCAAATGAAATTAAATGTCACTGTCCTTTTTCTATTATAACCCTATTCGTACTGTTTTTAAAATACATAAAGTTAATTAAAATCAACATATATTATAAAACTGACCCGGGAACGGAATTTAGATTTTTTTTTTGTTCTTTAAACCAAGTTCGAAATATGACGTAACGAAGCCTCGTTTTCTGAAATCCCGCGAGTTTATACAAGATCCGAACTACTGATTCGATGCGTAAAAGTTTCGAAGCTTAAAAGGAACACAGCTTTTTTTTAGACTGCTTGCGTTTTACAATGCCATTCTAAAAATGGCTCGAAGAGACTATCTGAAATACACTAATAATACCAAGAAATGCAAAAGCGAAGTTATTGGACATGTTATTGGAGGTGGCAGTAATCATGCGGCGTGCTGATGGAGCGGACGTGCTCGTTGCCACGGAAACGGGATGCGGGCAGGAGAACGAGAGCGTTTGAAAGCATCTCCAGCTGCGTGCTGATGTAGCGACATCCTACTAACCCACATTTCAACCTGAAACAGGCAATGGCGGCCAACGGAAGATTTCCCCATTGACATATGATGGTCTACTGCGACGAAACGGAACATAAACGGTACGTTTGCAAGATTTGTAGACCTATTTAATCTGCATCGCGCATGTGGTCCTTCGACGGCATGCAGCGTTTGATTGCTTTTATTTATGTTGCTGGCTGTTAACTGCACGTAGGTTTACGTTCATTGCTGCTAAACGTGTGTATCACGGTAAGTCGCACAGATTTACGACATCACTGCTCTCATATGAAGTAAAGACAGCAGCATCCCGTAATGGCGCCCAGATTTCAGGTGAAGGTAAGGGCGCTGCCGAACACAGCTCGCGCTGCTCCGCCGAGCAAACCCGGTCAGGACTGTAGGTCAAACCTCTGTCGCCTTTGTTTTGTTGTAAAATCACGTGAAATGTTTTGTATTGCGGGAGGGAGTGACATATATGGCCAGTTGACATTGCTGAATGATGATAAAGATGATAAAGGATGATGAAACGTGATGATAAAGAAGCCCAATAGTGTCTTCAAGCTGCTGTAGGCCTTCCTATGGCATGCGTTTTGATTTTAAAGTAGTCTAGTGTAAAGATGCACGGCTAGATTTTAATTTGACATTGCCATTGTATGGGACAGGCCGGTTATGCACTGTACTGTAATGTGATTATCAGAATCAATACACTAAAGAAATCCTAGTTCCTGAAGGTCTAATTTGAGGAATATGTTTTATTTGTGCATTTTAGATGGGGTTTTGGAGACTCAAATTTGGCATATGTTTGAAGAAAACAGGTGTCAGGTGTGCTTGTGGTGCTGTTGCTCAGTCAGTCTTCAAATAGTCACCAGAAATATGTTTATATGTGTTTGTCTGATGGACAAGGTCATGCTTAAGCTGATGTGGCCTTTGCAGAGCTTCCAATGTCCCCCAGCTGTCTGCATAAATCATCAACATCAGGTCACTATCCATTTTTAAAGAGCATTTCGGGCTGGTAGCAGCACACCAGAGACGGCTATTTATAAAGGTGTGCATGTCTCTCTCAGCAGCCATGCAGCATGAGAATCTAGTCTCTTTACTCATTTTATCTGCCTCTTTCCTATTTTTTTTTTTAAATCAGTGTGCAACAGAAACTTAACTATTCATGGAGATGTAAAAAAATTATGTCCCAAATATGACTTCAGAACCTAAATGTAACTCTTGTCTGGCTGTACCATGCTCTGAATTTTCAGTTTATCATCATAGAAAGAGCTACCAGTTCAATTTTTTTTTTATTCTTGAAGTTCAATTGGTTGTGCATGATGCTAATAATGTGAGATCATGGGTTTGTAGCTTTTTTTGTTAAGCTGTTTGGTGTGTAGCAATATATATGCCCCAATTTTCGGAATACAAAAATGCAACAATATGTACAATAAATGTGCTAGTGTAATATGTGAGCAACATGTTCATGTTTGTATTTTTGGTTATTAAAAAAAGGAATAGGGCCTGAAACTATTTGTCTCTGATTTTGAGGGGATTTTCAGGGTTATGACTGCTTAGTTTATCCAGGAGCATGTGGTACTTGGGGAAATTATGTTGTGATTGCTCGATTCTGGATAAAAAAAGAATCGCGATTCTCCCACGATTGTGAATATAAAACCAAACAAAATTATATGTGATTTACTAGAGGTTCTGACAAAATATAAAAGACTGCACTCTAATTGCTGGAAAATGTTTGAATGAGTTTTTTAAAACATGGCTCATTGATAAATACTGGTTTCATTACTGGATGAATCAGTGTTTTTGAACGAATCTTTTGAAGGAATGAATCATTTGTTGCCACTTAGTGGAAAAAGATAATTAATACAACCGTTATTTGACGCGCCAAATTTGTTTCAAAAGTAGTTTGCTCTCTTTGTATTGTTCGCTATAATCATAGACATCAATGTTTGTATACCAACAATTCTATCTCAGTACTTCTGTGATCATTTGGATATTTAACACAGAAATGCTCTCTCTGTCTGCACGAACACATATTTGAGTGTTCCAGTTTGATTTAGTCAAAGGTTTAAAAGACGCGGACGAATCGTTGTCATAAATAAAATAAGATCACGTGGGTGCTTGAATCGAGATCGCGATCTTTTTACGATTAATCGTGTAGCTCTAGTTGTGTGTAAATTACTGCATATTCAGGAAATATTTGAATATTTTTCATTATTTTATTGCACTATTAAAAATGCAGTCATGGACATACACTACCATTCAAAAGTTTGGGTCGGGTCAGTGAGGTTTTGAAAGAAATTAAAACTTTTAAGGGCACTTTACATGGTTATGTAATTCTATTTCAAGTAAATGTTGTTCCTTTGACCTTTCTATTCATCAAATGATCCTAATAAATGTGGTTTCACAAAAATATTCTGCAGCACAACTGTTTTCAACATTGGTAGTAATACGGAATATTTCTTAATGGCACAATATTTAAAGTTTCACCGCAAGAGGCCGTTTATAAAACAGAGGCGTAGCTTGATGACAGCTAGATTTCGCTGAATAATGGGAGGCGTTGCGTTCACATCTACAGCTGGTGGAAAAAAATCGGAATGGGACTCAGGAGAGAAATCATGTTCATGGATGAGATTATTAATGTTACTGTTAGGGATGCACCGAAATGAAATTCTTGGCCGAAGCCGAAGCCGAATAATAATGAAATGCTTGGCCGAAGGCCGAATACCGAATGTGGTGTTTCGCATTTTTTCCATTTATTTTGCCAATTTTTTCACCATTACAATAATTAAATAGTAAAAATTTGCTTTTTACTATTTTGTGTTGCTTTTCAGAGAAATAAATCAAATAACAAAAATATAATTTCAAAATATTTAACACTGAACATTTTTTTAACATTCCAGCAGATATTATACAAACAAAGTACAATATAACTTAAAATGAATAAATTAGTAAAATAAAAAAAAAAAAAAATTATTTGGCCATCTTTGAAGCCTATGTTCTTCTTGAATAGCCTATAACTGACTGCTGAAAGAATGTAACTCTGTATGTCTACAACAACAAATGTGCATTGAATAGTGCAAAAAAATGTGGATGAACCCACAACAAGTAAATAACTGTCCTAGACATAAGCCTACTTCACATATCGCGCCTAATAAAGCGTGTAAAGCGCGGCCGCGTCGCTTCCTCCTTCTTTTGCAAGCGCTTCTGTGGCGTCTGTCGTTGCTATGCAACCATGAACTGTGGTTTCTGACGATGAGAAAGTTTCAGCAAGGGATAAATTGATTTTTAGCCCTTGCTTTAGCTTTACTACTAGATATATTTATGTAAATGAGATATAACAACCCCCCTATACAGCTATGATCAGCTGTTCGGCTGAGATTTCCATGTTTTGTTACGGAAAGGTCGAAGATGATCGGTTGGTTCTTGTCACATGACCTGCGGTGCGCTTGCGGCATTCTGAAAAGTTGAGATGTTTTTCATCTCGCCGCGGCACAGGCGCGCCCGGAAAAAACAAGCGCGCCGCACCGCATGCGCGTCCCTTCCGTTTTGCGCGCGGTTAACGCGCGCCCACATAGGATATAAAGAATATGCGCGCGGAAAAGACGCGATATGTGAACGTTAAATTTAAACAATAAGACTTTCTGTGTTGAGCTATATATATTTCGATGAATGTATCCATCTAAACAGTTGCTCACCTGTCTAATAAAACACTTATATTAAAGCATCTTTGGTGTTTCCACAAAATAAAACCGGAAACCGAGGGTAACGCGGGTATGATGTCATTGATAGACGACGCACGGATCCAGTCCGTGCCCAGAGCCCTGGTTAAAATGGCTTATTTCTCTGGATTTAAACATTCTTGGAAACATTTTGGATAATGTAAGTTCTGTACACAAGTCAACAAAATATATAACATTGTTCTAGTGGTTTTTGGATATTTTAATCCAAAAATTTTACATATTGTGCCTTTAAGTAACAAAGCATCATATTGGTGTTATATTATGTTCCCCATGTCTTGTCTTTTGTATTACTTCCTGTCCATAGAGCCATGTTTGTCGCTGATTGTGGTTTTCCATGCTGATGAGTTTGATTATTCCCGGTGGCCTGTTGCATGAAGCTCGCCGAACAAACTCTTGAGTTTCTGAGTAGGTTTAGAGTTGGCACAACCATTCGAAGGTTCAATGGGCTCACAGCGCTCGATATGAACATTCTCTGTCAACTCAGGGTTTGATCTAGAGTTTGTGACTAACTGCGTTCACCTGAAAGTGTGTCATGTGCAGCGAACAGCCAATCACATGGATTGACTTTTTACAAAAGAGCAGCACCGTTCACTTCTTTTCTGAAGATTAAGATTAAGATCGTTATGAAAAATTTCATGAAGGTAAACACTTTTACAAGACAGGAATAAACTGCTGCTGCGGTGAAAGTTTGAGAAGGCAGCTGAAGGAAAATATCTGACTATATCAATGCAAGTCAATCAACTGAATTTAAATAATAAATGATATAGTTTAACGGAGAGAAACTAGAAAGATATTAAAGCAATATTGTGAATTCATATAACTATATGAATATTTTATATGAATAAAAAATAATTATGATTCATATAATGTAAATATATTTACATTTAGTCATTTACATTTAGTCATTTAGCAGACGCTTTTATCCAAAGCGACTTACAAGTGAGGAAAACAAACAAGCGATTCTTCATGAATTGGCAAATAACACAGGAAGTGCTCCCAATACAAGTTTCATACATTGCTCAGCACCATAAGCTAGAGTAGGAAGGGAAAAGGGAAGGAAAGGGTTTTTTTTTTTTTTTTTTTTTTTTTTATGAGGGGATCAAGTGTTCACGGAAGAGGTGAGTTTTCAGCTGTCTCTTGAATATTGCCAGGGATTCTGCGCTCCTGATGAAAGTAGGAAGATCATTCCACCTGCAGGGAGCAGTGAAGGAGAATGTTCTGGAGAGTGATTTTGTGCCTCTCTGTGACGGTACCACAAGCCTACGCTCCTTTAGTGAACGCAGGCTTCTGGTGGGGACAAGAAAAAAAATATTAAATAATTATCAGCAAAAGATGGGCAGTTTTGTCTCCAAAATTCTTTCACTGTAAACCGCTTTAATTTGGCGCAGGGGGAGTGGCCTTATTGAATCAGATATGTCACTTTGGTCACAGCTGATTGGTCCAGTTTTGGTTTGCATTTTCTTACTCAAAATAAACCTGCTCCAGAACAGATGCCATTGCAAAACCATTCCACCTTCATGAGCTTGAAAAACCAGAGTTTTATCAAACTAATCTCAAACTTACCTGAGTAGCAGCAGAAACTCGTTTCATGCAACAGGCCTCAGATGTGTCTTGTTAGTTACTGAATATATATATATATATACATAATGCCCTTGTGTTTCATTTGTTCCTTGTTAATCATTGTTTGTAGTGGATGTCTTTTAGTTGATGCATGGTTCAGTTCCCTGTATTCCCTGGTTTCCGGTTGTTTTGTTGTACGTTTTAATAAAACGCCTACACTTAGATCCTCATCTCTGCCTGCTATCTCTTCTACTCTTGCTCATCTTTCTCCTTTCTTTTCTCCTGCATTCCTCTTTTCAGTCCAATATGAAGAGTATGGAGCAGGAATTGCAGTGTCCTGTGTGCAAGGACATTGTGAAGCAGCCAATTGTACTTCCCTGCCTGCACAGCGTGTGTCTCATGTGTGCCTCTGAGGTGCTTGTTCAGAGCGGGTATCCCCAGCCCGAGCTCCCCCCGGAGCCCAACTCGCCCGCTTCTACCCCCAACATGCGGTCCCCGCGGCAGATGCGTAGACCCTTGCCCAAGTCTGACCGCGTGGACCGGCTGTTGCGCTCAGGTGCGTAAAGACAAGAAATCGTATGCATCATCTTTAAAGTCACTGTAAACAGGTTGATATATTCCATTATTCAATTTATTTCACTGTGTATGTTACTGAGTTTATCTCACTGCATATATGTGTTTAGGTTCTGGGACGTACCCAGGTCGCAGGCGAAAGGAAGGCCCTCCAACACTCATGCTTTTTCCTTGCGCCCCCTGCGGGCGAGATGTAGAACTAGGCGAGAGAGGATTGGCTGAGTGCATGAGGAACCTGACACTGGAGAGAATTGTAGAAAGGTAATACACATTCACAATATACACACAAACACATTAAAATATATTTAAGTAAATATTATGTTTGATATAATGCAATAAATTTATAATGAAATTTTATATAATTTCAGCACTTTTATTGATTTTTTTAAAAAAAAAATTATTTTGCTTTTAAACTGATCAAAACGTGCAATATAACATGACAAAGGAAAGAATCAAAGACAAATATACATACACACAAAAAAAGAAGAGAAGATGAAAAAAGTATATAGATATAGTAATGTGTATTGGTACAATGATAAAGGATTAATATCGTAAAATATAATAGCAATTATTATTATTATTATTTACATTTTTCCTGTAATGTTGTGATCCAAAAAAAAGAAAAGAAAATATATTACAAATGCACTTAATGACAGACAAACATCAAGTCAGCTTAAAATGATAATAATAATATCTGTGCATTATAAGACATTGGCTGCAATATATATTTTATTTAATTTGAGCAGATTACTTTTATATTGATTTTACTTATTTGATTAGTGATATAGTATTCTTAAACAGATTTTTAAATACACTATTTAATCTTATATTGTTTAATATAATGTAACATTTTCAGCATTTATACTTGTTTTATTTGTGACCTAGTAATCTTAAATGTATAATATAATATAATATCAGCATTTAAACTTTTTTACTTATTTGATTAGTGTCCTAGTAATCTTAAATATAATCTTTAATACAAAACTTACCCAGTGTATTTGCTATATCTACATGTATAAAACCGCATACAAGCAAACAAACACACGCCTCACTGTAGGATCTGCCTCTTCTCTTGCTTTCTCTAGGTACAGACACACAGTGAGTCTTGGCAGTGTGGCTGTGATGTGTCAGTTCTGTAAACCCCCACAGGCCCTGGAGGCCACTAAAGGCTGTTCAGACTGCAGAGCCAGCTTCTGTAACGAGTGCTTCAAACTCTACCACCCCTGGGGGACTCCCCGCGCCCAGCACGAACACGTTCAGCCCACCCTGAACTTCAGGCCAAAGGTGAGCCCAGGATCATACATTGAGGTCCAGCATCTGATAACTAATAACATGAAACTGCATTCGCAAGGCATTTTACTTCCATAATACGACGCATTTACAATGATATTGCAGATTTTGTCCGTAGAGCGTCATAAAGTTACTTTCCATCTCTCTAGGTGTTGACATGTCCAGAACATGATCAGGAGAGGCTGCAGTTTTACTGTAAGTCATGTCAGATGCTTCTTTGTTCACTTTGTAAACTGCGTCGAGTCCATGCGGGTCACAAGATCGCGCCTGTAACCCAAGCCTACACGAGTCTCAAGGTATGTTTAATTCATATAATTTTAGTGGTGTACCTGGAATAAATGACTGTATCATATTAAGTTGCCATGTTTTTTCTTCTAAAGAAATTGATTTAATACTGTTTTTATAAGCCAAGGATGGGCAAATAAACAAACATGTGGGTAAAAACCCCCCCGTTTTCTCTAATTTTTTTAAATGAAACGACAGTGCCCCCTGATGGCAGTGCCAATGAAGTACCACACTCAGTAGCTTTGCAATTGTATAGAGTAAGGAGCCCGTTTTTAAAGGGATAGTTCACTCAAAAATGGAAATTATCCCATGATTTACTCACCCTCAAGCCATCCTTGGTGTATATGACTATCTTCTTTCAGACGAACATAACTGGAGATATATTAAAAAAATTCTTCCAAGCTTTGAAGTCCAAAGAAGCGCATCCATCCATCATAAAAGTAATCCATGGGGTTAATAAAGGCCTTCTGAAGTGAAGCGATGGATTTTTGTTAAAAAAAAAAAAAATCCTGATTTAAAATTTTTTAAACCAAAATAACTAGTTTCTGGCAGACGGCCAATGCAAGTCGAGTTGAATGACTCCTGACTTTATTAACCCCCTGGAGCTGCATGGATGTCTTTTATGACGGATGGATGCACTTTTTTGGACTTCAAAATCAGGAGCGTCATTCACTCCCATTATGAAGCTGGGAAGAGCCAGGATATTTTTAATAACTCCAATTGCGTTCATATGAAAGAAGATAGTCATATACACCAAGGATGGCTCGAGGGTGAGTAAATCATGTGATAATTTTAAGCCTTTTTTGGTGAACTATGCCCTTTAACTACAACAATGGGGAAAAGACTTGTGTTCAGATGATGAGTTTATCCATCACAAACATTTTACACAATGATGTTCAGTTTGTTTAGCTGTGATGTGCAACTCTATTCATTGCATGTCTTAGATCTATGGTTTATAAACTCTTGAAAGCTAGGAAATCACCAGTAAACACACTCCATTGTGGGTGATCCTTCTGTAGTGAGGTATTTATACTCTAACTGGGCTGGTTTTTCTTTTAGATGACAACATTTAAAGAACATGATAGTAGATTGAATCATCTGTTGAACATAAAAACAAGACATAACAGTCACAATGGCTTTTGAAAGCTTTGGAAGATGTCATTCCTGTCACTAAAACATTCCAGGTGTTAAAGTTAAGTTAAATCTTTTACATTGTGTTTTTTAAACCCTAGGACAAGATCACCAAGGAGCTGAACTACATTCTGTCCAATCAGGACATGGTGTTGACTCAGATCACTCAATTGGAGAGTGCTGTCACTCAAACTGAGGTACGCCCACCTTTTCATCTCTGTCACAAAAGGAACGCAGGTGTTTGATGCGCTGAGCAATTGTCTGTGTGCATGAATGCAGGTGAACAGCGTATCAGCCAAAGAGCAGCTCTCTCACTGCGTGAAGGAGATAATGGCGCTGCTAACTGAGCGACAGACAATGCTGGCTCAGGCTCTGGAAGGCTCGCGGCAAAGAAGGGCAGAGGCCTTGGCCAATCAGGTGGCTGAAAAACGCAGCCTACTGGAGCACGCCGGCTTGATGGCTTTCACTCAAGAGCTGCTCAAAGAAAATGACCCATCGAGCTTTGTGCACGCAGCCAGATTAACACACAACAGGTGGGACGAGTTACTGTCTGCTTATAATACTAATGCCAAAATTTGAAAGCACTGGAGTATTATTTCTCTTTTTCCCAGATTGGCTCAGTCTATCGAATCTATGCAGCGTTTCTCTCTCTCTGCCGATCCCTCATTCCGTCACTTCCAGCTTGATGTTTCCAGAGAGCTCAAACTCCTCACAGACCTGAACTTCATTCAGGGTAGGAAAACTCAAAAAATCAGACACTTGTAAGTGTGTCCAGGGCTAAATTATTATGGGATTTCCTTCAAGCACTGTAAGAAGCTTTCAGAATCTTTATTTTTTTTTATAAATGAACTAGGGCTGCAACTGATTATCGATTTTGATAATCGATTAGTTGGCCAATTTATTTCTTCGATTAATCTGATTAATCCTCTTTTTTTTTTTTATTGACAAAACACTATTCCACATCCTGTCCAATGCTGTCCTTCAAACAAACATGCCAACTGAATATGAAAACCTGTTGAAATATGAAAACTGAATATGAAAACTATATCTATGCTATGTGCAAAAGGGCTATACATTTTAAATCCCTACGTTAAAAATTTAGATAATAAAGAAAATCACAAACTGAGTGTTAACAGATAAGAGGAATGTTCTGCAGGAACACACACATTCACTCTGGACATAGAAACCTGTTACATTTCTTTATCCTGTAAATGTTAGAAACATCTTACTTATTATTTACGGATAGCACTCTCATAAAATACTTGAATTACATGCTGACATTTTAACCTAAAGTTACCGTCCAACAACAGATATTTCAGCAAAATTAATATTGTCGCACTGAATATTGTCTCCCTCTCTAATGGAAATACTAAATTTGTAACACTTACAGATATTACTTCCTCCACTATTTATAGCTGTAGTTGCAGCCCTAAAATGAACAAATTTTAATGACAGAAACCTAACCAGAAACGACCTATCCCATCAGCCCCTCTCGCTCCTGTGATTGACACCCAGCGAACCCTCGCCTATGACCAGCTCTTCCTCTGTTGGCGGTTGCCTCAAGACTCCACTCCTGCCTGGCATTTTTCTGTGGAATTCCGGCGGCGTGGGGTGGTGCCAGGGGGCGGGGCAAGAGGGGGGATTCACGGGGGATTGGCTGCCGCTCGCTGGGGCTGGCAGAGATTGGAGGAGGTGACCGGGACTTGTGCGGTGATTGACAGGCTGGAGATGGACAGTGTGTATGTGCTGAGGGTGAGAGGCTGCAATAAGGCTGGCTTTGGAGATTACAGTGAGGAAGTATATTTACACACTCCACCAGCTCCAGGTACGAAGTTTTTTTTCCAGCACAAAACATAGTACAAACAGAATTCATTCCCAAATGATAGTCATCTACTCATCAATTCTCTTGATCTTTTTTCTTTTTTATCCATTCCCATCTCTCTTCGTCTCGACAACCTTGGGTTTTTTCATGTTTTGTTTCCCAGCTTTATTGACAACAGCTCTATACTGTCACCTTCCCTGTTCCCTTTTTATAGCCCTCACTACGCTTTCTGTTATTGTATCTTTAATCTTGTTTATATTTCCCTCATCTTTTTATTATTTGAGCCATTTATTCTTTAATCCACCAGTATGTACATTGATATCAAAACCCTTGATGTAGTGAAATATTTTGATCTGATGTGAATGTTGACCCATCCGCTTTGTAAATGTGGCCACAAGCAAACCTTAATGCTGTGTAATGTTTGTTAATATTAACACATTAAATGGAGGCCCATGTTACAAATAATAATCCAAGGTTTGCAACATCCAGACAGAAGGCAGATGTTCATGACAAAATTGTAACATGAGCTTCTGAGTGTTTTGAAATGTAGCTCATTTTTTAATATTATAGAATAAATTCTTTGACAATTTTTTGGCGTAAAAGCCTTTTCACACCTCGAGCACAGATGTGAATTACTGACAAAAACCACAGATCTCAGAGCATGATGCAAATTTTCATCATGCGCAGTAAAAGTTGATCAAGGAACATTTAATGAATAAATTATGAAGAAAACATGAATACTTAATTAATTATGTTACTTGAACTGCAATCAGCGTATTAGAATGATTTCTGAAGGATCATGTGACACTGAAGACTGGAGTAATGATACTGAAAATGACATCACAGAAATAAATGACATTTTAAAATGCATTCAAATAGAAAATCCACTTTCTCTGCCTGTCTGCTGGAATGCAAATCTTCCTCCTTTTTGCAGTCTTGATTTCACCCTGCTATTCCCAGAGTGCATTTCTTTGTCTTCTTTCCTTGTTTACTGTTTTCCTGATTGCTGTTTTGATGCTATTTCCTCCTTTTGCATATATCTCCTATTCTTCCTTTTCCACCCACTCTTGCATCCCTCTGTTTGGTGCCTTAATTCTGTGCCCCTCTTTCCCCTGTTCTTCTATCCTTCTCAAAACTTTTCCCGTATTCCCTCGCTGTTGTCTCGCTCCACCTCTCCGACAGTGTTGAATTTTTACCTGGACTCTCGTTGGGGTCTGCATGCGGACAGACTGGTGGTGAGTAAGGAGCAGCGTTGTGCCCGCAGTGTGCCTGGTCTGTCCCTGCTGCAGGCCGCCGATCGGGCCCTCACTTCCTGTCACCTGACAGCAGATCTGCTTGTGGGTGACGTGGCCATAACACAGGGCCGACACTATTGGGCATGTTCAGTGGAGCCTGGCTCATATCTGGTCAAGGCAAGTTCTGCAAGAAAGGAAAATCTCTCCCATACTTCCTTCTGTATCACTTTTTCTCTCATTTTTTCTCTTTGGTTTCTCTCTGTATTCTGCAGGTTGGAGTGGGCCTGGAGTCTAAACTTCAAGAGTGGTTTCATCTGCCTCAAGACATGGCTAGTCCAAGGCAAGTACAAAATCTCAGAAAAGAACAAAGGGAGAGGACAGAAAATAAATATGAAAAGAGAATATATATTACACCTAATACTTTCAGTTTTGCTGTTATGACCAAAACTATTGAAATTATGATTTTGAGTTATTACAATCGAAATAAAAAGCTCAACAATTTTACTTTGGGAATGCTGCTTTCAAGTGCACCAGGGAAACTCGTACCACAGAGTCAGGTGTTCATTATTACAATATCACGCAATCAAGTTGGAAACATATATAAATATATATAAAATATATATATATATATATATATATATATATATATATATATATATATATATATATATATATATATATATATATATATATATATATATAATCAGGGTTATTCAGTCTTTTAGATGCCACAGACCCCCATATATTATCTCATGGGAGGGACTTTCATCCTAAAATTTAAAAGGGAGCAATAAGTTTTCATGTATAAATACCCATTTAATACTGTGAAAAAATGTATAAATATGTGTAAAATAATATTTGGAAAATATTTTGTTTGAAGTTTTATTTTTTAGTCACTATAGTTCTATTCCGTGTATTATTTGTTTATTTTAATCTAATTTTATTATTTATTTTAATCCATTCATTTATTTTTTATTTTTTATTAATTTATTATAATATAAATAATAAAAATATTTTTGTTTAATATAATTATTTATTTATTTCAGATGTGTATTTTAATTTATTTTGTATTTATTTAAATAGTACTTTTATCATTATTTTTAATCTTTTTTTTTTTTTCTTAGTTTATATTATTATTTTTTTTTTACATTTTTTTTTTCTCTAAACATTTCCACGGACCCCTAGCTTTTTCCTGTGGGCCCCCAAGAAGTTCCCGGACACAAATTGGAAAATCCCTGATATATATCATAGATCACTGATCACAGAACGCTGATCTATATCATAGAGCAGTGTTTCCGCCTTGTTTCCACCAAATCAACACGTGAAATGGGGCAGTTTTGGCCTAATGGTTAGTGAGTCAGACTTGTAACCAGAAGGTTGTGGGTTCGCGTCTCAGTACCAGCAGGAAATGTAGGTGGGGAGTGAATCAACAGCATTCTTTCACTTTCATTACCCACAACTGAGGTTCCCTTGAGCAAGGCACCTAACATCAATGCCGCAGCAAAAATGGGTGCCCACTGCTCTGGGTGTGTGTTCAATACTCGCTGTGTGTGCGCACTTGGGTGGATGAAATGCAGAGCACATATTTCGAGTATGGGATGCCACACCGTTATTATCCCTCTTAAAATGCACAATATTTCCAAATGAAACAGCATATTTAAAGAGGATGGTACTTGATTTCAGCCAATATGTATATATTATAGCCCTCATTACTCTTTCTGCTATTGTATCTTTAATCTTGTTTATATTTCCCTCATCTTTTTATTATTTGAGCCATTTATTCTTTAATCCACCAGTATGTACATTGATATCAAAAGAAACAGCATATTTAAAGAGGATGGTACTTGATTTCAACCAATTTTCATGCTGACTCATACTCATCTTCTCTGTCTGATAGATATGATCCAGACAGTGGCCATGACAGTGGAGCTGAGGATTCGTCAGATTCCCTTCCCCCTTTCTCTTTCCTCACAATGGGCATGGGCAAGATCTACCTGCCCTCCTCCCCCAACTCCCATCACGGCAATGCTAATTACAGAGAGTCTGGCTTCACCAATGGAAACGGCCCTTCTTCGCCAAGTGGCGTCACCTATCCTCTGCCTCCGAGACTAGGAATTTGTCTCGACTTTGAAAAGGCCCGTGTCACATTTTACGACGCCCACTCTCTCCGCCCACTATGGGAGGGACCTGTGGACTGCTCCGCCCCCGTGTGCCCTGCATTCTGTTTCATTGGAGGCGGAGCTCTACAGCTACAGGAGCTGGTAGCCAATCGCAACGCAAATCAAACCCCTGTGAGACGAGTCACGATTCAGTCACGTGTTACCAAACTGAACTGAACTCTGATTGTTTTTATAATTCGATTTTAAGAGATGGTTGTTTTTAATTGCACCCAACATAAACCTCTGCTTCGTTTTCCTTTTCCTTTTGAGAGGCCTTTATTGCTGCATTGCTTGCTGAATTATAAACCTCTTCAACTGAATTTGGTGATGTCACTTATATACCCATGAAAACTTTAAAATGCATATTCACCTATATATATATATATATATATATATACACACACACACTATATATGGAAAAATTTCCCAACCAATCTCTCTGTGTAGGAAATGTGCCTCAAAGTTTTTTTTATACTAGATTTCCCCCACACTGTGTATATTATAGTGATATAATATACCTTGTATATGTTTTTGTTTATTAATCTCCGAACAGAGCAGAAATTCCAGACTGTTACACAAGGCCTCATTTTATAACCCTCAATACTATCGTAAACATCTGCTCTTTTAACCTCTAGCCATGTGCTGTCAAGACAGATCTGTCAAACTCTTTCAGCTGTCAACTTGAGCATTTACAAAGATATTTACTCAACATACGTCTAATGCCAGACCAAATGCTTCTCGCTGCTGTTTTGCCTTAGATGGTTAAGAAGAATTTTGATTTGTTGAAATACGTGGCTTCTAGACTGCAGTCGGTATATAAAAGGACTTTTTCGGAGTAATTGCTTAGGGCACGCTCACCTTGTAGCTTACACAGATTGTTGTTTTGATTTCCCACTTGCTACTGGACAATTGGAAAATATTTAAAGCTTAAATGAATTAAGTGAAGCTTCTTCTTAAGAATGAAAGTCTTCATTGCAATAGATTGGAAGTGCACTGCTTTACTCAATATTTATGTGATTAAAAGTGTATATGTGTGTGATGCACAAACCCCACTATTATAAATCATCACCTTATGCAAATTCATACTAAAGCTTGTAGAGAATATTTTTTAAGAGTTTGAATCATGTGCTTGATTTCAGTCCAGCTTAAAGCTTTAGAGTGTAGTTTGAATCTTGCTGGAGAGAATGGTGGCTTTTGCCGGCTGGTAATAGTTATAATAAATACATTTCTGAAAACGAAACTTATTCTATCCTTAATATAACATATCTCAGAATATATTCAGAACGAATGGTGCATTACTGTTTTTTTATCAGCTGGGGGCAGCAGCTTCTTCAAAGATACTGTATTGGAGTGCCAGTCCTCTTGCAAGGTGGATTAGACTTGGACTTTGCAAATGCCTTCATTTAGCTGAACGTTTGGCTAACAAAGGAATTCAGTTTACAGCTGAAAGCAAGATATCGCGGGCTTTCCATTTGCATTGGTGCATGGCACTTTTATCGAATATTTCAAGTCAGCCAGCTTCATTAACAAATGACTCTTATGAACCAGTTCTTGTTGAGTGAGTCAAAAACAACCATTTTAGCCCAATTCATGAACAAATGGACTGTTTTTCCATTGGATGTTTTGGATAGGATAAAAAGTATAGGACCCCCCCCCCCACCCCACCCCACACACACAGATACACTATATACACACATATAGTATATACTGTCATAAAGTTAATGGCTAGAAATATACTGTTATACTGAATATGGAACAATTTCAGACAAAGTGAGACTCCACTGCCGCCTCAGGAGGATGTTGACGTATGATAGGGATGTCATCCAATTTCTAATTGGTTAAACTGATGGAATGTTTCTTATGGAGAAAAAAAAATACTTCTATAGATGTATTTTAAAAAAAACTTTCTGGTCACACTTTAGTTTAGGGTCCAATTCTTATTATTAACTAACTATTAACTGCGTTTTGCCCAAATAAACTCCTAGTTACTGCTTGTTAAAATTTTGTAAGATAGTTGTTAAATTTAGGTATTGGGTAGGATTATATGATGTAGAATATGCAGAATAAGGCATTAACTTGTACTGATAAACAGCCAATATTCTAGTAATATGCATACTAATAAGCAACTACTTAATAGTGAGAATTGGACCCTAAAATAAAGTGTTACCAAGTTTCTAAATTATTACTTTTCATTTAACAAACTCAAGGAAATTTGTAACAATTTTATGTTTTGATGAATGGTGGCTAATTTTTTATTTAATTTGAACCTTTTCATAAAGATCTGCTTGTGCCCCGGAGATGGGGCTACTTTTTTTCTTAGAATTGTACATTTTTGTACGCTTCACATTAATATGAAATCTCCCCTTGTAAAAGAGTTATGTTTTCCCGTGAACTCAAGATTAGATAAATCCATTCTATTCTCCTTTCGATATTGGTTAGAATTCAATGAACCAAATAGGCCAGATAATTTTTTTTTTACTAAGCAGATATATGCAAGTCCGTATATGGTGCTTTAGAAAGCTTCTTATATGAAAATCCACATATGTCTTTAATTGTTGCCATATTGGTTAGAAACCAGAAAGTCGAGTGGTTAGGTATGTTTCAGCTTAGACAGACCCTTTGAGAGACTATGAGCCAAAGGAGGGGTTAGCCAATGTTTTCCTCCGATGGAATGTAATGTTTCAGAAATATAAAGTTTTAAAAGCACAGATTTCTCTTTTGGCTTATGTTTCTTGTGACAGAAATCCAAAACTATACGTCGTCTCTCTCTCTCACACACACACACACACACACACACACACTCCTTCTCGACCCTCACCGAAATCACTGCTCCAGGGAGTGCGATGGCCCAATAAGAGCTGAGGGTGATATTTCTTAAAGATTGTGTGTCATAGGTTGATTTTCTTTTTCTTTCATCTCAGCGTTGTGTGCTTTCATCTAAATGCCCAATCTATCCCATGTCCTCCATCATTTTCCACGATTCATCTCTTAAGTTTTTCTCACTTTATCTTCATTTTGATCTTTCTTTTTCTCTTTTTCCTCCCCCTTCTCCATCATCCACTTTGCGTTTGGCGATTCTCGGCCCGGGGAGGAGGAAAACCCAGCACCAGATTGGGTTTTGACAGACTGAAGGTATGCAGCCACAACACCACATGTAGTGCAGCCTCTAATCCATACCAGGAAGTCTTATGCACAGTCAGGGGGAAATAGTCAGGGGGAAATTTTTAAATACCTCAGAAGCTTTGCAGCTGCTTAACCTTCTGTGATTTTCGTTTAATAAGACCAGTCATTTCCCGAAGCACCACAGACTAAAATATCCGTAAAGCGTCCGTCCGTTGTCTCGGTGGCTTGTCGTATGGCTGCGCCCGTTGATCCATTTTGTTACGAGCTTAGACCTATACCAGCTGTTCCAGGTCTACCCTGCTTGTTGCCATCTGCGTCAAGCCTCTAGCTGACTAGACTAGAAGGGGGGGGGGGGGGGGCTAGACGGAGGTAATACTTCATTATTGTAGGGTAAAGCCTTTCGACAGACCACTGCACGCTCAAATTTTGACTTTTTTTTGCACCGCAATGTCTATTGACTAATTGTAGGATTGAGTTTCATGGAGTTTGCAGATGTATCTAAAAATGCTTCATAAAAAATAGTGATTTCAAAGAGCTGTCAAACTGTTCGCTTTTCAAAAAAGTAATTTGATATACTAAATAGAAAAAATCTGTACTACTGGATATATTTTCTTGTTTCTTCAAGACCAGGGCTAGTTGTCACACTGTGAAAATCTGTAAAGTTTGAAGTCAAAAATCCAATTACACAAATGTTTTTTCAAACACGTAGTTCAAAATTCTGTTAAAACTATTGGAGCATGTTGTCACAGAATCCCAACGTGTTAAATAAACTGTATGTTTTTCCCCTCAGCAATGATGGAGTTTCTGTAGCCAAGACTTTACAGAAAATGCACTTATTATTTATACTGTGATAATAGCCTACGTATTCAAAACTGCTTCATACAAGTCATATCAAAGAGTTGTTAAACCTTTTGCTTCATCAAATAAATAGCAAGGATACTTACTACTAAATATATTTGCTTGTTTCTTCAAGCCAATAGAGAAGACTGTAATTGTCACACAGGGGAAATCTCTATTTCAGTAACTAAAAAGTCCAAAATCCAATTACACAAATGGGTTTTTATCTAGAAATAGCTTTGTACGTTGTTCAAACACCTAATTCAAAACTAAAACTGGGGCATATTGTCAGAAATTCTCAATGTGTGTTAAACAAGCTGAATCTTTTTTCCTTCTGCAATAACAACGTTTCTGAAGATTTTATCCATATATATTGACTTAAAAGAAAAAAACTACTGTAGTAAAAGTGTGACCGCTAGCCGCAGTTGTATCTAATATATCCAAAACTGTTTTGTACAAAATAGTCATATCAAAGTGTTTTCATAAAAGAAAAAAAAAAACTATTATTTGATAAAAAATAAATTGCAAGGATTTATACTACTTGATATGTGAACAGGGAGAGACCAGGGCACTGGAAAAATCTATAGTCTCAGTAACTAAAAAGGTTGAAGTCAAAAGTCCAATTACACAAGCGGGTTTTTATCTATAGATTGAAATGATTTTGCATGTTGTTTCCAATCACCCATTGCAAAACTCCCAACTTTACTGGGAAATAACATTGATGTTCAATAATTCTTTGTAGCCAAGACTTTCAAAAATAAACCTACACTAAGAAATATTCACTGTAATAAACAAGTGTGACAACTTCCCCCGGTCTCCCCTACAACTTAACCCTGAAAACCTTTCCTGTCCTTTAAAAGAGGAAAGCATCCAGATTTCCTGTCAAAGCCACTAGCAATCAACATAAGCAATTTCACCATAATAACCACTGGCAGGAACGCATTAGAAAAGTGCAATACTATTAACTCGCAAGATCCTCGTCCCACATAAAAAAAAGAATCAGGGTGATCAAAATCAACCCGTTTCATTACTTGATAAGAAGATTTGGGAGGTAAAGCTGTCACCCGACTCCCTTCCCCCTCTGTATACATGAGCGTTACACTAATACTCTCCTGTCTCCATATGGATCCTCTCGTGTGCCGGACGGAGCACAGGAGTGGAGGGATCGGCCGCGTTTAACTGTTTCAACTCTTCACCCTCCCCTCTCGGCAATCCCATCTGTCCTGCTATTAGTAAATCCCCACAGATAAATAGAAGCTTTTGAGGATCATTGCCCAGGTTTTCAGCAGTCTGAGCAAGACTAAGTGTGACTGACCTCGATAGAAACATTCCATTTGTTAACCTTGCGCCACATTTTGCGTTTGGCCTAACTGTGTGCAAATGCAATCCGCCCCGCTCCATCCTGTGGAAAACCATTTCATTGTACGCTAATATTAGAATAACAGCTGAGCGACTAATTGCTGGTGAATTAGCCAGACAGCACATCATATGAAACTCATTTTCAAAGAGCACCTGTTCGGTTCTGCATCGTAAGTGACCCATGGTTTATCATCAATTTTTGAACATATACTATGAAAGAAGTCTAGGACCAGAGTGTCGCGCCTTCCAGGTGTTCTCTCCTCTGAATAAGCCATTTCAGACATCTGAAAATGAGCTGGTCATACAGCATGAATGTTAAAAGCATGCTGCAGGGTCCACCTTAACCTTGTTTTCACATTCACATAAGAAGCGTCAATCATTGATTCGAAGTCTCTCTTGTTCTTTTTCTAAAAGGGAGTCACCATTCAGCGCGTTTAGCAATTTCAAATACAAGAATTTGGTTATAAAATGCTTTGTAATTATGAAGGTTTGTTCTCTATCCTTAATGTGAATATCACAACGATGAATCAGGGTTTATAAATAGATGTGTTTTGCCTGGCATCTCCTTTAAGGAGTATTCAATAGACCAGAAGCACAATCCAGCGTTGGAATACTAATCAAATTCACTAGTGGCATTAGCAGACATTCTGAGCAAATAAAACCATATTTAATGGGAGCATGTTATTCGTATATTGATTTATGCCAACCACCCCCTTGATTGGCTGTCTAAGGTAGACGCTAGCAAGTTTCACATCATCTCAAATACAGTATAATGCATCCCTATGGATCTTGACCGGCATCTGTTCGGCATATCCATTTTGTTCAAAATGTCTTGGATCACATCTGGAAGCGTCCAGATTTGAAGTAATGTCTCAGCTGTGCATCTGTTTTATTTTTAGCTTGGTTCCCTAATAAACTTTCATCAACTGTATAGCATTGAATTAAAGGGGTCATGATTTGGATTTTTTATTATTATTATTTTAATATGTTCCTTGAGGTTGCACATATATATATATAGATAGATATGTCTGAAATGGTCAGTTTTTAAGGGGTGGCCCCTTTAAGGCTTGTCAGTAAAGACCACTGATATGATTGGCTAACGTCACTGCATAGGAAACATTATCAACGCCCACTCTGTGTTTTGAAAACGATATCCATATAAAACCGTCATTTACAGATGAAGCATTGTAGACAGCATCAGTGGTTATATTATTTTTTGCTTTTGAAGCGATCAGCCATTAAACGCCTGAACGCCAGTGGGCGGGGCCTATGGTGTGATGATCAATAACTATTCGCCAATGTCTTGCTCTGGAGGCAGTCATATACAAATGCATTTGCCCGTGTGATGTCACAGATCCCGCAATACCAAAATGAGGCGTTTTTGGAGATTGATTGAATGAATGCTTTGTTTAGGGCATTTTAAGCTCTGAAACGTGCATATGTGGAAAGATATGTGGAAACATCAAGGCAAATTTGATTTCTAATTTCATGCCTCCTTTAAGGCCAATTCACACCACACTGACAAACGCCAACAAACACGTCGGTTGGAGTTTGTTGGATCGGTGCGATACCCCTGTCGGCGTCTGTTCGCATTGGTTGGGGTCTTTTTTCACACGACTGAACATGTTTAATTGACGTTTGTTGGGTCGTGGAATGTCTCAGCAGTATGTTATGGTTTTCCAACAAACTGCGAACCGTTGCCATGATGATAAGGCAAGTCCCTTGCAAAGACTGCGGTTTGATCGCGTCGGCGCCTCACACACACACACACACACAGCAAAGCACCACAAACGTGACTTTGCAGTTTGTTCATTGTAAAACTAAAATGCAGTCAAAACATATAAAAGTTACAATGCTCAATTTAAAGAGTCCGTAGTGTAATCCGTGCTGTTCAACAAGAGCACTTCTCCACCGTGGTGATGCCAAGACGATTATTTTTTTCTATCAATGAAGGACTTTACATAATAAATAGTAAGTAACCCACAGCATCCAAATACCCAAGTACTTTTTCGAAATGAAAATATTTGGATTCGTCCCGAAAGAGAGCAACGCAGGTTTAACCTAAATTTTGTTTTAAATGAATTAGTTTTGGCTTGTTTAGCTAAAAATGGTTGTATAGGCCTTTGATGGGTCGTGCTAAAAAGTTTAAACCCGGTGTAAGTTATACCAACCCCAATGCAAGGGATCAGATCGATGGCTAAGGCTTCGGATTTCAGGTTAGTATTTTTAGTTTTGCCTCAATACTTTAATACAATGAAAAAATGATACTATATTATTAATCTAATAAACTCATTTGTTGGTGTTTGTTGGGTCAGTGTGAACATGACCGTTTTTTCACATCGAATTCTAAATCCAATGACCAATTGTTTGATGGTGTTTGTTGGCGTTTGTCGGTGCGGTGTGAATTGGCCTTTAAAGAACAGAGTGTTAACCCATGGACAAGTAGAGAGACCTGTAGAGGCAGACAAATCAATCTAAAGATGGATTATTTTAATCATTTATATCCTTTTTCGAATTGCATTTTACCTTTATTGTATGCGTTTTTGCTGAACAGTCATATTGGATTTTAGTTGCTGATGGAGTAAAGGTGTAACCTCAGACAGACGCCTAATGTGGGCCCATAACTCAATGTGAGTAGGTTAACACTGTTCCCATGGTGTAAAATAACAGGAATCGTTCAGTGGTGTTCAACTGCTTAAAACTGCAGAAGAATATAAAAACGTGGTTGTATGAGAATGAATATCACAGTTCACTCATACATTCACACATGCACGCACACACAAATGCACACATGTGTATATATATATATATGTGTGTGTGTGTGTGTGTGTGTGTGTGTAATTTTTCAGGCCAGTTCACAATGCACCGACAGATGCAGACCAACGCAGACAGTCTCCAGATTACAGCACGTCTCTTCTCAGACACTCTAACACAGATTCGGCATGTTCAATCAGCGAAAACAAGCTCCGACAGACTCCGACAGGGGTAACACACTGATCCGACAAAACTTGAAGAAGTGTCTGTTACCATCTGTCAGTAGAATATTCATACAATTCATGTTAAGGTGAATGTAAACTGTAATAAATATGTACTATACTAAACAAACTATAACTATAATTAATTGTATATTTACATAAATACTTGATTTATAATTATTATTTGTGCTATACATTAATTAATGTATTTTTTTTTATATATACATAGAAAGGGTGTAACGGTACTTTTATTCGTCCTGAACTGTATTGTACTGACTTTGCGATTTGGTTAACGCAGTTAGATGACGAATACAGTCAGTCACAGGCAATTCACACTCCAATCCAGAAGGGGGCGCGGACGGTAATGCAACACTGTCTGATAACCAACAATGCAAAAGAACAACAGATGATCTAGATATGCATCCCAATGCGCATACTATCCATCCTAAATAGTATTGAATATTATTAATGTCACATACTATTTAGGATGGACAGTGTGCAGATTGAGACCCAGGCTTTGTAACCAGTGTTTCAACTGCGGAAAGACATCAGTAAAACATCTTGAGAATAATATCTCACGTAGCATTACATTTACCTCAGGTAAGCCATTTAATGTCCACAGCATATTAGTTTATTAGAGAAATTAACTCCTGAGAGGAGCATTTCACTAAATGCACTATATTGTTGAACATGCTGAAGTGACTTTTGTACAGTTTTCTACATATCTTACCATGAATTTCAGCATTATTCGGAACACTTGTCAAACACACCGTAGCTGTAAAAATTCCAGATCCCATAAAAAGCAAAAAGGCGAGGCGAGACATAGTCAACGGGGGGTTTGTAAAGAAAACACATGTTTTTCAAGCGCTCTGTCAAGAACAGCTGTGCATACATCACTGTGCTGAACGGTCACTAAGAGACGGAATGAATCAGGAGCAGAAAGACAAAAAGAGATAGCAAGTAAACATTGAGGGCACACTGTCATATGCACATATGGGGAGGAGACTGGTCCAGGAGAGGAGGACGAAATGACACAGAGCGAGACAGATAAACATCAGGAGAGCGATAGAAAGCAGATGGAGACGGTGATAAGATGAAGCTGGAGAAGTCAGAACAGTTGACCTTTATGTAGGAGAGAAAATAAGAGAGAGAAAATAGTGATGGTATCTGTTTCACGGTCAACACATGCTTCTTTTCTCCTCCTTGACACTTCTGTAGGGTTAAAGGTCAAAGGTTGACAGATGCAAGGAGAAGGGAGGGAGAGAAGCGTAGAACGTCAATAAAGTTCTAGGGTCAGACATCTACAGGGTGAAGTACGGAAAGTAACCCAAAAAAATTAAAAAAAACAACAACAACAACAAAAAAGCCCACAGGTTTGGAATGACAAGGGTTCCAGTTTGGCAAACTACTTGTTTAACATTTTTAGGACAGCTCGAACAACAAACCATCAATCATTTATTTATTTCCATAAACACATTTTACCGTGACGAAGAATGTCTGCTTGGACTCTGCTGACCTTGTTCCATCATTCACACTATAACGACACACAGACGCTTTTGTCCTGCGGAGATGAACAGCAAGTTCAAACTCACACTCAGTATGTCACTTCACAGCTATAGACGCTAACTGACTCCATTTATTCAACTTTTTATATCACCTTTCCATAATTAATACTTGTCTTATGCGTGTTTGTTTTTAATCAGTTCATCAGAGGGCATTTCGATGACCAACACGGTTCAAAACTGGGTCACAGCGCCAAACAAACATGGAATCCAACCAGTCAAATCCCATTGTGAGAGTAAGTCTGTGTCAAGACAGATTTCTAAAACCCCATCTCCTTTGTGTCAGGTTTCTTCCGGTCTCAATGCAAAGCATTGGTGAACTCTCATGGAGGTCACTACAGTCCGTCCTACATTAGCTCATTAAAACCGATGTCTGTTACGGTCCCGTGCGCTAACTGACGCTAGAAATAACTGTCCGCCCTGCATGTGCCATTTAACTATGATGTCAATAGCTGTATTTACAAGGGCATGAAAGGCAGGCCAGGCTTTATGGGTTTTTGGTACGCTGTATGTTTATGCATGCTTTCTCTTTGTGTTTGGGTAAAAGAGGGATGATTCCGAATGTGTTTGACTATTGAGTGCAATAATGTTTTTAGCTAAAATGTGCTAAAAGCATGCTAAAGATTTTTGAAAGGTTTTAAAAGGCTTGACTAAAAATAATATATAATGTTATAATTTTAATTGTAATATTCGGAATATATGTAAATGTATTTATATGTAAATTTACTCACCCTCAAGCCATCCTAGGTGTACGTCTTTCTTCTTTCAGCCAAACACAATCGGAGTTACATTAAAAAATATACTGGCTCTTCCAAGCGTTATAATGGGAGTGAATGGAACCATTTTTCTTGAAGCCCCAAAAAGTGCATTCATCCATATGAAAAGTAATCCATACGGCTCAAGGGGGTTAATAAAGGCCTAGTGTATCACTGGCTTCCATATGCAACTGCTTTTTAGGCTTAAATTTTTTTTTTTTTACCATTTACTTCCATTATAAAGCTTGGAAGAACCAAGATATATATATATATTTTATATTACTCAGTGTTTGGCTGAAGATATATACACCTGGCTTAAGGGTGAGTAAATCATGGGGTAATTTTCATTTTTGGGTGATCTCTTTAAAGGTACAATATGTAGTTTTTCGTCCGCTAGAGGTTGCTTAATCAAAACAAAATCGTAGCTTGATGACGGCAAGTTTGAGCGAGGAATCTTGGGACATGTGGTCTTCGCCTCACAGCCGGTGGAAAAGAATCGGGATAGGACTCGGGCAGAAATCATGCTCATGGATGCGATTGTTAACGTTACTGTAGTATGAAGCAGAGCAGGACCGAGTGTTGTGGAGCTGAACGAGACGCTGGAGCGATTGATAATGAGAGACGAACGCGACACACGCCTCGCGAGCAGTGGGACTTTTATTATGCCACAGTCGCCGGAACTGCTTCCGCTTTTCCGTTCGTGAATATGAGGTAACGCAGCTCTGTTTATCATATTAGATTCATTTGAGTGTGTTGAAAATGATGTTATAACGTCACTCTATTCTGTATTACTGTTACTAAAAATAAAGCTGCATCTGCTATGTTAGCTAACATTACTTGACAAAATAGTGTTTTTCTCTGAGGCATGGTACTCGTGAAAAAATCAAGAAAATTTGATTTAAACAATAAGACTAAACGTGTTTAGCTAGCTACATAACAATTCGTTTCCTGTCTATAAAAGCATCAAAACAGATGTTGCCTAGTCTAATGAAACGTAATATATTAAGGCGTCTTTGGTGTTTCCATGGTTTCTACAAAATAAAACGAGAAACCGAGGTTAACGCGGATATGACGCCATTGACAGCCGACTTACTCACACGTCCCGGATCCTTGGTTAAAATAGCAATTTTCTCACGATTTGCAACGATGTTGGAAACATTTGGGATATTGTAAGTACTCAACTGAACAAAATATATAACACTGGCCCAGTGGTTTTTGGGTGTTTTACTGGAAAAATCTTACATATTGCAGCTTTAAGTCAAGCTCATAAAATGAAATACATTACTAAACTGATGCAAAATTGTAAAATAGTAATTGTTTTTTAAATGGCCGAACATTACCCAACACATTTCAATTTCAGACTAGCATATTTCACTTCATGTTCCCAACTTGTCTTTTCCATTTTAACATCACTTTCTGAGACGGCGAGACCTCATGCCAGTCAAAACAAGGGGATGGGCCAGAATTGTCCTTGCTAAAATAAATATGACAGTGTCTAGTTTATTGTTTTATAAAAGCAAGCTTCATAACCCAGGACCACACAGACATGGCATGAGTTATGAGAGGGAACAGAGACCTGGCATATAAGCTCTCACAGAGCCAGTAAGTAATGGAATCAGTTGATTGGCCTATAGCATCGAAGAATGAGATCTTCCTTTTAAAAGGATTCGTACAAGCCCTGCGCATTTCCTATCCCAATGTATGTCACATAGGAAGGCTGTAGTTTCGTTTGCTCTGTGTGAAATGACCAGAAGAAAAGAGCTCTCAATAGACATGCTGTCATATCGAGTTATACTCAATAACAAAATAAAACTGCTCTCTGGGGCATTTTACATGCTCAAGTGACACTCTGGGACTCCTACAGAGATCAAGTATGGAAACGTAGGCTTTCGTATACTTTTTTGTGAGGTCAGGATGACGCAGATTTGAAACATTTGTGACTTGGTTCTTTCATGAAAGCTTCATACTTTGATCTGACAGATTTAATAGGCAAGTACACCAGTTTTATACTATAGCAGAAGGACTTTTGCTCATGTAGCATTTATGGAGTGACGATAGTTTACAATAGAGAGCACAATATGCAAAGCGATTGATTTTTAGTAGGCTACTGAACCATAGTCCTATACCAAAGCTGACTGTCATATCTTTGGACATGTCAGTGTAATTTCAAACAGAGGGTTCGAGAAGTTGCCCATTCTTAAGAGTTATATACAGACGTATGTATGGTATGCATAATTAAAACAATATGTCAGTAGTAGTACGGTGTTATACTGTTGCTAGCACAGGGATTGACCTCAGTTTCACCAATAAACAATAAGAACAATAAGGGTCTGAATGCAGTATTTGTCTGAATATGAAACAATGCACTGTGAAGATACACAACATTTGAAACTCCATTCACATATGTTTATATTCATCATCTCAGTTTACATCATAGACTGAAATTTTATGAGAACTCCAGCTATTTTTAATTTTAAAGATTTCGCCAGAACCAGGTGCCCTTTTGGTTTGAGGAGCTATTGGTACCAAAACGAGCAGTTAAGGGAAATTGGTCCAGGTTCATATGCGTTAATTCACTTCCGGTCTCCTGAGATACCTTCATCTGATTAATTTTTTTGAAGGCAGCATAGATGTATCCCATTGACCACAATCCTGTGCTTTCCATTCTGTGACAGTTGAGCTAAAAATAAAGATGGCGTCTGAAGCTGTGGTCGGTGGTCAGTTTGTGTGTAAATGTACTATTGAAGTGCTGAAGTATTCACTTGCACTCTTTCGCTGTAGATCATTAAAGGGTTAGTTCGCCCTAAAATGGAAATTCAGACATTTTTTTACTCACCCTCATGTCGTTCCACACCCATAAGATCTTCGTTCATCTTTGGAACACAAATTAAGATATTTTTGATGAAATCCGATGGCTCTGTGAGTCCTGTATTGGTAGTAAGATAATGAACACTTTCAGATGCCCAGAAGGTACTAAAACATTTTTAAAACAGTTGATGTGAGTACAGTGGTTCAACCTTAATATTATAAAGGGACGAGAATACTTTTTGTACCCCCAAAAAAACGACATTTCAACAATATCTAGAGATAGGCGATTTCAAAACACTGCTTCGAAGCTTTACGAATCTTTTGTTTCAAATCAGTGGTTCGGTTCGTGTATCAAACTGCCAAAGTCACGTGAACTATTGAAATTGTGAATCACTTATGATGTAACGAAGCCTCGTTTACTGAAATCACATGACTTTGGCGCTCCGACACGCTGATTTACAGAAAAAGATTCATAAAGCTTTGAAGCAGTGTTTGATAGTTAAAAGATTTTGCCAGCTTTAGGTCTCGTGTCACTGTCAGTCTTTTCACATCAGTGTAGCAAATGTTATAGCAAATATATATATTTTTCTATAAAATTATGATTTTTTTCATGTTTTTGAAAAAAGTCTTCAGTGACCCTTCATGAACCATTCTATTATGTTCCTTAATTATTAATAATGGTTCATTTGACCGCCAGTATGTGTATATATATTATTTATATAAGATAAAACAAGCACCCCATAACATTCACTTTTGCTTACGATGTACATTTCACGAGTTCACACTTACCAATAATCAGATAGGGAATTAGTGTGCATATTTGGCGTGCTGTCCGAGGAGAGGGCTCCGAGCTCGGTATTTGGCCCGAGCCCAGAGTACTCCCCTCGTATCTGGTTTAGGAAGTAACCAGGCAAGTGTGAGGAGACGGGGTGGTGGAGGGATGCTGAAACTGTCCAAAAGCATAGGTGAGTCGACTACATCGATATATATAGGTTTCTGCTCATGCTGATTGGGCAGGCATGTTGATTGCTGATTAATGACAGCTGGCTGGAGTGATGTGATAATTAGCTAGATCATTTGAACGTGTTCCTCCCGAACTTTGTTAATAAAACATCATATATTGTAATTGTGCAGAAACAGATGCCTGGTGGGGATCTAAAGTAGACTGCTGAAAGGATTGAGAAAAGCACATTCCTGTTTCCATATGTCTTTCTTTCCATCCTTTGTGTCTCTCTGGTCTTTTTCCACGGCAGAAGCAGAAACAGGTGGACTTTGACAGGAAGGGCACAGATCCCTTGCTTACACTCTCATACACCTTCTGACTTTGTATTTAGGCACAGAATGTCAGGTTAGAATTTATGCTGTTTATATTTCCCCCATCCTGTGAATATTTATGAGTCCAGCTGTCCCTTTCTCAGTTGTCTTCATTAATGAAGCGTTTGACTTGTATGAAGAACTATCAACAAAATGCCTAAAAACCCACCGCAGAGGAGATCAAAGCATTGACCAAAAACACACTGCTAAGTCACCAAGACATCTTGACTGTCCGTGTCAGGATTTGGCCGGGACTGAGCATAACTGAGGAATGGTTTGGAAAGACAAGAATGATGGGACCATTCCTCCAACATACACAGATACTGGAAAATGATGGCAGATCCAGCCAGGTCCACTCTGAATACGGTAGATATATTCCATCAAAATCACATCTGTGTACATATGTTAGATATGTTAGAATATTTAAAAGTATCGGCCAAACATAATAAGGGATTTTCACATTTATACAGAAAATCTGAGAAGTATTTACCCGTCGTTATCCTAGGATGGACCTCGGGTCTGTTGCTAAGGCGTTTTTTTTTTTTGTTTTTTTTAAGCAAACGGCTTCAAATTGCAAATTGCAATCCAAAATTTAAAGTCAACATGAGCTCAATAGTGATGTTATTTACTTTCTAAAAGCATGTGACTGGTTCATCTAGTTCAGGTGCGTACAAATCCCTAATCGTGAGAAATACTGTATCAGAAAGCACCACTAATGTGATACATGCCTTTTAATAGATAACATAATTGCTTCATGCCATTTGTACAACAAAACATAAAGTCGTTGCATGAGCTCAGATGGTCAGTTTCTCGCTCTGACCACGTGCGTGTTTGTGTGTGAAAAAGAGTAGACTGAGACTGAGATCTCAGGCACAGGAAACAGAGGGTTCCTGTTTGTGAGCCAAGCACTATTGTCTCCCTCCCTCTCTCTCTTTCTCTCCCTCTCATAAACACACTTATCTGCAATTGTTCCCTTTAAATCATATTTTGTCTGCCTCATCTGAGAAGCTCACATTGGAGCCATGGAGTGTCCACAGTGCTCTCTCCCTTCAAACCCTATGTGAAGGTACATTTTCACATCTACCTTCTTTTTCTTGCTCTTTTCTTGCTCCTACATATTATTAATAATGTTTTTTACACTTCAGGCCTCCGGTGATCCTACATCCTGCTTAGTTACTGTTGCTTGGGTTAACAGTGATCATTTCAAGGGCATTTTCCACCATTGGCATCTCACACACACACATACATTGGGTTTTCATGTTTGATGGGGACATTTCATAGACATAATGATTTTTATGCTAATCCTAAATCTACCCATCACAGACAGTAAAGACAAATGGTTATAAAAGATTTATATTTGAAATAATTGTTTTACTTTTGAACTTTTTATTAATCAAAGTATCTTATATAAAGGTATCTTATATAATCTTAATGGTTTCCACAAAAATATTAAACAGTTTTCATTGTTTGTTTCTTGACCAGCAAATCAGTATACATATACATACACACACACATATTATATATATATATATATATATATATATATACACACACACACACACAAACAATATGAGTGTGTGTGTGTATGTGTTTGTTTACATTATCTATGAATTGTTTTGTTTTTTTCCAATTAAGGATGTCCTTGAATATCCCCAAAGTGAGGTTTTGTGCAATTTAGCTCATGCCTGGAGACAATTTTGGACTTAAAGTGTATTTAAGTAAACCTACCCAAACACACACACACACACACACACACACACACACACAGATCTATTCTCACTGGGTGGTGGCAGGGGACCAGAGTTTAAGCATGTAAGCTATTTAAGCATCTGGATTTAATGCACCATTAAGGTCAGCGGCTGACCGGTCTGCACCTGTAGCGCTCCCCACCAATCCCAACAGCCCCTCCTCGCATGCTGCTGCCAGTCTTCGCTATTTCTCCACTTTCTCTCTGTCATTTCACCAAAGAAGCTTCCACATTCTGCAAACAAAGTTTCCAATAAGAAAAAAAACCCCCAAAAACTGCAGAATGTTTTAAGAGTCTTTTCCAATCTCTCCTTTCTTATTCGACCTTCATCTTTTCACCTTATTCTTTAAGTTCTCTGTGTTGTCCTCCTCACACCCTCGTTCCCTCCATCACCCCCTCTGTCTCAGTGCAGCCTGTTCTGTTGTGTCTGCCAACTGCTCTCTGCTGGATCACAGGTTTCCTGAGCTGGAGAACAAGGGACTGGCAGTCTCAAACACTGTGAACGGCCAACTTGCTTTTTTCCCACTGTGCTTCGTGTTCATTCTGCTCACTGAACACGCACTCCTACGCAAACACCCAGGCAGGAAAGAATCACACAGATTACGAAAAGAATCACAGCCATTACTCTCCTGGTAGATAAGATAGATAGATAGATAGATAGATAGATAGATAGATAGATAGATAGATAGATAGATAGATAGATAGATAGATAGATAGATAGATAGATAGATAGATAGATAGATAGATAGATAGATAGATAGATAGATAGATAGATAGATAGATAGATAGATAGATAGATAGATAGATAAACAGAAAGCAGATAGATAGATAGATAGATAGATAGATAGATAGATAGATAGATAGATAGATAGATAGATAGATAGATAGATAGATAGATAGATAGATAGATAGATAGATAAACAGAAAGCAGATAGATAGATAGATAGATAGATAGATAGATAGATAGATAGATAGATAGATAGATAGATAGACAGATAGATAGAGATAGATAAACAGACAGCAAATAGATAGATAGATAGATAGATAGATAGATAGATAGATAGATAGATAGATAGATAGATAGATAGATAGATAGATAGACAGATAGATAGATAGACAGATAGATAGAGATAGATAAACAGACAGCAAATAGATAGATAGATAGATAGATAGATAGATAGATAGATAGATAGATAGATAGATAGATAGATAGATAAACAGAAAGCAGATAGATAGATAGATAGATAGATAGATAGATAGATAGACAGATAGATAGAGATAGATAAACAGACAGCAAATAGATAGATAGATAGATAGATAGATAGATAGATAGATAGATAGATAGATAGATAGATAGATAGATAGATAGATAGATAGATAGATAGATAGATAGACAGATAGATAGATAGACAGATAGATAGAGATAGATAAACAGACAGCAAATAGATAGATAGATAGATAGATAGATAGATAGATAGATAGATAGATAGATAGATAGATAGATAGATAGATAGACAGATAGATAGAGATAGATAAACAGACAGCAAATAGATAGATAGATAGATAGATAGATAGATAGATAGATAGATAGATAGATAGATAGATAGATAGATAGATAGATAGATAGACAGATAGATAGATAGACAGATAGATAGAGATAGATAAACAGACAGCAAATAGATAGATAGATAGATAGATAGATAGATAGATAGATAGATAGATAGATAGATAGATAGATAGATAGATAGATAGATGGATAGATAAACAGACAGCAGATAGATATAGATAGATATATAGATAGATAGACAGACAGATGGATAGATAAACAGACAGCAGATAGATATAGATAGATAGATAGATAGATAAACAGAAAGCAAATAGATAGATAGATAGATAGATAGATAGATAGATAGATAGATAGATAGATAAACAGACAGCAAATAGATAGATAGATAGATAGATAGATAGATAGATAGATAGATAGATAGATAGATAGATAGATAGATAGATAGATAGATAGATAAACAGACAGCAGATAGATAGATAGATAGATAGATAGATAGATAGATAGATAGATAGATAGATAGATAGAGATAGATAAACAGACAGCAAATAGATAGATAGATAGATAGATAGATAGATAGATAGATAGATAGATAGATAGATAGATAGATAGATAGATAGATAGATAGATAGATAGATAGATAGATAGATAGAGATAGATAAACAGACAGCAAATAGATAGATAGATAGATAGATAAACAGACAGCAAATAGATAGATAGATAGATAGATAGATAGATAGATAGATAGATAGATAGATAGATAGATAGATAGATAGATAGATAGATAGATATGTATAAGAATGAGTTGATTACTGGTCAGGACAGTAAATGTATTTTTATTTGGATAATCATTTATGCTCTTAAATATTTGGTAATAGTTTTAATGAAATCAAGGTAGTGTTGAACAAAACAGTTGACTGAAAGGTGCCAAACCCCACACAAATGCCACACTTGCCTACGTTTCTTTTTTACAACCACTTGCAGAATTGAAAGAAGCAGTCGCTGACAAGTGTAAACATCACTAAGAATAACCTCGCGTTCGCTGTGAGGGCGCTGTTTTTCAGGAGCCTCAGTGCTGTCTGAGAGTGATGTTTATACCTTCTTGGCTGGTGAGGAGGTGTGATGGGTCACGGACTCGCTTCTGTTCTTCGTGCTGAATGGGCGGATGTCACCCGCGGCATCCACAAGACACTGAACTGCGCCAAACCTCCAACAGCCCGAGAGACAGAGACGAAAACAGCTTCAGACTGATACCGCGCAGGCGTTTCATTTCCTGCCAGGCTTACAGATAACGAGTGGATCTCACTTGAGGGAAAGGGGGTTTAATAGACCTTATAGTCCACTATTTATATATATATTTTTTAAAAATTAAACAAAAAGCTGAATCGAATTATCAAACAAACAAATAAATAGCCTACGAATATCCAAAAATATTGGTGCAACTGTTTAGCATAAAAAACATACTCGGGAGTTTTATTTTTTTAATATTCAAGCCGTTTTAAAATACCAAAAATAGTATTAACTAAATAATTTAATAAATAGAAGCAAGAATATGCCCATAGCATAGAGTAAATAGGGGTTAAAATGTTTTAAAGATATTTTTGTTAAGGCTATAATTAAAACATACAAATAAATGAAACTACAAAAATTGTTTCAACTGTTTAGCACATTTTTTTTATTTTCGTTTAATATTTTAAAGACAATTTTAAAATTCCGAAACGTGGTTTAAATTAGTCGAATTTGGTCCTGTAGCGTTTGTAATGCACAATTCAGAGGAAATACACTACATGTTCCATAATGCTTTTCGGCACCACGTCATCAACGTGCGTTATTTTGAAAGTGGTGAGCTGGCTTTGGATAGCAGGTAAGGGAGTTTATTTGTACATTATCAGTGCATTTTCGTTGTATTCATTTAATATCCAGGAGCTGTTTATTGTTACTAAGTTAAAAGATTATCTCTGTGTTGCGTTTGCGGTCAAATTTCATTGTAATCTCCTGTAATCATTAGCATTCATGCTAGCTGTTCAATCCGAGTGAGGATCAGTATACGTTTTTTTTTTTTTTTTAAACTATTTATTTTTATACCTTCCGATTTTCGACTGTCTCAAGCACTAGCTATAGAAATTGTGACTGTCAGTTTTAATCGAATGCAATGAAATAAATTGTTTCTGAATATAATTCGAGCATATTTGTATTTTTATTTTTCATGCAAAACATTCATACAGTGTTCTATGCCTTGCCAAATCTAAATGGCCGCTTTGCAATTGTCAGTGTGTGACATGTAAAAGAATACACATTAAACATTACCTCGAACAGTACTATCTAACCTCAAACAAGCATATTTATCCTCATAGGTGGATTCTTCAGGTATAATTTTGCCCTCCACCATCCCACAATCCCACAATCCTCCAAACCATGACCAAACTTCTGGAGTGGCTTCTTGGTGTGTCACTGATTGGCATTTCATGGGCACTCGTCACCTTTGACCTTCTTGATTTGCGGCTGCCTCCCCAGTACAAAGAGATGGCGTGGCCGATGCCTGTATATCTGCTGGTGGCGTTCGGGTGTTACTCTCTGGCAACTGTCGGCTACCGTGTGGCCACATTTAATGACTGTGAGGACGCAGCCAAAGAGCTGCAAACGCAAATAAAGGAAGCCAAAGAGGACTTAAAGAAGAGGGGACTGAAGATGTGAGAATTAAATGCAGTTTTTCCTTCATCTACAAATCCGAGTTTAGCCCCATTGTTTCTATTTTACTTTGTGCAAATACATTGACAGCAGGCTAGCTGTATGGAAAAAATATGCACTCAAAGCTTGCTTCAAGTCTTAATTTCAACATGATGTAAATGATGGTTTGAAGTATAAACACCTGCATACCTGCGAATGACCCATTTCCAGCTTCAGGACAGGTTTATTTAAAACATTACAGGCACATTCATGTATTGTCAATGGAGAGCAGGGCTATTTTTGTACAAGCTCTAGTCCAGAGTGTGTGTATTTGCATTGGCCGCGGATTGAATACGTATTTTTTTTTCAGCCAGATGTTTTTAGCACAGTCAGACTTAGAAACAAACCCACTATGTTGATTCACGCTTGCACAAGGATAGCGTTTCGCTACATCAAAATATGTGGAATAGAATTTTGATGAGAAATGTAAAATGTATTGTGTTGAGGCTTACACGATGTTGTCCCTTTTACCTTAAATTAGGGTTCTAAGCAAATTTGTAATTGAAATCCAAGTAATTTAAAGCAAAGTTTGAGTCAAAGCACTTATTTATGTGCTCCATAATAATAATGTGTATATATTGAAAAAAATTCACAGATGAAAACAAAAGACATTCCACAGATATGAAATACAGACGGATTCATTCTCAACTGTTTAATTCATGTTCTACTGAGCCTCTCATTAAAGTTGGCATGAAACAAGTTGTGAAAGGCATTCGCCTACTTTCTTGAGTAGATACTTATTTTGAATAAGTAATTACTTTGCAACTACCAAAAAAAGTAAGTTCTGTATAGTATTAATGTCAATGTAATAGATGTGCTACATCCGCCCTGTTGTCATTATCATGTGACCTATCGGCGTCAGTTGTGTCGCTTCAGTGCCATTTCCAAATTCTCTCCCATGGGCTCATGGGATAGTAAAGTGTCCATTGTAAGCAAACTTCAGAATTTCACCGGAAGTAGTGGGTCATCTGTATTTTTTGCCTACTCTTTTACTGTGAATTCAAACACTTCTTTTGTCACATACTATTTTTTGACTACTATATATTAGGGAAGTATGCAATTTCAGATGCAGCCCAAGTCTTTTCTTCCAAGTAGCTTGTTTGCAATCACATGAATCTGATGATTTGCGAAATTCAGATGGAGGGCAGGAAGTGAAAAGCAGAACGGACGAGATGGAGGAACACTATAGACACTATTACAGGAGAGGTATACACAGAAAATCGCAACATATGTTGGATGTGATCCTTACGGTATAAAGATTTTATGCATATCATCGAGGCTTTAAGAAACTTCTCCAGTGCCCGGTTGCATAAAGCACCTCAAGTTTTTCCCTCAAATATAAGACTTAAGGTGTGATTTCCCCTTATCTTAGGTATTCAACTTATGAAGAAAGTGTAAAACTCACAGTTCAAAACACTTATGCTATGTCCTATGCCTTCTGTATTCATATTACGAAAGTTTTTTTCTGTAAATTGAATACAAAAGGCAGTTAAATGTGTTAAATGTGGATATTTTTCTTACATAAACGCATCACTTTGCTTCAGAAGGCCTTTATTAAGCCCCCGGAGCTGTGTGGGGTATGTTTATGATGGATGGATACACTTTCTTGAGCCTCATTCTCATTGGTCCCGTTCACTGGCATTCTAAAGCTTGCATATGTAGGATATTTATTAGTATAACTGATTGTGTTCATCGGAACGAAGAAAGTCATATACACCTAAGATGGTTTGAGGTTGAGTAAAGCATGGGGAAATTGTCATTTTAAAGTGAATCCATCCTTTAATACAGATATAGGGTGTGCTACGTATGTGTTTTGATCAATGTTTATGTGAATAAATGCTTAAATTAAAATGTGTATCAAATAAAGCGGCCAATCATGTCACTTTAGAAGACTTGGATTGAACCTGCTCACTCCATGTAACACTAACGTTTTCCGAAAATGGAGGCATACTACTTTTTTTTTTTTTTTTTTTTTAGTGGTTGCAAATACAAGTTGTATTAATTTTTGACAAATCGGTCACTGCATACACAAGCATTACACGACTCGGCTCCTCCTGACTGCAGACGCAGGATTACAAGCAACTTTTTCCTGCATTTTTCAGTCAATTTCTTGCATTTTCCCCGATGAACAACAACTTTTGGTTCAAGATAAAAGCTCCTTGTGTTTGATCGATTAGAGTGACAATAAATGATGCAAAACAGAGACATTTCATCGTGCTTCCCTATGTAGAAAATCACTTCCTGCCTTTCATCTGCATTTCCCATCACCTGTTGATGTCATGTGCAAACAACCTATTGTGGAGTATCTCTGAGTGAAACAGATACTGGAAAAAATAAGAAGAAAAAACAAAAAAAGATTTGGTCATCTCAGTCCCGGCCCTTGCGCCGGTAAACACACGTTATCAGAGAAGAGATTGAATAAAGATTACGAGGGCATGTGAATTAAAAAAAAATAACGCTGTGCACGGATAAATCGTTTATAACAAATACTGCGATATTTCATAAAATTACAAGAATTGCAATTTCACGGTGACATTAAATGTTCATCTCAAAAAATGAAGTACTGTGCAAATAAATTCTGAAATGTGATCCACATCCATGTGTTGGCTCTTAAAACACTAATCCCAAAGCCACTAAGTGCACACGGGCGCTGTATATAGATCTGAATTAATCTGGTGCTTTTGGCAAGCAAAGCTCATTCGTTCTCTTCAGGCTTAAAGTAGGCTTCTGAAACCTCTTTTTTTTAGGCCCCTTATAGCCCCTGTGAGCAGGCCTATACCTGTCCGCAGAACAAGAAAAAAGTAGTTTTTTTTTTTTTTTTTTTAAATTAAGTTTGCTCTTTCTCATAGGAGGAAGCTCCACCCAACTGCTGATTGGCTCCTGTTCAAATCTCTGATGTCACCCCCTGCAGCCTCTTACAAGCTGTTGTTAGTTAAGGTCTGTTTTTCCTCAAACCCATAGTAGCATATGAGAGAACAGCATCAGCATTTTCCCCTGAAACCACAGAATGATCAACACCACGTTTATGCTTTGAGATGCAGTTTAAACAGCTGAGAAACGAAGCAAAATCTCAGTGTTAAAAGTTTTGAATACGTGTGCCTGAATGAAGAAAGATTCAGTGATCTGATTCAATGACCCATTATTGAGAAGCGAGAAAGAAAATTGCAAGCTTTGTTTTCTGCTCCACAGTAATTTTCTGCTCCAGATCAATAAATCGTTCTGAAAGGAAGGCATTGTCAGCCTGGGCATGTTTAAAGTAAAAAACAGACATCCCCCTTTTGTGCTCTATTAAAGATTTAGAAAGACATGGGGGTGAATAAATCTTTCTTTTTTTTTTAGTGAATTCTTTCTTTAAGAAAATGTGTAAAGTCCAACAGCTTTTAGATGCTAGTAAACAGAATCAGTAATAATTCTTTCGAGTGTTGGTTTTCAAAGACTGATTATCACTGAAAGTAACATTTTGTACAACATGGCTTAAAAAAACAAGCACATTTGTCTCAGCTGACCTGTTTCAACTGCCTTTAGGGGTTAGAGACGCCACATTTTGTGAAATGTAAGACAGGTCATGCTGCTGTTGTTCGTCAAGAGACCTTTATGCTCCATACCTCACATTTGTCTGTTATGCAACATGATATGCTTCTGGTCTGTTATTGTTGGGAGAAAGAACTATATGTGCCTCATTTACATTGAATACCCGGTCATAACCCAAACCAACATTGACCCAAAAAGTAATCTGGACATTTAAAGGATTAGTTCACTTTCAAATGAAAATTACCCCCAGCTTTGCTCACCTTCAAGCCATCCTAGATGTATATGACTGTTTTCTTTCTGGTGACCTGAATCGGAGATTTTTGAATAAATATCCTGACACACCTTTATAATGGCAGTGAACAGGGCTCTCGAGAATGAGCTGAAGAAAATGCTTCTATCCACATCCATCCATCATAAACATGAACTCCACACGGCTCCAGGGGGGTTAATAAAGGCCTTCTGAAGCAAAGTGATGCTTTTGAGTATAAAAATATCCATATTTAGCAAGTTATGAAGTTAAATATCAGGCGTCCACCAGACCGCCTTCTGTATTCAACATACGAAGAAAGTGTAAATCTCTTTCAGTTCCAAAAGCTTACGCTACGTCCTACGCCTTCCATATTCAACTTCCGGAAAAAGCTTAACTGACACCACACCAGTTTCCAATTTCTTTGTAACTTGAAGACTTCTTAGACTTTTTTTTTTTAGTGTTTTTGAAAAAGCCACACAGATATTTTGTTTTAAGTTTAAAAGCAATGCGCTACTTTTCTAGTTACTTCAAAAAGTAATCTGATTACATCGCTCGCTTTACTTGTAATGCGTTAACTCCAAAACCGTGTGTGTGTGTGTGTGTGAAAATAATTATATATAATTACTGCTTTAGATACAGTCTGGAAGCATTTGGACATTTTCTGGATTCAAAAAGGCTATGAAAAAAAAAAAATCAACATTATCCAATAGCCTGCGCAGCCAAAATGATGTCAGGAAAAGCAAAAGAAAATTTGTGAATTATATTTTGATGAAAAATTAAAAAGACATATTATTTTTCCTTTGGAATAACATGCACTGATGAATCATACACAACAATGTGTATCAATAAGGTAAACAGCATCAATTTTGACTCGATGTTAACTTGAAATGACATTCAGTAAAACTCCATGTACACCAAATGTCTGAATGGCCTAAAATGTCTAAAAATGTCTGAGTAGAGTCCTGCCAACATATGAACAAAGAGAAATACTATCTGGAGTGCCAGCTGCCAAACGTTCTCTATGGCCTTGTTAAAATAAATACGAATGTAAAAAGAGTGGAAGTGTAGAGCAATGCCTGAAATCTTTACCTCCTCTTAAGGTATGTATGACAGTGAATATAGACCTTATTGTTTAAGCTAAGTAGCTCACTGTTTCAGTAACGTGCTAGCAAGGTGTGTTTGTCCAAGAATGTGAAACAATTCCAGCTTTCTTTCTCTGTGACCCATAAGTCACTATCCAAATATGCCTTCATTAGGACAGAAACCAGTAGGGACCTCCAACCAAGAGTATGTAGAAGATGATACGTCCTATAAAATCGATAAATGCCATTTTTCCAAGACGTTGGTGTTCACCACAAGAGTTTGTGTTACATATTTGCTTCAATAGCTTATTAAATTGCCCGATCAAAATCTTGGTTGCGATTATGGTTTTGGCTTGAGTGACTCTGTGAGTCTAATATTCACCTCTTAATCGAAGCGTTTGCTTTATTTTCCTTTGCCAGCAAAAATGCAGAATGAATGGTTGAACAGATGTCTAAAATCGGCAGCTCTGTTAGAAAATTGGCCGTATCAAACTAGTTCGGTCTGTGCTTTCTAAAATAGCATCGTGGTTGATTTCTTCTGAAATTTATGGCAAGCATGGCTTGAAATTCAATCACATTTTCATTGTCTGAACAAGAATTTATGCCCAATCCATCAAGCCGAGCTAAAATCGAGATGCAGCAGCCCCCGACCCCATTCTGAGAAGCATCTTGACGGTCTTTGTTGTTTAAATGGCTTGATAATAATTATGGGGTTTATGTATTCATATTTCTGATATTGTTGGACTGGTGTAGTATTTCTCTGGGTTTGGCTCTGTGTCTTTGAAATAGGATAACCCATTCAACAGTGAAAAAGAATGCAGTGTTTTTTTTTTCTTTCAATAAGTCAATAAATTTGCTTGCTCGCTCTCCCCAATGAATTCAAACAAAAACCTTGGAAATCCAGGTTTTACTCGATGCTCACCAAGACTTATTACTTGTAATGTCATCACCATAACTTTATTTTCTTTGTTTTGGAAACCACATCTCACTGGAATTGTACCTTGTTCACTCATGGTTCACTGAGTTGTCTGTTTTTAACGCCAAATCAAAAATCTGATTTCCCAATTTCTCCAGCTATCTCAGCTTCGTCTAAACATTGGGAAATCGAGGTTAGGCGACATTTAGTTGTAGGCCAGCACATACCTTGAGAAACTGAGAAACTAAAATAACAGAATTCATGTTGTACAAGTTATTGGTGAAGTTTAAACCTAAATAGTTGTTTTAAGTTGCTTTCAAATGTTTATTTAAATGCAAATTCCTGCAAAAGTAAATGTCCAGAAAAGGTGGTAAAAATAATAATTGCAAATAATATTATTTTGATTCTCAAAATAGCTCTTTGTTGTGTTTTTATAATGAACTTGAGTAGAAATTACTATATACATACAATCTACATACATATATTTCTATTTCCAACAAATGTGTTCTTTTAAACCTTTAATTTATCAAGGAATCCTGAAAAAATGTCCCATGGTTTCAGCAAAAAATATTAAGCAGTAGCCTACAACTGTTTTCAACATTGATAAAAATAAGAAATGTTGAACTCAAATCCAATATGCAAAATATGCATCAAATTTGCATATTATGATGATTTCTGAAAGATCATGTGACTCTGAAGACTGGAGTAAATTCAGCTTTGCCATCACAGGAATAAATTACATTTTGAAATATATTCAGATAGAATTATTATTAAGTTATTTTAAATTGTAATAATCTTTCACAATATTACCGTTTTGGTAACACTTTACAATACGGTTTCATTAGTTAACATTAATTAACTAAATCTGCAGATCGCACGTTTTGCCTCTTTGTCGCCATCTCTGTTTAAAACCTGCAATTACATTGGTTTGCGGAATTATCATCTGGGTGGGTTGTGCCTCGGCACGGCTCCTCAGGGCGGATGGATATAATGTTTTGAAGAGAATGTGTGGCTGAACTCCGAAATCACAGATTGTAGTCTTGGAAATATGACCAAAGTAAGAATTTTCCACTGGAAAATGTCATCTGAACAAGTAAGTAACAAATCTGCCACTTTTGTTCTGACCAACTGAGAGAAAAAGCATTACAATAAATTGCGCTACCAATGGTGATTAAATCTAACAATTGCGTAACTCGTATCACATCAAACCATGCAAACTATAGTTACTGTTATACTTTGTTCTTAAATTGTTCATGTTAACATCAGCATTTTGCGACTATGTGTATTTAGTGTGTATTGCGTTACCTGTAGATTTAAATTTGTGGACAGTCTAATCTTTAACGTTAATTTGTCATACCATTCAATCCACCATCAAAGTGATAAATTATATTATTCCAGCTGCTGTGAGAAAAGGCTATAAATGATCTGATATAGCCAACTAACTTGGATTCCTTTATGTAAACAGACGTGAAGCAAAGACGAACGGCATGCTCGAATTTCCCGCGGAAACCTACCAGTACCACTCGAATTGGAAAACATTATTTGGCCTACAAGCTTACCGATGTGAATCTGACTAAGGTAAGGAGATAGATTTGAACTCTGGCTGGTTATGTATTTGTTAGTTCATAGTTAATACATTAACTAATGTAACAAACTAGACCTTATTGAAAAGTGTTCCCATCAAATAAATGTAGCCTTTCAAAAACATCAAAACTTTTGAATGGTAGTGTACATCATACTTGTACATGTCTGACATCAATATAATCATCCCACATGCTATTTTGAGTTTAAAATACATCCCTGCTGCATTTTATAACGAACACTTAAAGAGCTCATTCTTTCAGCCTGCATATTAATATCATCATTCTTAACTGTATAACTCTCTCTAATGCCGTTAGTGTTGGTTGGCTAACAGTATGAGACATATGCTGTCTGAGGAAGACTTGTGTCATATTTCTCTCCCCATGATGCCCATGCTGCGTCCAGACATGTAGCTGCTGTTCTCCAACCTGCTTCCTCCACCAATGACTTAATACGGGAATAAGAAAATAAGATATTAGACATACATGAACAGCCTCTGTTAATTTTCTCAACTGTAGTGAAACGGTATTAACGGTAGTAAAGTATTGTTTATTAGCACTTTTAATTGGCATTATGTGTAAAAAAATACTGCTTTTTTATGTGTATGTACTCTGAAAGAGCAAGCACAACAAGGGTTTGCCTGGATGCGTCCATTTTTGTTTTCCGACCTGTGTACTGGAACGCAGTCAACTCAGGTGTGACGTCATTCTCAGCTCTTACATCCCTCTTCTAAAGTAAATGGAAGAGAGGCTTCTCAATGCAGAGCCAATGGGTGGAACTAGACGGTCCAAACACACCCGAACCGTACCCATAACCCTCTCTATCGCTAAACATACCTCCACCCATTTGGTCCACAGAGGTGGAGTTTTACCTATAGTCTAGCTCCACCTCTGTGGACCAATTGGGTGGAGTTATGTTTAGCGATGCAGAGAGGGCGAGCTGGATGTCATTAGGCTCTGCAGTGAGCACCACTTGAAATGAAACGCAGCATAACTTCCTTTGTGCTTTGTAACTTTGCAGACCTGTTTCATGCTCAAACAGCTACAAAGTAAGAAAATTTAAAAAAGCCTACAAGGCCTCTTTAAATAAGTCTAGACAAAGACTTATCATCATCTAATGGATAGGTTTCGTCTTATCAGATGATAGGATAACAGAAATGGGATACAAAGCCACAGTATTTGCCCCAACTTGCATGAAGATAAACTCTACTAAGCATATTTCTTGATCAAAGTTGTGTGTGTAAATGCAAACCTTCTCTCAAAGTGTATTTGTAGCTCAAGGACAAAAGCTGAACATATTCATCATAAAGCACAGAAACAGATGTTCAGGACCTATTTAATGCATTATCTTGCAAATAGAAAAAGAAGTAACATTCTCAATCTTCAGGAGACATTCAAAGCTGATAAGAGAGGGCCAACATTTTTCCCAGAAGTAAGATGAATAATATTCAGGAAGGAGGGAGAGATCTTCCCTCTCTTGTTTTCTTTAGACTCTTTGACACTGCAGTGGAAGTTCAGTTCATTTTTAATATGCAAAAATGTGTGGAATTATATGTCGCCCACTAGCACAACAAACAGTTTTGACTCGTCCGTTTAAAGTGAAAATTGCATTTACAGTAGGAAGACGTTAATGATTTATATTAATATATAATTAAAATATACATAAATTATATTTTAAAATATTTTAAATAATTTTTCTGAACTTTTCCTACATTTTTAATTTCCCTTTCTTTTATTTTTTGGTATCTCCACCTAAACAGATGTCCTTTTTCCACATCCTACTGAGCTCTTTGTCTCCGGACATGATTTTTCATACCGACTCCTGTTGTTCTTTTGTCGGTCTTTCGACTGACTCTTTGTGGTGTCTCTTTAGCAATAATGGCTATTTAAAGCAAAAGTCCTTTAGTGAAGTGCCACTTATTCCCTTTAAACTCCCTAAACTCTTCAGAGGAGGTCAAACGGTTAAGAGAGGGGCTGATTTACAGTCGTGGGGTCAAAGCTCTGAAAACACACGGTCAGGGTGTGAGCTGCGAAACCAGTCTGCAGTGTGACAGCTGCTCTTACGGTCACAGCCATAAAAAGAGACGGAAAAAAGAAAAGAAAAAAAGAAAGGCCTCTGGAGATGAGCAGGAGGAAGGGAGGAACAATAGTGAGTAGGAGACAGAGACAGACACAGAGACGGAGAGCTTTAGGGAAGGTAAACGAAGAACCGAGGCTGAAAGAAATGAAGAGAGAGTGAGAAAATGAGATGCTGCGATACAGAACGCGATTGAGACATTGATAGGTAAATAAAACGAAAGAAAAGGTCATGGTACTGTATGAGTGAAAAAGTTTCAACAAACTGTCAGTGAAAGGAATGAGGTTTGCTTTTCATATTCATTTTCTGTGAGGTTTGCAAATATTACAACTCAAGTGTGATTTCTGTGTATTTGTAATTTTCTAGCAATAACGATATGCATTAAAACGACATAGACAAAACCTATTCAATTTACAAATGAGGAAAAGAGCTGCTAAATGAATCACTCATTCAGTCGCTAGTTAAGGACCAAAGTTGGTTTGTATTTAATAATAAACAAATTTTCCCATAAATTCAAGATATATATTTCTTTGTCCTTTTTCATTGATCGGTTGTTTGAGCTTGATGCATACAGTCAACAAAACGTTTAAAAAAAGACGAGAATAATGCGAATGAGAACTTCTAAAATGGAAAACAATAACAGTAGAGGTGTGTATGTTTACTGAGCCGTCTGGCAAAGCTCCAAGTTTAGCCAGAGTACAAAGGGAAGAGTCACACATGTGTGTTATCCTCTTAAAACACACACGGACGGTCAAACTGATGCCTCTGACCTCCGACCATTGTGATTTTTTTCCTGTCACCGGTGAATCATAAACCCTGAGAGACAAAATACTCCATCCTATTGACACACGAGCAAGACAATATGTGCGTTCGCTCTGCTTGGGGATTATCATTGTTCTAAATGAGCTCAGATAGTTTTGTTCCTGGATGCTGAGTGGTCAAAATATACAATAAGAAAAATGAGAAGAAGTTGGCATGAAATGGAAGTTGCGATAGTCTTTTATTCCCTATTGTGATGTATATTCCAGTTAAACTATTCTAAAACAAGAAAAATGTAGGGGTGGGATGTGATTTTATTTTTATTTATTTTTTTGCTATTGGTCGATCTCATGTGAGTGACAGGTTGCCCCGCCCTCTCACTAGTAAAGTTCATGAATTAAAAAAATTATTCCAATAAAAAAACAAGAATTGTCCATTTTGATTTCATGGTGACTTTAAAGGCCAATTTCAACTGAAACAAGAAGACAGAGCGGGACATATCGAACACCTCCTCCCCTTGTTAAAAATGGCTAATAGGGTTTCATTTATATTACAGCTTGGCCAGAGCCATTGAGCTGTTTGCTTCTAATCTCTAACCATTTCTCCTCCATATCGCTTTGTAATATAGCTTTCTGTGCAGGATTCAAATGGGTCCGATATGTTGTTTTGTGCTCTTCTGTCTCTGGACCGGAATAGACTGTTCTCACGCTGCGGCAGTTTGAAACCAGACTTCATCCGTCTCAATGGAAAGCACATTTACACTTTATCGCAATTGACCCTTTGCCGACAGTTTGATTGACAGGCGATCTAACCAATCATAACCCTGAATCCACCACTCGTCTTTCCGCGCTTGAAACAACATTCCTTCTGATGTCAATTAATGTTTATTTGATGCTATAAAGGAACTAGTATGAAGAGATGGTTTGCTCACGACACATTAAAGAGCCACTATATAGTATTTTTAAAAATTAAAAAAAAAAAAAGTTACATTATTGCTGTTTCATATCAAAAGTAGCCTGCTCTGTCGATGTGTTGTCAGTGTCCTCTTTGCTCCGCGATGTATTTGTCACTGCGTGAGAACATGATGTGTGGCGTGAGAGCGCATGGCTCGTCGGAAATAGCAACAGTAACTAAAGGGGCGGGTCTTTGCGAAGGGTCAATTGGGTTGTCGCTTAATCGCCATTCACTATAGAAAATAGTAAATGTGTGAAACTGTGTTCAGCCACAGCTTCAGCGTCTCTTTATTATGTAGTGGGCGGGACGCTTCATATTGTCGAGAGCATTTGATTGGACAGAAGATCTGATGAGAAGCTGAAGTCCGCAGTGATGTCATGAAAATCCGTGATCCGTTTTAGCTGAAGTGAGAGATTATAAGTTTTGAATGTTTATATCTCCTAAATGTGAATTTTGTTATTGTTTTGGAACACACCAGCTGTCTACACTGAATGCGACAAACCGACTGTTGCAAAGCACTTGCACTACGTCAGAAATAGAACAGGGAACCTGTTAACTGTTGGGAATTTGTCGCGTTGCGCCACTTCCAGTGTAGACATGACACTGATTTTAATGGGTTCTATTGTCTTTGCCTCTCGCGTCCGGTGTAAGAATAACATACTCATGCTAAAAAAAGCATAAATTTAGATTTTAGAGGGATTTTAAAGAATATCATCTTGCAAGCACCGCAATACATAAGCAGGACAATTGCGTACATTAATAAGCTTATGTTAAAAAACACAAGGTCGGCCACAATCGCATTTTCCAAAAATATCATTTATTTTCACATAAGAATCTTCACATTAACTGTTTTTTTTTCTTTATCAAAGGTCTTTTTTATATAATCCTCTTTATATACATAATATACATTTTACACAGTACATGTACAAAATAAGAATATGAGAATGAAAAAAAAAAAGGAATCAAAGTGACCTACTGTTAATCATATACAGCTGTGTCAGTCGTACGAACAACTGTTCGGAATTGAGCTTAAACGGCTACATCATGTCAGAGTCAGTGTATGTGGTGTTTCGTTCATAGTGCTTTAGCTGATTAGCGTTATAAATGTTTCCCCGCACTAAATGTTCCTGATAGTATGGAATATATGTAGATTTACAACAGAATAGCTAAGCTTATATTATAGTGACAATATATCATCAGTCACTATTTTTTTTTTGGAGGGGGGTTATTAAATATTATGTAAAATAAATGTTCATTGAGTCTCAAATGATATCATTGAATTGCATTATATATAAACAATTTATATAATGCAGTTTATTGATTTTGAATGTCTTCAATCAGAATAAATACATTTTTAAAAATCTTTTGCAATATTTAGAATAGCTCAATTACTGATCCATATCAGTTGACATATTTTCTTGAATTTCCTTTTACTTTCTGCCCAATGAACAGCTCTGATGAAGTAAAACATCTGTTCTTCCACATGAAGTTTGTTTTCAGGTGTACATCAGTGATCGTGTGAGAGTGTGCTTCTCATTGATTGTGCTTGGCAGTTTAAATGCTGAGGGCGCTGAACTGACCCACCGTCACAGGACATACCATCACAGATCCTCTGTTACACACGCTTGGGAGGAAGTGTGTATTTGTCCAATAACATTTCCCTTTTTACCACCTTTTCATCTACACATCAACATGAGTCAATCCTCTCTCACGTCTCATTTCCTCTCTCTCTCCATCACACAGTAAACATTTTTGCTCACTATATACAGTAATTTGTTCTGCAGCAAAACTAATAACTTACTAACTCTTTAAACATTGAATGTACAAAAACAACACAGCTTTTCTGAATGGAAGTGTGTCAGTGGGTTTGGTAAACAGTATCGGATGCCGCCGTTTTCCACCGTCAGGGTGCCGCTGCCCAATCTGGAACCGCTCTGTTCCTTTACACAGATGTCCCATCACAGGCAACAGCACCATTTCGGTGGAAAAGTAGTACATGTTTGTTCTGTGCTGCATTTCCAGGTTTAAATCCAGGTACAGCACACAGTCTTGTAAAATGAGACAGTGAGAATAAAACTCACTGAGCGGATGCTACATAAATTAATACGAAACTCAATTATTTCTCTGGATCTACAAAAAAAATGAGAAAACAATGAACGGTTTGATCGCTCTACTCCTCCGCGAGAAGGTCTGTGGTCTTTGGCTCATTCTTGGCTTGCGTCCCCTCATTATGACACTCAAATAAAGAGGTTGTCCATATTCCCAGTACATGCTAATTCCAATTCTGCATTACTGTTTCAGTGTGTTCTTATCCAGTTTTTGAGTGGTCAGATGTTTATATGAAGCAAAAAAAATGGAAAAGGGAAAAACTTCTCCCTTTGCATGAACAATATTTCCAGAAAAATACTGACGTCTCGTTTTTTTTGTTTCTTTAGAAGTGTCTGAAAGTTCAAAGCCCTCTTCACTCCAGTTACGCTTCTCCACCGCCACCAGCAGTGTGAAAGAGTTCCACTTCCTGTACGCTTCTCCCAGTGGCCAGCACTGGGATGTAAAGAGCTACCTCTGTGTGCTTCCATCAACACAGGTCAATATAGTCTTTTGTAAGTGTAATTTAGTCCAATGTTCATCTCACTGTAAGACTAACAATAATAAAAGTGGGAGTAAGGTTGTGAGAACAGTCCAGGATGCTGCTGAAACGGCGGAGTTTGTCCGTGTGCTTTTCTGTACTTCAGGAAGAGCTACAACAGGATCATCTGTAACATGGAAATAATATATTAGATATTTAGTTTTTTAGTAGTTGGAGATGGTATACAAAGATAAGGCCAATATATAACACGTTTTAAAACTTAAATCGATGCGACCGTACCTGCTGGTAACCGATTAGATGGCGTGTGAGCTCCTCCTGTGCCCACCTTAGTTCCACTTCCTGTGCCAACCCTAGCTTCTTGAGAACCTGAATGGAAGAAAACACCAGTGAACACACGGATGATCTGAAATGCAAAATTTGTGTGGTTTTAAAATAATTCACCTACACACCACCAGGGCGGCGATACTCACCATCATTGGCAACTACGTCTACTCTGAGTCTTAGACACTCCTCTCCGTGGTGGTGCAGTGGTTTGGCTGCAAGGCAAAAAAGAAACAAACAGAAGGCTGTCAGGATCGAGGAAGATGAAAGGTCAATGTAGGGAGGTAAATGAGTAAATGGCTAGCAGACAGGTTAATTAGAAAGGAGGTTAATAGTGTTAGATGTGTAGTGGCTAATCCACTTCTCTTTGGCAGCCACCTGGACCTGTGACCTGTGTCTGATCTCTTTAACGACCATAGTGGAACTGTACTCTAATTCTTAAGGCGCCTACACACTAAAGTTTACATTGTGTCAGAGCTCCAAATCCATTGACTTAAACGGTGAGCTGTGTCAAAAAGTTGAGAAAATTGGGTTCAGTTGTGCTTTAATAGAAAAAAAAAATTGTTTGACTTTAAACTGACATTGATCTTTCCACACCGTCAAAGTGGATCTAATGCATTTTTATCCTTCAAACACGACCTTTTACTACACCGTGTTTGCAAAATTAGCTTTTTCAGAAGTACAAAACGCTTTCCTAGAAGGGTCTAAATTGGGTTGTCGAATTTCACCATTGTTAATTCTAGACCTCCATATTCCAGTCCACATGCTCAGTGAATTGCGTTCCTTGTGTTTCCAACTGCCCAAACTCCCCAAGGATAGCCCGTTGGGATGCCAGAAAGACACGTAGCGGTTCGGCTGCCAGTTTAGCAGTCCACAACGCAAATTGAAATGTATTCATTACTGTGGTGCTAAAGAAGGGCTCAAATATGACTCACAGACTTTGCATTCAGCGTATGGTTTGTGGGGCAATAAATCTTAACCGGTTTTCAGATGTTCGAAAACATTTCCACCCCTAACCATTCTTCAAAAACAACCCACCATGAACGTTCACATTCATGGCTTAAGTGCGAGCTGACGTTTTAAGGCCTGTACTCACAGATGTAGTAGTAGCTCTCGCCCTGTCGGAACTCTTTTCCCAGAGTGAAAGGCGTGAAGCGCTGGAACTTCTCGGAGAACTTTTCGGGTGCGTGCGCGGCGAAAGGGTGGCCACATTCCCAACGCATCTGGTCGTAAGATTGTGGACGGCAGGCGTCATAGTCCTCACGTTCCACCATGTAGAGCACGTAGCGCTCGGCGTCCTGTGACGGCACTTCGCCCAGTGGGTAGTGAGGGCACACGATGTCCAGGTAGTCGTTCAGGCGTACCTCAACCGCATAGTTGTTCCTTCGGAACCTGAAAGAATAAGACGGATTTCATAAATATTTGTTTTGTAAACAAACTTTAAGAGCAAAGCAATGAAACAAATATAAATAAAAGTTCATTTCACGAGACAAGATCATCTAATCTTACAGATCGGCAGAAGACAAGAAGCGAGAAAACGAGACTAACTCCAGCGATGTCACTGCCAGACAAGAATTCTTCATTTAAAGAACTTTCACAGAGCGAGTGACTTGAATGCCAAGCCTGATGCAATCACATTTTCAATTGCCCTTGCATTGATCTACAATACCATCTCAAAGACGACCAGACGGCAAATCACAAAGAGATGTCGGCGGGGAAGAAAAGACAAAAAATGTGAACAATGGAAAGACAGATGAGTATGTTGATTTCTTTGCATAAGAGGAGCTGGGACAGATGCACGAATATAGATTATTCTAAACATCGGTTCACCGATCGAACCGTACGCTGTCCGTAGACAGAGAATAGGTCAGAGCTGGCGAAAATTGCAGGAACATGGCGTGAATGTGTGCAACGTATTGATCTCGCTCGCCTCGTGAGAGCAGAGTCTTATTTGCGCAAAGACATTTGCAATCTGTCAGGTTGCAACACCAGCTAATGACTATTGACTATCCGCAGAAACAAACGCTCAAACTCGCAAACACATAGAGAAATAAATCTGCATTTTCTCCCTTACTCATTACAGATAAACACACGCACTCCGGCTGACGGAGTCATACACACCCTGTCTACGCCACACTTCTCCCTTTCATTTGACACACGGAGGGAGGCGGCGGAGACAGTCTGCCTGTCTGCTCCTCTTTACGCCCTCCCTCTCTCCGGCATTTGCTTCATTCTTAGTTCTGCTCCTGTAGCTCTTCTGGCAGTGTGCTATCTCTGTTTATGTGCTGGCCACTGATAGAAGAACGCCAGAGGTAGAAAGAATGCCCTCGTTTATTTATTCATCCATCAATCATCGGATGCCACTTTAGCTTCCATATGTTTGTTTCTGAGCTCAGCTCAGGATTCAGAAATGTTCTTTATGAGCTTTATATCAACCAGGTCTAAAATCAGCTATAAAACCTTTTTGGGCTCCCCGGGAAAAACTTTTTGGATGGTGATCAGGTTCACTTCTCATACTCAAACGTATTTTTGCAGTCTGAGATTTGCTATTAAAGGCCAAGTTTTGTGAGTCACACTTGCTAGCCTTAAAGTCATGATGAAACGGAAGTAACGACAGATCTTTTCTTCTGTATTGTGATGTACATTCCGGGTAAAAATTACAGTCGAAAATGTAGGGTGGGGACTTGGCTCTATCCGTTGGTTGATAAACTTGCACTGTTTACGCTTGTGATTGATACCTCGAATTGTGTGGCTTCTAAATGTAAACGCTTAGACTTACACTTTCCATCTGGAAACATTGTCATTACTTATAATGAATGACTTTGTAAAGAATCAGTTGAAAAATTGGATCACAAACCTCTCAAGGGCCTACATGAGCGTTAGACACTAACTGCAATCCTCCTAATTTCTGGAGAATTTCAGCTTTCCTCCCTGTCTGGTGTAAACGGTAGTAGCGTAATTTCCCAGAGTGGGTGTTTCTGTCGGTGTGTGACAACATCCACACGTCTGCTCGATGATCAAAGTCTGCAGAGTCTCTCTCGCTCTCTCTTTTTCTTGTTTGTTGATGGGGGGGGACCCCTTGGTCTTAGGACAGACGATCTGGCTCCAGACCTCTTCTAGTCTTACGCTCACATACAGCCCTTTTAATTGGCCTGCTGCTTTCACTCACTGCAGATCCAAACACACACACACACAGGGCTACACATAAAGCCAAACTTAGCCCTCCTGTTCACACACTTCAGTCACATGCTGATGCATCTTTGTGTGAAATATACCTCACCGCCAATAATAATTTACATGTCTCACATTCTGTAACTGCTGTCACCAGATGCTTGGGAGCAGTCATCTGGTGCTCCAGCACACACACACCCCGTTAAAGCCCTGATTAAAATCTGTTTGTGGTATGGCCCCAATGTGTTCATCAAAAAGGGGTCGGGAGGGGGGGCAATTAAAACACAAAGACAGGAATTAAAGTGGTCCCAGAGGGGGGCAATTATGCTGCCCCCCCCCCCAGCCCCCGGGGGCTGGGAGTCAGTCAGGAGGGTGGGAGAAAGCAGTGGGGGATGGACTCTGTCTCAATACAGGGGTCAGCGGGTGCTCCCTGCGCCAGTGTCCTTTCAAACGCTACAGTTACTTTATCAATGCCTTTATTCATACAGTAATGCCATTCGCGCATTCTTACGTCATTCATCACACATACTGGAGTCAACTTCATCCTGAGCATCCACAGATGAACTTAAATCATTTATGCTTTGTCCGTTTTTTGTTTCGAACTCTATGAGTGAAACCTGGCGGACGAATGCGGGTGGTTGTGAGTCACGTCCGTGCTTACCGTAAAATCTGAATAGCTGAAGTTCTTTAATCCTGAACTCATCTTCCTGTAAAATCAGTGGAACGCTCTGCCAATAGAACTGACCTGATGCCAAATGGGCAACTGTAGGGTTAATCTCAGGTCTCTTAATCTTTAGTTCAAAGTTTTGTCGTTGTTGTTCTTTTTTACCCCCTCTAAGTCGGTTTATCAATTGGTCTCTCCTCCCTCTCCCTCTCTCATTTCAACACTCTATCACTCGCTGGAATGTTGGAGCTCAGAGAAAGGGGGGGATGATCAGTGGGGGGTGAGTGGTTGAGGAAACGCTCAGAGTCAGCGGCGCAGACCTTAACACGCACACAGAAGCAGGGATGCGGGTTAATACTCTAGAAAATGCACAAGTTTCACCACATTCACCTGTTTAAAAAGGAACGGTCTGGGGTATTTAAACACATTTTGCCACACACACAATCCAACAATAGGCACGCCAACATCCCGGTCATTCGATCTGTGATCTTTTGTTGCTTTCACCACCTGATACTACAGTCTAAACGGTAATTAACAAAATTCTGACCCCGGATCTGTTCAAATATCCATCCTTCACTCTCGCCCTCACACCTGCATTCGCTGGTTGAAATGACTGTCATTAGCCCCTGAAACCTCCGCCGTTTTAATTCAGTGCTAATGCAAGCGCCGTTGTTCTGGGTGACTGGTTCGGAATGCAGTGCGGCAGGATCATCGGGTGCTCTGTGCTCCGGGATTACTCGGCCTAGGTTGCTGAAGGGCCAGGGGCCTCATTCAGTTTAATGCAAGCAGAAAGAGAGAGAGATGAGGGGCCCATAGCAAGCTCTTATTGTTCTGAAACACAGTTGGAGCGTTACAGTGGAGTGGTTTGGTTGGAAATGCAACAAAGGCTGGTGGGAGGTAGAAAAAGAGTGATAGAAAGAAAAAGGGAAAGCAATTGCTGTGGCAGTTTGATTTGGAAAGGAACATTTTTCTACATTTTTTTTTCGCAAAGAAAAAAAAAGCTTTGTACTGTGCAGGTGTAAAAGAGATAAAGAATGCAAAGAAAGGAAAAAAGTAAAAGAATCCTTTGATACGCTAAAAACGAAGCCGGCTCTTGTGCTTGTCCTCGCCCCGACTCGGACCAGTCCTGTTCTTTCATCTTTTCTTCTATCCATCCATCTCTGTCCACTCACTCGGTTCGTCTCTCAGCACTCAATAAGCCTGTTTGATCCCCCATTCATTCTCGCTGCGACCCCGCCCCCAAGGCGCTCTCAACCAATCACAGACCGACTCGCTGGAATTCACGGTATGTTGGTTAGTGACCTACGTTTGTGGACACTAACTCTGGCCCTTTTGCGATTGCCATGGCAACCGAATTCGACCAGTTCCCCCATTCGAGACAATATTCCACACTGGGGTTTTTTCAATCCATCTTGTTTACATTCATCTTATCCACATCAGTCTTTTTTCTTTCCCTTCAAATCGCTCAATCTTTTGTCTCTCAGCACCACTGATCAAGTTGTCAGATTTGCTTTCTCCAATGACTGATCTCTTTCCTCTTTTGTAAAGAAATGGCATGTGATAAAGATCTACTCGAAAATGCAACGTTTCACCATTTTTAAAACCCAATATAGCTGACAATCTTAGGAGTGTATAATAACATAAGCTACATTCCTAAACTCTGAATCGGTATGGTGCCTTAAAGGCTACTTTAGGAATTAGCCGTCTAATTCCTTATTTGTCTGATCTGACACAGTAATTACGGTCCCGACTGGTCAACTGTACCAATTGGCTCTGCCTAGCTCTGAATATCCTCTCAGAGATAAAGGAATTACATAAATAATTAGAAACACGGGAGCACTCGGTGTGAAGGGAAAATGAGAAGCACAGAAAGCGGCTCATATCACTATGTAAATGGCTTCAGTAGTTCCTTGCATTGTTTAAGCAATAGCCATCCTGCAGGGGGCGTGGCCTCTCACACCATGTCGCAATAAAATGCGTGCAGTGTATCGTGGGAATGGACCTTCACCTTAAAGAACAGTACAAACAACAAGAGCGCGGAGACCAAAAACTCATGTGGTTGAGATCGCAACAACAAGATCCTATACCACAACAAACACAAGCGCAAACATAACACATCCCTGACAAATACTTAGCGTATGATTGTGTTAAACACACCTTTCTGCTGGACGTGTGTTCTTAAATAAGAAAGGAACTGATGAAACATTTAAGATAAATCAATGAGGTTCAATAATAAGGAAGGAAGCAAAATAATTATGAGAAGGAAGGACAATTCTGGGAATCTGAAGGAGTGAAATGCTGTGACAGCACTGTATGATAAAACCGAAAGATAACAGTATTATTGCTGCAGGTGTAATGAACATTTGAAATGAAGTGTGTGGGAAAGTACAGAGGGACAAATGAAAGAAAGGCGTAAATGCACGCGTTTTCTTGATACTGAGCCGTAGACAAAACGATCACTTTCTCAAGCCCTTTAACTCGCGTGAATAGTAATTCAAAGTGTATGCGTGTGTCTGAGACTTGTGTAAGAAGCGAGTCGCTTGCGTGCGCGAGTGTGTGAGAAAGGTATTGTTTATTGTACGCGCAGGATGTGCCATTTTCCCGGGAAAACACTTGGCCAGGAAACTCACGCTTAACGAGGGAAAAGGCCGTCTCCTCAACCTTTGGCCAGAGTTCAAAGTTGCTCACTCAGGTTTGTAAATCACAATACGGTAAACAAAATATTTCGTTATACATTATATAAGTAATTATATAAAGAAAATTCTGCCTGATAGGGACTGCATGTAGGAGCCTGAACCAACAAGGACTCTGCTGGAGAAGATTATCATGGATCAGCAATCAGCGAAAAAAAGCCAGATTCAATTCACAAGACGACAGATTAAAAGATGATTACAGTCTGGAGAAGGGATGGAGGGAATGAAGAAGTCAATTCTGCAGAATGGCTTTACATTTATATCTTTAAAATGTGTAAAATGTTTGGGCTTCATCTTCAAAAGAGATTTTGGTCCCTCCGCTGAAAGTCAATTCACTCAAAACTTTATTGCTTCATAAAACATAAGGAAACATAATCCATAAAAACAGGTTTATTGCGAGAGCTTCACATGAGGAACATTCATTTGACTGATGCATATGTAGAGAGCTCAAATATAACAGGGCTGCCCCCGACTAAAGATTTTTATGGTCGACTAGTAGTCATTGATTTAAGCCATTAGTTGATTAATCGCACATTTATATTAATTTAATTACTTAAATATAATGGGGGGAAATATATATGCCTCGCGCTCAATCGTACACATAAAGCTCGCAGCAAAGCACTTGCAGAAGTACTGATTATGAATGTATCGGAAAAAAGTTTATTATAAAATAACATTAATTGTTTATTAATAAACTAGTGTTTTATGAGTCATTGTTGGCTGCAAAGATGAAGTTGACGACGCCGACTCGGCATCTCGGCAGTAACGTACCTATAGAGGGATAGTATTTGTTTTAGATTGGAATTTGTTTGTTTGTCTGTGAGGCAGCCATATGCTGAGTTTCAGAAAAAGTAGACCCTTTACAGTTCAGAATGATCTATTACTCTTATCTGTATGACAAAAAATGATTTCAACTTAAAGTAGTGATCTTATATATGCGCCGTTTATAGTGCCCCGTTTCTGCCTATATGCCAGATGATGATTATAGAGTTAATTACTTAAAATGCAATTAATCGCTGTGCAAAAGTTGTGTCAGGTTGTAATGTCGTAATGCTAAACATAATGGTAGAATTGTGTGTATTACGACCCGCCAGGACATGTTGTGAGATCCGTCAATCGGAGAGGTTCTCGAATCTCAATCAATTTTTTTATTGGTAAAAATGATTGAGAATATCTTGTGTTTTTCCGTGGGTGCTGGAGACCCCTGAATCGGCGCCTGTGGACATAAGGGTGCGTGACACTGACAATGACAATTTTCATTTTTGGATGAACTAACCCTTTAAAATGGAAATGTGCACTAAACAAACACTCAATGGGCGGGAATCTGTAGAGCTTTGTGAATGACAGCCATTTGTATTCTGGGGATATCACCAGAATTCAAAGTAAGGGAATGGACGGAATAGGCATGAAGAAGGTGAAAGGGAAGCGAGACAGGCTCTTGTGGTTATGGCTGCCAACACCGATAAAGAAATTAACACCTCTTTTTCTCCTTTCTTTCAAAGAGCGAAAGGAAATAAGGACAGAAACCGAATAAAGGATGAAAAGCTCTGGTGTGTATGGCTGAGATAAAAGGTAGAGGGAACGAGGGAGAAGCCAGACAGGAGATCGGGAGAGAGGTGGGCTCGAGTGGCGGCCTCCCTATTTGAAGGCCACCGGAGAGAGTGACAGACTACAGAGAGTGAATGGCACTTCATCACTCACTCTCTCTCACTGTCACTGTAACACGCATACACACAGATCTGATGAGTTTAATGCTAAGTGACATGTAGACAAAAGCAAAATGGCACTTTATCACCGGTTTCTATCTCCACTTCTCCTCTCCGCACACATTTACAGACACGCACAGTGACAGACACACCGCATGAATGGCACTTCATTTCGGCTGTGAACTCTGCCCCGCAATTGGTCACACTAGCCCCTGGTTTTGTTCCGCTGCAGATCTGCGGTGGGAGCGTGCTAATTTGGCTGGAACGTATGACAAAAAAGCACTTAGCTGGCAAAACCCCACAAGCAAAGAGCCCCATTCCCTGGAAAAAAACACCAGTGAATGGGACATTTTGGGTAGAAAACCAAGAAAGCCCCATTTCTGGCTGAGTTAAACCATGTAAAAGGCCTTTTTACAGGGTGAAACAGTAACACAATGGGGTGATCGCGGACAAGCAGAGAAGAATCTAAAATGTGAGGAGGTCGGAGAGCTACGGATGGATCGTGGCAGAGCAAAACGATAGAGGGAAAGAGTTAAAGAAAAAAGGAGCAGAGGAGAGGCTGAACTTTGTGCCAGTTAACCATGCGGTACGGGGCACGCAGCCAGAGGAAAGGGAGGAGGTTTGGGAAGGACAGGTAAGAGAAGGAGAGAAGCCAAAGAAATAGAAAAAGAGGCAGAAGAAAGATACAGAAATCTCTATAAGCCTTTGAGTGCTGATAAAATAAGAGCCACAATTACAGAAAAGATTTAGCATCCATGAATAATATTAAAAGATTAGTTCACCCAACAAAATGAACTTTCTGTCATTTTTTACTAACTCTCTTGTCATTTCATGTTTCCTTACATGGAACATAAAAGGAAAAATCGTGAATGGTGTACTAGTCGCTCTTATTTCAAGCTGTGCTGTGTGTAAAAATGTGCCTTATGTACTATATTCCAAATCTTCAAATGTCATGCGATACCGTAACTGAAAAACAAAACAAAATTACTCATTATTGACTAAAAAGCTTAATCATGACCAGATGATTGAGGTGGTGAGTATATGATTCATAAACAAACAATTCTGACTAGTTTTCTGAACTTGCTGAACATTGAAAAGATTCCACTTAAAAGAATGAATGGTTCATTCGAACTTGCATTAACATGCCAAAGAAATCTTGTGGACAATATCAGTGAGTAATAGCCATCATGTGACTTCATAAATATTAGAATATAGTGGTTTGGAGCTCTTTTATGATATATGGCGACGGTGCACTGCTTTCTGACGCTTTCTGCTCACAACAATATAAATAAATAATTTAAAGGATTAGTTCACCCAAAAATGAAAATTCTGTCATTTATCACTCGCCCTCATGTCGTTCCACACCTGTAAGACCTTCAATCATCTTCACAACACAAATTAAGATTTTCTGCTCAGTGAATCTTGTTTCGAATCAATTGTTCAAAGCATCAAAGTCACATGATTTTTGCGACTTGTTTTGCAATTTCAATAGTTCACATGACTTTGGCAGTTTCATATGCGAACCGAACCACTGATTCAAATCAAAAGATTCGTAAAGCTTCGAAGCAGTGTTTTAAAATCGGCCATCACAAGATATTGTTGAAAAGTCGTTAATTTGGTTTTTTTTGGGCACACAAAAAGTATTCTCGTCGCTTTACTCACATGAACTGTTTTAAATATGTTTTAGTACCTTCTGGGCATCTGAAAGTGTTAATTAGCTTGCCGTCAATAGAGACTCACTGAGACATCGGATTTCATCAAAAATATCTTAATTTGTGTTCCAAAGATGAGCGAAGGTTTTATGGGTGTGGATCAACATGAGGGTGAGTAATTAATGACAGAATTTCTAGATTTTCCAGAATTTTTGGGTAAACTAAACCTTTAATTTTGGGTGAACTATTCCTTTAATAAATTACAAGTCATATAGTTGTACTTCCAAATGGTTAAACTGAGAAAAACACTCTGCAGGAGCGCACAGAGGATTTAATAGAGGAAGTTTGGTTAATAAATATATGAGTGAGTCAGTGAATCATAAACAAGAGCTGAGTTACATCTGCTCACCAGGACACTCCTTAATCAGCTCTCACACAAACACACCTTCCAGTTGATCAACTATTGACTGTGAGCAACACTACAACACGTGTGTTTCAGCAAGCAGCTGCAAGCACAAGAAGAACGTGCACCAACAAATTCCAACATGCGCGTTGACACGACCTGACTCAGAATCACCTCTCATGCTGAAGAAAAAAAAAAAAAAAAGCATGCTCAGCTGCAATGGTCTGTCGACCCTAGAGTCATCCTTCCCCCAAGACTTATACATATCTACACACACATGCACACAGTCTGTCGAACATGTGCATCAGAGACATAAATGCATACAAATGCAGTCGCATTATGCTATTTACAGGACTTTATTTCCTTTGTGGAATGATTTGAAAGAAAGAAGAGCAGAAATGCATAAAGGCAGAAAAAAGGAGTGCAGAAAGAAAAAAAAGGAAAACATCTCCCCCAGCCCCTCTAGTATTTCTATGAAAACAGGATTAGATCACAGAGAGGGAGAGAGAGAGAGCGGGGATTAAGATATGGAATAAAAATAGTGTGTGTGGATTACACAGGCGCTAAAATGACTGCTGTTGTTTGGACATTGACAATCATTACATCTGCTGAAGCAAATTGTTCTGAGAAGAGTGAATGGGTTAAATGTGTGTGTAGCAGATGCTCGTCTGTTATCAGTGTTTATACACTAATTCAGTTTCAGTGCCTCTGCGCTCTTGGAATATTAACACCAACTGTAAAAAAATGTCAAAATCATTACTGTATCTCAGCATGAGCTAACATCTTATTTGCCAGGTTTAGTTCCAAGAAATCTGATTCATTTGAACGAATCGGTTCGTTTCAGTGAACGGGTTTAAAACCACGGACTCCTTTGAGTCATCACTCAAAAGTGTTCTCAGAAGACCGTGCGAGAAAATTAATAGGCCTTTTGTGGTTTAATATTTGGATAAACACTGCTGTATTTAGTTTCGTACACTATTTAGTTTGGCAGATAACATTTCCTACCCGCTGGAGAATACATTGTGCCACCTTGCATTGTATTCTCCGAGACAAAGTTCTCCTTTCAGTCCATCGCAAACGCTCGGTGAGTCGGTTCAACTGAATCTTTACAAAGATCCAGAATTGATTCGTTCGCGTTTGCCTCGTATCGGCAATTCGAGTTTTGCAATCATCAGCTCTGTCTTTAAGTCACTCAGCATTCAACACCTATTTTAACACCTCAATGACTCACAGGTAAACGTCAAGAAACTAAAACGTTCCGTCGTATTTTTCAATTGAAACTTATTTTTTCAACACACGATTTAAAAACGCCAAATTGACAAGACCGTGAATGTACTTTATTGTGGAGTTTACATTAAATGAAAATGGCCTTAACCATAACTTGGACTACAATATTCTTGTTAGGATGTGAACGTGAACGAGCGCAATCAGCGCACACGCAGCGATCATCAATTCCTCTTAGGATGAGGCAGATTTCATTCAGGATCACAGACACGGGTAAACAAACATTCCGGCGATGGGTAGAGGATAGATTATGACGCAATAAGGGTGCCTGGATTATGCAATCAGTTACAGGTAAAGATGTAACATCACAACGTCAAAAAGCATCCGGTGTAAACAATCAGAGTCTCCAACTCTGCAGACCCACCAAATACCAGTATTCAGCAGCAAAACGACATTAACACACAGAGAAAAAGTTCTGACAATTTACTTAACCTTAAAAACAAATGCTGGAGTTCGCAAAAAGTTATTACTAAGCGTTTCGGCGTAAAGTAAATGACATTAATAACATTATCACAACATTAAATTATGAGGGAAATGGCAAAAGTACTTACTTAGAGTTGGTGCTATTCCAGAAAACAGTGTGTCTCTCAGCAGAGACGAGCAACGCGCAGAGACTCGCTGAGATGTATAAAAGCCACACCAGATCCATTATAGACCCCCTGTGATTCAGTCCAAATTAAATAACCAACAATAGGTAAAGTTTCTTCTAAAGCCCTGTTTCCGTACAGCTGTGTTGCTATAAACTTAAGATGGTTAATGTGGGGTTTGTACTCAACGCTATAAAGACTGATAATAAACCAAGAGAAACGCTTCTGTTATCTATGTACTCAGTGCTGAATGAAACTTTCTTTGCGTCGCATTTTGGTTTTATTGAAAGACCTTCGGACAAGCCACGCCCACAGTTCCAGCAGCCAATCAACACGCAGGCTTCCTTCCCTTCAACGGAGAGGCAGTCGATCGCCCTCTACAGATGTATTGTAGCTTGTAGCTCAAACTGAGGGTTGGGAGATCGATTTTTAACATATTTCTCCGAATGCACTGTTATTCCAAAACTATTCTTGGAAATCTGATATGGTTATGGAACACCATATGATTCAAATAAACGTTTAATATCGATTCCCTCCCGGCCAGTTAAAGGGCATCGCGTTCTGATTGGATTATGCAAAAGACTTAAAGTGCTAAATGTTGGAAGTGCCTCCTTTTAACACGTAAATGCTTTCATCTTCCACAATCAACAAAAGTTTGTATAGAGAACAAGCCATTCACACAGACTCGAAATGCAAGTTAGACTAGTCCAAGACTTCATTTGTTCTCTCTGGTTTATACAATGAATCAACTGAATACAATTAACATCAAACAGAGAAGAGTCAAACAATTCATTTAATATTATATGCTGTGTTTGAATTATTTTAACACACTTAATTTGATTAACTTTTCTTTAAACACTGAATATAGCCTACATTCTTTAGGTATACAGGTCATCTTGGTGTTTTAATAACCTGTTTTAATTACCTTCTCATTTGCCTGCTTTTTGCACACTATATAGCAGGGACACACTGCTATACACGCTAAAAACAGTGCATATGAAGTATGCATATTTGGATGCAGGGATAATGAAATGTAAAAAAAAAAAAAAAAAGTAGTTTGCTGTCCATGCTTATTTAGGAAATCATTTTTCATTCTAGTAAATGTCTAGCGTGCTCCTCACATCTTCAATCTAGCCTCACTATCACACATACACACTTGTGATTGTGTATTGCACAATACACTCCGTCTGTTGACAGATTCAAGAAGAGCCAGCAGGCATTTTAGCACTCTTGTCAAAACAGCAGTTACTTCTGCTGAATGCTAATACATAATTCAAGTACCTCTCATGGAACAAATCATGGGGCTCAAGTCTCCTCTATCTCTCCTTTTGATAATGAGTCGAACTCAACATCTCAAGGCACCAACAAGTAAAAAATAAATCAAAAGACATAAAATACTGATACTGTAAAGATTTTTTTTACTGGCCAAATCCAGATTCTTTCAGCTTTTGTTATGGTGTGTCATCTAAGACATCTTGAGACCTAAGATCTACCTGTTTTACTTTGCCATCAAAATGGCAGGATATAATGCAAAATCCCACTTTCTAATATGTGTATTGCGCAAGCACACTCTATACTGCTCTGAAACAGCTGTATGACACATATCCACCAGGATATTGTCAGATTGTACCACCTTCAGCCTTCAAGTTCAATCCAGTTTGGTCCTGAAAATGAAGTATGTGACGTGTGCAACAGCTGTATGGCCTAACAGTTAAGCCAGACAGCACAGGTAGGGTAGCAATAACAATATGTCTTCATCAGAACAGACAAGTTCCTCATGACTATTCAATATTACGCAACATCAAGCCAATGAATCAGGTTCCTGATTTCAGCCTCATAATTAGTCAGTTTGTTTTGGAAAACTATCAGGACCTGTGCTTTCCTATATGGTGCTCTGTAGAATGCTCCAACGTTGCGCTGTCTTCTGAAATATTTCATTTTGGCCAAATTCTAATCCCAGAATGCACTGGACTGAGCTCAAATTAAATCCAGGTCGGTGCAAAAAGAAGAGAAATTGAAAAAATAAATCATTCACTCAGTATTGAAAAGTGTATATATAAAATAACAGTATAATGAAGTATTGTCTCTCTCTATCTCTCTCACTATATATATATATATATATATACACACACATATATATACATGTGTTTTACTTGTTTTTAGAATTTTGTACTTCATTGCGTTGAGTTTAAGGGTTAACGGAAATCTCTGTAAAATTACTGTATAATGTCCAGGTAATGAGCTCCCAGTACTTTTTCCGTTATTTTACGGATTTATTTTTTACATAGCTAAATACATTTCCAATTTTTATGACAATTAAGTTTTTTTACCTGATATTTGTTGTTAGCTTGTCAACCTGTGGTAACGCATTACAAGTAACGTGAGTTATGTAATCGGATTACTTTTAGTTTCAGTAACTAGTAAAGTAACGCACTGCTTTGAAATTGACAACAAAATCTTTCCTTTTGCCTGAGGCTTATTCATTTAACTTTCAGTGTGAAAGGGTTTTTAAATTTGCCTAAAATTGAACTTTTTTGCAATTAAAAACAAACAAACAAGTAAGCCTAATTAATACAATTAGTTACTGTTTTAGGAAGTGACGTGTTACTTTTGCTTTTAAAAGTAACTTTCCCCAATTCTGCTTCAACATCATAAAGGCAATTGTTGTAAACAATTTTAAGTGGAGTTTCTGTGAGCTTGCCAGATTGCTTTCTTGTGAGACGTTTGTCCCGCTAGTTGTCTTGTTAAGCATTTCAAATCAGTCATTTATGAGGTTAGGATGCTGGCTATATAGGCAGTTCACTGGGTTTTGGAACGGAGCCACTGTAAGCTTGCTGTAACGTGTTTACTTCTTGGGTATTGTCCTGGTCTTGGCATCATAAAGTTTCAAAAAATGTTACAGGGAACTGACTTTCCTATCCTTCCTTCTTTTTTGCACACTGTTCACATTTATCACAGGCAGATAGGGAGGACAGAGTGCTGAAGTGCTGTGGCAGCCGTACCGTAGATGATATCATTGGAGGTTGGCACAAACTTTTTGGCACGGATCACATCTTATTTATATTGTTACATAAAGATGATGTATAGACACACAGTGAATATGCATTCTATAAAAGAAAAAAAAATAGTCTGACATAGAAAGGAAATATACACTAGGGAGAAAAACAAAACTTTTAAAGATATAAAACCTTATTCTTCATACCAAGGTTTTGTTTCCTAGAAACAGATTCCTGGACTATAAAAGGTATTCAGAGGAGACTCGGTGACCTTTAGCCCTGGGCGAAGTTTAATCTGTGAATGGAAAACTTTTATAAGTTGTCTCAATGTACTGTATCTTTTCCCAAGCCGACAAAGTTACTTGTATAGAAATACTGCATAAAAGTTTCTTATAAAATAACTGACGCAAAAATCTACATTTTTTTAAAACACTTTTTTTTTTCTCCCCCACAAAAAATGGAAGAGACCATTGAAGCTTGACCTTTTCAGAACATCCAGTTGCAGAGAAAATATAAATACAAATAGACAAGCTTCGCCCACATGAAGCTGAACACTGTGCTTCTCCTGACGTTGTGTTTATTCCGACTTATGCGATAAGAGTCTTAGGTGGTCAGGTGTAGACTGTCAAAACAGATATCCGGAGGCATGAGCGTTGGTCAAATAGTGTAGAATTAAATCCAGGAATAAATACAAATGAGGCTAACTTTAACCTTGCCCACAGACGAACTTCTGTGCAATGATCTGTGGCCGTAATCCTCCACAACACAAACACTCCTTAAAGGGACAGCTCACTTAAAAATGTAAATTCTGGAATTTACTTGTGTCATATGACATTATGTTAAACACGCACAAAAAAGATATTTTGAAGAACGTTTTTGCCATATTGGTTTGCATACACGACATCAGAACGAGTAAAAAATAACAAAATTTAATTTTTGGGGGTGAAAGAAAGAAAATGAGAGGCCTGTTTTGTGGCAGTGCACAACATTGCACAATCTTTTCTTTTGGCCATTCTTTCATTTTCTTGCAACACTGATAATCCATGCCAGGTACTTTCAGACATCTTACGCATGTTTAGTTCTGGCTAGGAGAGTTGCTGTTTGTTGGACAAGTTTTATTATTTCTCAAAAGACTGTTGCTGCATTTTGATTATATATGTCATACAAAAGACACTCAGGTTGCATCTCTCTTAGTCACAGGCCAAAATTTCCAGCATCTTCTTCTCACTATGAAAACAAATGACTTGTGCTCTCATGCCATGATTGTTTTCATTGTAGTAATATTTATGTGCTAATATAAAATAATATTCTAATATTTCTAACATATTCTAAGACCTAATCTAATATGTCAGCAAGAAAATGAGTGAATTATATGGTCACTGTATCAATATATCAACCAACAAATGTCATCGCTTTGTGCATTTACATTTTGAATATAAATATAGATCAGTATAATTTTATCGTTATTTATACTACATAACATTTATGAATATTTTGAGGTTTTATTATTTTATATTTTGAGGAATTTTGTTTCCATTTTAGTTTAAGTTGTATTCATTTTCTTGTCCTTTTGTCCTTTAAATTTTTTAAAATTAAAATTAACTTTTAAATTTTACTAAAATTTTACATTTTATTTCTTCAACTTCAACTTATTTCAGTTAGTTGCCAAGACAACATTTCATTTTTGGATGGATGGATGGACAGCTAGATGGATGAATGGATGGATGGATGGAGAGATAGATGATAGAAGGATGGATGGAGAGATAGATATATGATGGATGGATGATGGATGAATGGATAGATGATAGATAGAAGATAGGTGGATGATCAATGGACAGATAGATAGATGGATGGACTGATAAATCATGGATGGATGGAGAGATAGTTGGATGATAGATGGATGGACCAACAGATGATGGATGGATGGATGGATGGATGGATGGATGGAGAGATAGATGACAGATGGATGGATGGATGGAGAGAGACATGATAGATTGATAGATGGATGGAGAGAGACATGATAGATGGATGGATGAATGGATGGAGAGAGAGATGATAGATGGATGATGGAGAGAGAGAGAGAGATATGATGGATGCATGGCGAGAGAGAGATATGATGGATGGATGGCAAGAGAGAGAGAGAGAGAGATGATGGATGGATGGATGGATGGATGGATGAGAGAGAGATAGATAGATAGATGTTTTACCAAATGGTTGTGGTTTCACCTTCTACTTCATGCATTAATGTAACTTCAAGTATTTTAAAGATCCGTACAGCATCTGAAGCAGTGTACAAGATGACATTCTCAAGAAGAAAAGTCATCTAAATGCTAAATGTGACCACAGAGCTCATGGCTTTAACCAAAACCATGTGCAATTAGTCCATCAGATAACAACATTTTTTTTTTTTTTTTACATTACACTGTAAATGTCATTTTGGTCAAATGTAATTCTGAAAAAATTATCACATAACCACAGGTAATTCCTCTTGCTTCTGGAAAAAAAGAGTCAATACTTCAGAGATTTTGCTGATAACAGCATTAAAGTAAAACACAGAGGAAGTGGCCGAGGAAGCAGGGTATTATGCATTGGTCTTTGTGGACACATAAAGAACCCACGCTCGTTGTGTTTCACAGACAAATTAAACAGAGGCTGGACCACCCGGACAGATACACAGCATGTTCGCTTCCCAACACAGCCCAATACCAGCAGCCTGTCTAAAATTATAACAGCTCCTGAGCACTGCTGCAGCATGTGCATATGCACGCACACACACACACACACACACACACACACACACACACACACACACAGACACATGTCTCGCAGCACCAGGGGCCAGATGTCAGAGATAAGTGGGTATGTTACTCTCTGCACCGCTCCACATATGCCTAAACTCGGTGTCCTCATTAACCCAAACACACCATCCACACTTTCTGTACATCCACACAGGGCTGTCTAAACCTGTCAGAACCTTCATCCTCTCATGGAGGCGAGAAACTGTCACTATTTTCTGAGCAGCAAGAGCTCCATCATTACGAAGCACAAACCTATACTGACGTACGTTTGATCTAATCCTCAGAGCCATGTAAAATTATCTGAAATAACTGATACAATATAAATATATATGATTTTATATATATATATATATATATATATATAATATAAGTTCTGTAATAATATTTCACAGTATTTCTGTTTTTACTGTATTTTTGATCCAATAAATGCCTTGGTGAGCATTCTTTCAAAACAACAACAAAAACTAATAGTCTTACTCACTCTAAACTTATATGTACTGATGTATACATTATATATCTATATATATAATGATTAACTGATAAATTGTCACTGTAACTGTAGACAGAGGCAACACTCTAAGCATAGATTTTGGTGTTTTAAACTCCAAAAAGTGATTTCATTTCTCCATGCATGTAAAAACAAGTTGTTTGTAAGCAGAACTTGAGTCATTTAGAGTAATTCGAGGTAGTTTGGGGACAGAACCACAAACTTTCACCACTGACACAGGATCTATACTGTAATTAGACATAAGACAAATCACATTCGACAGGACTTCCCTCAAAAACTGTAAGAATGATGTCATAATGGAATCATGAGGCATGTTTCTGTTGTGATGACAACCAAACTCTACTGATGTTACCAGCATGGTTCCATATGTATTTCTCTTGTGTCTGGATGGATGTTTTTATATAGAAAATAAAAAAAATCTAAAAAAAAAACCCTTTGAAATTTGATAGTTGTATAAGCAAAAATAAAATATTTTAAATGAAAAAATATATATATTTTAGTGTATATGACCTATGCAGTGTTTTGGGGTGGATGGATGGATGGACCGATAGATAGATGGATGGATGAACGGATGGATGGATGGATGGACAGATTGATGAATTGACAGATAGATGGATGGATGGATGGATGGATAGATAGATAGAGATGGAAGGATGAATGGACAGATGGATAGAGATGGATGGATGGATAGATGTATAGACAGATATATGGATGGATGGATAGAGATGGATGGATGGATTGACAGATTGATGCATTGACAGATAGATAGATGGATAGATGGATGGATGGATAGATAGAGATGGAAGGATGAATGGACAGATGGATAGAGATGAATGGATGGATAGATGTATAGACAGATATATCGATGGATGGATAGAGATAGATGTATGTATGGATGGACAGACTGATGCATTGACAGGTAGATAGATGGATAGATGGATGGATGGATAGATAGAGATGGAAGGATGAATGGACAGATGGATAGAGATGAATGGATGGATAGATGTATAGACAGATATATGGATGGATGGATGGATAGAGATGGATGGATGGATTGACAGATTGATGCATTGACAGATAGATAGATAGATAGATAGATAGATGGATGGATGAATAGAGATGGAAGGATGAATGGATGGAGATGGAAGGATGAATGAATGGATAGATGTATAGATAGATATATCGATGGATGGATAGAGATAGATGGATGTATGGATGGACAGACTGATGCATTGACAGGTAGATAGATGGATAGATGGATGGATGGATAGATAGAGATGGAAGGATGAATGGATGGATAGATAGAGATAGAAAGATGGATGGAGATGAATGGATGGATAGATGTATAGACAGATATATGGATGGATGGATAGACAGATGGATTAATGGATGGATGTATAGAGATGGATGAGTGATAGATAGATGTATAGAGATGGAAGGATGATGGACAGATAGATGATAGATTGATGGATGGATAGACAGATAGGCAGATAGATAGATGGATGTACAGAGATGGAAGGACAGATAGATGGATGGATGATGGATAGACAGATGGATGATGGATGTATAGAGATGGATGGATGATAGATAGATGTATAGAGATGTATGGATGGATGGACAGATGGATGTATAGAGATGTATGGATGGTTGGTTGGATGCATGGATGGATGGATGGACGGAAAGATAGATGATAGATGGATGGATGGATGGATGGTTGGTTGGTTGGTTGAATGGATGGATAAACTTTGTTTAAACACTTTATCTAAACATTTCATTTAAACCAATGCATGTTGATGCACATGACTTCATCAGGGTTCATAACTAACATGCATTTGTAATACTCTAAAGAAAGATTCTGAAAAAAAAACAAAAGAGACACCTCAAGAACCTGATATCCCTGCTCTTTGCTGTTCCTATGGTTTTTTCAACGTTTGAAGAACCTTTCTTTTTAGGAGTGTAAATACAGGAGAATTCTTCCACAAAGGCACTTGACTCACATTGCCAGCCAGGTCAAATAAAGCGGGTAAATATACACTTGAGTGGTCACTCCAGTTGTTGTTTTACAGTGTGTGTGTGGTCCACCTCCATTATGGTGTGATAAACTGATGGCTGTTGCTCTGCTGGGTTCTAGTGTGTGCTAATAAAAAGCACTTTAATGGACATTGGCCCTCCCTTTCACCTCTGTGTCCATTCAATTCCCATCCATACTGGCACACTTCTGCATTCACTGCTCCATACTACTCAAGAGAATGAGAGAATAAATTTTACAGCCTTCATCCATCACGTGCTGGTCCAACCCCCCCATCTGCCACACTTCTGCTGATCACAAAATGAACTGTACTGTCCTCTCCTCCTCTTTTGTTCCAATATCACACAGCATTAACTTCTGATAAAATACAAGAAGACAGAATTGGGTAGTTGGACGTACTATAAGGGCTTCTGACATCTGACATTTTCTTTCATAAAAAATCTTTTTAAAAAAAGTGTAGATTTGCTGAATATTGAATGAGTGATCAGCAACTTGGCAAAGGGATGATAATACTTTACTATTGCAATGCTAAACTACTAGATAGATAGATAGATAGATAGATAGATAGATAGATAGATATATTTAAAATGTAATACCATTAATACAAAATGATTGTAATTTATGTAATTTTAGATTTTGTGATTTATCACTTAAGCACTGCTTCATTACCTAAAAGTAGGTGAATAAGACAGAATGAAAAAATGAATTTTACAGTCCTCTCATATATGCTAATTTTACTTTGGAGCGGAAAAGGGAAAGGTAATTGTACAAGCTCTCCAGCTGCACACTCACACTTTCCCATCTCTCTTATTACTTAAGAGGAAACTTTGCATATTATTGCTCCTTAGAGCCTCCTGCTCCTCCAGCCCAATGCGCCACACTTCACAATTACTTCCTTTGTCTACTTTTCTTTTGATTAATCAAATGGTATTATGTTCTAATTATATTAATTATATATATAATACTGATATTATAATGTTCAATAACTGGAATAGTTTTACAATGAGATTTTACGTAAAATAGCTAAAATAACAATACAAGTTTTTTTTTCCTCATATGGCATTTTTTGTGAAAATGTTCAAAAAAATAAAAAAATATCAAATACACTTTAGATCGTCAAAAATATAATATAGCTGTTCTCATTTCCTCAGAACACATGAAACGGATATAAAAAATATTATTATATATGCATATTACTGCATTATATTTTTAAATGATACAATTATATGAAAATAATGCAAATTAATATTTTTTTCTAATTGTTAAATAAGTCCTATTCTATTATAAATGTGTTTCATAATGAGAATGTGGGTTAAAAACAGCATATTATTGGTTTCTTCAGGGACTACCTTTTAAATTCCAACAATATTTCTTTTCTGAATTCCTAGAAAGCAAAGGGAAATTGTATGTTGCCATATGGCAGTATAGAGGGTTAAAGAAAAGAGACAGAAAGGAAAGAGTGTTTTATTGCTTCTTTTCTTCCCTGACAGTCAAAAACCATGTTGCAATAGCTTTTACCTCTTGGTCTCTTTCTCTCATCATTGCTTTATTCCGTCTTTTTCTTCTTCTCTTGCTGTCAGTAATGACAAGGATTTAAAAAATAATGAAAAATTGTCAGACCCTTCCCCCCAAAATTGAGCACTTCCTTACATTTCTAAACCTCAGGCATTAAGTCCATCTATACTCGAGATTGAATCTTATCAGGACGATTACGTACTCCGAGCCGCCGTTTTTCACAATGACACCAATTGAAATGACCTTATAAAGAATGGCACATTCTATTTTCCACCTTCAACACATCACTTAAAAGTTGGAGATCAATTTTACAGCTTCCGTCTTTCCATCTGCCCCTTCATACCCTTTCACTCATCTACTCTTTGTAAAGAGGCAGAAAATCCATTTTAAAGGTCTTCCCCAAAATGACCGTCCCTTTCACAGAGCCTTTAAAAGAGGGAAGAGAATCGATTTTAAGAACTCCTCCTCTCCTCCAAGCGCGGCACATGTCAAACTTCTGTCCTTCTCTGGTGTACTTTTTTAGACTTTAACTATACAATCCCCCCTCAACCAAAAAACAAAGGGCACAAGCCCTACATCCATCACTATTGTTTCATCCTTCCACCTCAAGTAAAGCTTCAGAGAGATCAATAAAATCCTCTCAATGGTCATTCACAGACACACAGCACTGCAATCTGCCTTGGTACAAGACACTAAAAACACGCTCTCAACATTACCATACAGGTGCTCTGTCACTGTGCAAGGCACACTTCTCCTCTGATCTGTTCACTATGTGTGAGTGTGTGTTGAGAAGAATTGGGGTCATTGTTTTAAAGAAGCTTTTGGAGGTTGCTAAGACAATTAAACACATTCTTTTGGTATTTCAGCAGCACCTGTCGCACCATTGTGGAAGGGAGTTTGCCATTCATCCTGTATGCATACATTCACTCTATGCATTTCAAATGTGAATCCTATATTTACCTTTGCATCTCAGTGGTCAAGACTTGCGAAAAATGATCATGAATGACAATAGAAATCAAGTCACCACTAGCAACAGTTGGTATAACTGGATGCTTCCATAAATGGTGGCGTTTCAGAAAAACCTCGGGTATGATTCCTTCTCGCCATACACCGACGTACCCAAGTAGTCATTTTATATCTAAACAAAATGTGGACAAAAATCCACCGTACTAAAAGAATGGACGAAGTCGATGGACATGCAACAATACAAAATCAATGCAATTTCTTAAAAAGCTCTAAACCCATATGTGTCCTTACCAGGCTCGACACGACACACGAGAAAATGCCATTTCCATGTTAATCAGAGTTGTTCGTACTAACCAGTCTCAACGGCGATTTGCAGCTATTACATTTTACAAACTGTGTCTATTTCTGCGGCGTTGGGCAGGAACAAGAACAACGTACAAAGTGTGACAATCATAATCTCAGGTGCTGATTATGTGCTTTATTTAATATAAAAAGAATTTAATGTGAGTTTAAATATAATTATTTGTGACCTTTATAGACATTGCCTGCTGATCTTGAAAATAAATGAAAAGAACAACGTTCAAACTCTGAACTCAAGGTGAAAAAACAAGTTTATTCTATAATAAAAAAGATTGAAGTCACTCATGTATGTATTTTTAATCCTGTTAAAATGGTGTAAGATTTAGGAATTTGATAATTTACTTGTCCATTATTTTACAAAAAAAGTATGCAGTGCACTTACAAGACAGAGCCCGCCCACACGCTCTTCTGGTTGGCTGTGATTTTTGATTGATTTTGTTGCGTATTGGGTCGAGTCTGATTTATCGCATTGGGTCTGGCTAGGGACACGGTTTTATTAAAATGTACTTTTCAAAGCTGCGATTTCAACCGAAACATTAACTCAAGCAATGACGAGCAGCCTCATGAGCTGTTTATTGCATACTCTGCCATACGTAAACGCCGCCCTTGATTAGAGCCGTGATGTCCGATTCTTTTTAAAGAGTCAGTCAAACAGATTCAGGAAACAGCTTCAAACTTGCTTGTGAATTGAGGTTTGAATAAAACACATTTAGGAAGAGAATCATTCTAAGTGTGATGAGAGAGACCTTGAAGTTGTCTTCCCGTGCTATTTTTACCGTGTTCTTACTGTTCCTATTCATTTTATAATATTTACATGCCGTTTACAGTTTTATATTTCCTGTTGTAGAATAGCACTCATTTTAGTTATTTATGGAAGTGCAAATGTATGTGTTGGTTTTATCCGTGCTATTCATTGTATTTATTGACTGTTGTTCTTAATCATCTTGTGTATTTCTTTATTAAATCATGGTGAGGCAAGAGCTAATTTTTAAAAAAAATGGTATGGTATGATCCAATTAGTAAGCGGGAAAATGTATGTAATTAAGGAAGCTGTCACTAGTGGAAGGGAGGATTGGTGGACGGATCATGGTTTTTGAGGGAATTTTAATGTAGCATTGGCCTCAATAGATAAAGAGGAGAGTTTGTACTGTTTTAGTACACAACAGTTCTAGTTTTTATTGATAACCACTTTTATTTTTCTGTTTTAACCATATTTTTTGGCACATTTTGCACATCTGGCTTAATAATCACTTTTTTGGACGCCAACATGGCTCTACATCTTGGTGCGATTCTCCTTGTGACTGCTCGGGGCCTCTATCACACTAAGTTCACAACTTACTCCTTCACCAAACTTCGAGTTGTTTTTTTGGTTTGAAATGAACCAGAAACTGTGAGATTTAATCAATGCAGCTTGATAAAATGGATTTTGAAATATTTATATTTGTTGGTGGGAAATATGGCTTGTAGAACAATGCCAATCAAGTATTTCAAAATTGAAAACTCAAACTGACTGGAGATGGGCTCTTTAAAGTATAGAGCCACATATCAACCACTCAGAACACCTTAGCAACCACCCATTTTTGATAGCAGTTGAGGGTAATAGCTAGTTACCTCTTTTTATAGTGGTAACAATATCTGTAGCACCTATAGAATTTTTGTGATTACGATGGAAAATGGTGTTCGATTTGGATCAAGTAGTATACGATAATATGATAATATTTCAAGGGATTTATCGGCTCAGTGTGCCTCACAGCACTGCAAAACATATTAAGTTTCATAAGCCGTACACAGTTACACCTTAATTATCACAGTGAGACCCGATGCACAGATGCCATCTCTTCATCTTCATCTCTGGCCTGGAGGAACTCAAGTCCAGATATGTCTACCAGCGAAGGTAAACAGTTAAGATTTCACCATCAAATATTGAATTTGCATGTAATATAGACTTACGTCAACCTGCTGAACGTGTATATGGTCTATTTGGAAGATTTTTCTTGAGGTTTTAGGTTTATTGCCTGAACTAGTAGCTTCGAACCCCGTGGAACAGTGGAGATTGTGTGTGTGTGTGTGTGTGTGTGGCTTTTTCTCAGAGATGGAGGCAGATTCTCAGAGACCACAAGCCCTAAACATATCTGCAGGCCAGATGCTAACCACTCCATCTTTCCCTCCTCTCTTTCTCTCTCTCTCTCTCTCTCTCTATTGAGCCATTGCTCTGAATGTTGTTCATTAACAGCATCATAATACTCACATAGTAGGGCTACTGTAATATAAAACGTTGGTGCGAGTGTTTTATACCTCTGCTGTAATAATTGATTTTTTCCCTTATGTGTAAATCTCCTCTGTATTGTAATGTTGGATTGCTTGTCTGAGTAGCCAGTGAATATGATTAAGTGTGTGGTTTGACTGTGCATTCAGGAAATGATACAGTCAGTTTCTAATTAGCATAGTGCACAGAAGAACTGTGATGCTGCACATTTCCACTCCATCCACAAACATTTTGTGAATTAAGATGTCACTGGAAGGGAACGTTTCCCAACATCCACTGAAAGGTACTGTATGTGTGTGGGGATATAAGTGAATTTATGAGTCCATACCACCCACACACAATACAGTGGAATAGAATTTCCTCCAACTGGGGAACTGAGAGCGTTGGAGAGAACAGAGAGAAAGAATCTGTGAAGATTCTAGTTTCAGGCTAACTGCTCTCCATGCCAACAATGCCCACTGCCTGTTGTTTGCGTGGCTCATCGAATATCACCTACCTTTCATTGATGTGAACTTGCACACAATAAACACCTTCCTCCTTACAGGTGTGCAAAAACCCATATTTAATATAACAAATATTTTTATAAAAGTTCATTAAAATAAGATTCCTGAAGGAATTATAAATACTTCAAAATACTTATAAAGGCATTCCAGTCTCACTTCCTGTTACAAACCTACATAACAGGATTTGCATAATGCCAGCCAATAGTCCACATTGGCTGCACGTGAACAACGTCTACTTTGACGCGCCCTCAAAAACTATAGTTGTAGCTGAGGCCTGGAAGAGTTTGGTTTTTGTTGTCAACATGTCGAAAAGCACTGCTGAAGCAAATCCACTTTGAATGCACTTCAAAAGGATGAGGACTCCGGCTCAAATTGATAGGGAAAAACTAACACCATTAGCTGCATTTCCACCAAAAATACCTGGGAAAACCACAAAAATTTTTCCCCCAGACCTGTTGCTGTCTGCATTTTCATCGCAGACAACGTGCGACTTTCCAGTTCCCACTGGATTTCCTCATCCACATATAAGCTTAATAAAGCCTGAACGTCATCGTCAGTCCTATTTTTTTAAACGCCATTGTTGATTCGCATAGCAAACGACTCTTACTACACGCATCGCACGCAACAGGCTTTTTGAAATAAACTGTTGAGTGGAATCAACCAATCGCAATGTTGCATGAACTCAACCAATCAGCATGTTCAGTGCCTAAGACCCACCCCCGAAAGTTCATGAACTTTGAAAATGTACTACCTCGTGAGCAGGGACTTTCTGAGAGGGGGAAATTTTTACCCGGAACTTCAATTCCTAGTCCCTTCGGTCGAAAAACACAGTGTACCACCCCAAACTCCATAGTTCCTGGCGAAAATTTCTGGGGTGGAAATGTGACTATTGTTAAAGTTCGTATATCTGCATATCAAGCGCTGAGGAAGAGCTGAAATTTAGATATGCTAATAGTGTTTGTCAAACACACACTGTAAGAAGTAGACTAATCATAACAGACTGGGCCGTCCAACCAATCAGAGCAGAGCAGGCTCTCGGAAAGGAGGGGATTAGAAAGACTGAATTGCAAACAAGCCATTTTTAGAGTCTGAGAGAAATGAGGAGATGAGCAATATATATTAAGATTAAAGTGTTTTTTGACTTTTGAACTATTGTAGGAGATCTTCATAACTAAACTAGGAACCTTTGGAATAGCATAATTATACACTTTAACTTTCGATGACAATAAAATTACACCTTACAATGTGTACAAATGTCTTTACTTTTGTTAAAAGTCCACCTGAGTTAGACTTACAAAATCAATTTGTCATTAAGAAAGCCTTTCTCAAGTGTTTAATGATAATAATCCGATTCCATTTATGGGATTCTTGTGTAACACAATTTATTCACATAACTTTACGCATTAACTTTGCTCGCCCCAAAACAGAACAGATTTTGCCGCACACAAAGTAGTAAGTTGCTCAAAATAATGCAGGCCTACACATATACAAGCACACACACAAATACTGCTGCGTCGGAGGGAACTTTCCCGCGACTCCACCATTTTGGCTTTCCTGCTTTGCGTTTTTGTAGAAAGCTCAACGGACCTCTGCATTTAAAATACTGCCCACAGAGTCAGTCAGCAGACGGCCAACCGCACGGCAAACACACAGGCCTCCTTCTGCACGCAAAACCATGAATACTTGCAGTACGTATGAGTATGACATTGTTCCTCAGGATAAAGAACAGGAAAATCTTGATACACCCCTGTAATGTAGAACAACGTCCTCAATTACACCACATCAAAACATCATAACCCGGAGGAAGATTTATTGCTTAAAGGTTGATTTTTTTACAGTTTCGGGGACTTAAATTTCGTCATTAACTTTGTCTCAGATGTTTCTCCTAAAATTTCTTTGGAAAGAATAAAAATAGCAACAAATGAGACATTTGTTGACATACATTGAGTAATAAAACTAATATGGATAGCACAGCTTGGATCATTTGGTTTTGGAAGAATTTGATGACAAATGAGATTTTTGATTGCAGACTTGGCAAATCTGAACACAGTTTGAGATCTTTTCTGAAACTCAAGTGGAGACACATGAGAAAAATCTGAGAAGCAGGAGACTTAGGGCTTTCAGTGATTTTCCCTCATTAGAAAATCCTCCAACAAACATTAAGTATAAAGAATTAAATTGCATTTCCTACACTTTTAGTATATCGTTCTCTCCAGAAATCAGCAAAACATAATAAGCCATCAGACCACGCTGAAAGAGGAAGAAACGACGCCCACCAACAAGCAGAAATTCTGCCTCAGAGCAGGACCAGAGCAAGTTTGGCCTTGTGACATGATAACTGCAGTGAGGAATGAAGGTGCGACATCTGATTCCAGAACAGGCCTTTGGGACACCCTTAGGGTCAGTTGTAGTCAAGCTGAACAGATTCAGGGGTCTCAGTGGGGGTTCGAGGTCTCAGTCTTACACCTTAGAACACTTAGTTTTAATTACTGCTGCTAAACACTCTCAGCTGTCACACACACTCAAACACAGACATATACATCAACGCGCTGACACGTTTTTTTTGCAATACGGAGTCTAAAACAGCAGAGATTTGACACAAAGTAGCATTGTAATCATATTGGGTTGCATTTTATTTTGATAATCCACTTTACACATACTAACTATATGCAACTGCATGTTAACTAACTTTCAGTAGAGTATTGGGTTAGAGTTAGAATTAGTAGAGTGAGTCGATGTACTTGCCAAGTTACATATAAGAATGTCTGTTGGGGGACCATCAAATAAAGTGTTAAAAGATATTAAGCAGACAGTCTATTAATACTCTAATGACTGGTTGACGTAGTTGCAAATTGTAATATCTAAAGTGGACTATCGAAATAAAGTGTTGCATAAACATTCTATTTATTTCAAATAGACAGCAAAGTGGATGTGAATGATCTCAGAGGAAAGATTTGAAAAACATTTGAACTTGATAAAGACATGCAAACGTACATATTCTTACTGGAAATGGCATAAACGGAGAAAATTTAATTTCTGATAAGCAAACAAAAGGACAAAAATCAAATGAACTTCGTGGACACAGTGCATACGCATACACACACACACACACACACACACTTGGGCCAAGTATGTCCTCATCAGCATACACAAGAATACGTGTGTGAGTTTGTCCTCTCAGACGAGACCACAGTCTTGCACAGTTTCCAAGCTCAGTGTCTCCAGAGTGTCAACACGGTCAAATCTCTCTCTCTCTCTCTGGATCCTTTTTTCTCTTACCCCATGTCTTTTCATTTTTCAGTCTCTCTTTTTTGGCTCTGTCCTTTTCCAATTCTTTTCCCTCTTTATAATTTATTCCAGCTCTGCCGTTTGCACTGATTAGCCAAAGACCATATTAAATCACAAATGGAGGGAATATAATTGGTCTTTTTTCAGAAAATTCCTTGACCTATCAAGGCATTTTTTTGTCTATAGCCCAAAGGTTTAAGGTCAGATTGCAGTAAACTAAGTTCTATGTTCTCAAGATAATTTTATTGCACAATTATCCAAAGCTATCTCACGACCAATTCGTATGTATTTTATGTATTTTTTAGACTTCACTCGTCTAAATTAAAACCCCAGTGACGGGTAGGTTTAGGGGTAGGTCATTTGTACGAATTCATACGAATTTGGCAACTCGTAAAATACGCACGAAAAATTAATTAAAAAGATGGTTTTGTATTTTATTATTCATTTTTTGAAAATGCACAGTAGCAGTTTTGTTTTTCGCAATTCTACATAACATAAAATGTATATTTTAACGTTTTTAATTTGAAAAACTATTTAGATAAGTAAAAGCACTTTTTATCTCATAATTGACCCTTCACAAAGACACGCCTCCTTTAGTTACTGTTGCTGTGCCCGACAAGTGAAGTGTGAACTGACAACGTACGAAGCAGTTTAAACAACCGATCATCTCTTCATACTAGTTCATTTATAGCATCAAATAAACATGAATGAAAATCAGAAGGAATGTTGTTTCAAGCATGGAAAGTTTTCAAGTTCAAGTTCACCAACGTTAATCTACTAACTCCCCTGACTGCTTTGTCAGACAAAATGGCAGATTCGGGGTTATGATTGGTTAGATCGCCTGTCAATCAAACTGTTTGCGATGGGTCAATTGCACCACTTTATATTTTTAGGCATATAATATATTATACAAATATTATAAAAACTTTACACATAGATTTTTAATTTTTCTTTTTTTCCATCATCTTGATTTAACATCCATTGTCATTGATTCATACGCATGTTGTGTGGTCTACATCAAAATTCACTTAAACTTCCAGTCTAAAGTCTAAGTTACAGTCTGAACTTCTGTTCTGGCAGATGTTCCTTAAATCATGGACCCTGCAAAAATGCTGCCCATTATGAAGGCAAAAATAACATTACCGAGAGTTTGCCAGCTCGTCATTGAACTGAGATGATGCTCTCTCCATTTCCACAAGCCATTAACCACATACCATTTTCAAACCACATCAAACTTTATTGATATTACAGAGAATCCTTGAAAAAAAAAAATGACCTGGCTAAATGCATTTTATGGAGCTGGACAGGGCTGAGTGGAAACCCAGGAAGCCGATTGATTGCCAACACTTTGTTTAGGGGCAGCGGTTGATGTTTTTCCAGATTCACTATGACTCGGTCCAGTGCTGTTTTAGAGGCATTTCCACTGGGCTTACCTCATAGCGGGGGGACACAGACAGGACAGAGACGACCACGAGGCACTGAACCGCAAAACCACAACCATGAAGTGCTATCAGAAAACTGAGGGCAAAATCAGGTCAAGCTTCCCATTTCTATGATTTTAATGCACTGCATTTCCACTACCATTTTGGCCATACATACACATTTCTGCATTTGTGCTGTTTTCCACATATAAATATTATAGTAAAGACATCAAAACTATGAAATAACCAAATGGAAGTTGAATGATCAAAACCACTGTATATTATATTTGCATTTACAAAGACGCTTTAAGGTCTTTAGCAATCAAACCACTTATAGAGTCTGTTCAAAAGGACATGGATTGTTATTAAATGCATAAAACACCTTAATCTTGCTTTAACATAACATTCAATAGAGGGTCTTTGGGAGACATTTCCAACAGGTATCAACGTGTCAACAGGTTTGATCCTCTGAATCAACAGTCTTGAGAACAATTCATCTCCCTCACCTTAGTGCACAGTCCACCGTTATTTAAAAAAGAATTACGAACACTAGACTAAGAATAATAGTTTGGGGAATGAAAATCCTTGTGCAAACAGAAACCAGAGGTGAGAGTGAGGAAACGGAATGGAGAGAGAGAGAAGAATGAAGACGTGTTACATGAATGATTATTCACATGTAATTCGAACACTCCATCACTCAAAGCTGGAGAAAGTTCTGTGTGGTCACGGTGTGTACAATATTACAGTGGGTAAAAAAAGTATTTGGACACTTAAGCTACTCTTGAAAATGACTGAATGCCGCTGCATTGAATAACACAATATACAACCAAGTCTTATTTAATTCAAAGATACCACAAGCACTCTTTTCATGCAAAATATTTCACAAAAAGAAGAAAAATAAGTTTTTCGAGCCATAAAACCAGGGACAAAAGTAATTGCACACCTTCTGCTTGTCACATTAAGGGGCAGTTACATTTTGTCATTCATACAAGATGCAAGCACAAAGTTATTATCTTCTGCTGCAAGCCAAATTTCGTGTTTGGTGATCGATGAGTTTGAAGCCCCTGAGCATGACATTATATCCTGTTGAAAATATTTATTGGGCCCGAGCTTGCCTAGCTCTCTATGCTAAGACAGTTAGATTAAAATTGGGGCTATGTTTACATCAAAAGCTATGAATTTAACTTAACTATGAATTTGGAATAGTGCATAAAACATTTGCTAATAAAGCAGCGTTTCCATACCATGTGTTCAAGACATCAAAATTGTCACTTCGAGGGAAATTGCCGCAAAATATCTGTAGTAAAAATGGAAGTAAATGCAATAAATGCTGTCATGTAATCTTGCATTGGGATGCCTGGTGTTTAGGAATGCAGAGATACATCTGGGACGTCATTATTCCAAATTATAATATTTACTATTATTATTATTATATATTCTGATGATAGACTTTGGTTCAGGCATTTCAGAATGACCAAACCAACATTTGAGATGCTGTGCAATGAAATTGCTCCACTGATTAGTCCAGGCAACAAATTATATCTACTGTTGAGGCAAAGTCACTTGAGTTTTTGTTTTGTTGAACTTTGAGGAATTTATTCGGTAAATGTGTTTCCATCGTAGTTTATGCGCATGTTTTGTCCGACTGTATATTTTAAAATTCTGGCCATATAATAATTGTTTCATTCCTTTTCTTTTTTTTTAAAATTTAAGCATGAGATTACAAATAAACATACTTTTTCCTCAAGATTATGAGAAAAAAAAACACTACAGTTGACAATTCTAAATACAACACTACAATTCTAAAAAGTGTTGGGTCATTAAGAATGGCACAAACCATTTTCAACTGTGGAAATAATGAGAAATGATTGTTGAACACCAAACAGAGACTTTAGAAAGATAGTGATCTCATATCACTATGAATGGGAGAAAATACAATGTGGAAAAAGAGCCAATAGCCAATTGCCAATTGGTAGAGTCATTGCATCTCTGTAGAGCTGTTAAAAGCTCCGGTTGCTCAGTGTTCTGAGACATGCTCTTATGACTGCGCATGCATGTTGGTCTAGCCTGAAAAATGCCATTTTTCGTCATGATTTGAGCTTTTAGAAACTAAATTTATGAGACAGTTGTTGTCCGATATCGTTGGTGATTTCAAAATGAAATTTATTCGTAAGCTTGATGAACAGCTTTGGAGAATTTGATGCTTCCCTATTCAAAGAGATAATAGCTGTACTTGCATGACTGAAATGGCTGCCCGAGAGGTGTTACAAAGATGGCCGCTGATTGAAATGATTGGCCTTAAAGGGACATTGACCAAATCAGCATATTAGAGTAGGTGTGTTCGATTTGATGTGGCACTGGACAGACCGTTTGGTGTGTGACATCAAAGTACCGAGAGTGATTTGAAAGCATATGGCTTGGTCTGCTCTCATACACCAATTTGATGTCATACACCAATCGATCTGCACAGCGTCGATATATAAATATCGCAAAAATATGGATACGGGAAGATGTAAAAGATACTACTTACACTGTAAAAAAAGTGTTGAGAAAACTCAAAAGTTTAAGGCAACCAATTTACAACAAGTTGACAAAACTCAAAAATCTCCTGAAACGGGTTGCCTTAAACTTTTAAGTTCTCAACTTTTGATTTTTTACAGTGTACTAAAACAACCACATCAGTGTGCTTTAGTAGTGTATGTCCTGCTTAACCTCTACTTTAAATACGGCAGTAAGAAGCACAATAATGAAGGAGATAATGTGGTTTCTCTGAGCTGGGGAGTTGAAACCTTAGCTAACAAAAAGAAAAGTGCAAAACAACCTCTGTCAAAATATTGACGGAGCGAGAGAATGGCAAAGTGATGAAATGCTATAATCTTGCTGTCACTCGTGAAAGTAAAAAACATCCTGAGATGTTGAAAAACACATTGTATCTTTGTCAGTCTTTGTCTTACCCGCCTGTGAAGGCAGAACACAATGGCATCAGATGGAAGTGTGTAGCTGGTCTTGACAGGTCGGCCTGGTGTTCAGAGAACACGAGGCCTTTAGGCTCTGAACACATGCTGGAAAACATTTCAACACGAATCATATCAAACCCAGGCTGCTGAGCACATTCAGACCCACAGCAGTCACCGTGATTTTCTTGTTCGGGCTGTTCAGGTTGTCAAGAGAAATCTTGAGCCAACAGAGGTCAAGAGAGAAGCTGGAAAGGAAAGAGTCAGTGAAAGGATTTGGAAAAAATGGGATTCATGAACTATACAAACAATATTACAATGTTCTTATTGTATAAAACAAAGAATGAGAAGTTAATGTTTGTTAAACATTAAATGTTTAGTTCATTTCAGAATTAAAATTTCCTGATGATTTACTCACCCTCATGTCATTCAAGATGTTTATGGCTTTCTTTCTTCAGTCGAAAAGAAATTATGGTTTTTAAAGGAAAATGTTCCAGGATTTTTCTCCATATAGTGGACTTCAACGGCTACCAAGGGGTTGAAGATCCAAATTGCAGTTTCAGTGCAGCTTCAAAGGACTTCCAGCCAAGGAATAAAGGTCTTGTCTAGTGAAACGATTGGTCATTTTCTAAAAAAAATAAAAATTGATATGCTTCTTTAACCACAAAAACATCCAATCATCTTGCACTATCTCTGCGATGTAATAATGCGACGCGCATTATGTAATCACGTTGGAAAGGTCACATGTGACTTAGGTGGAAGTACCATCGTAGGGCGAAAAACTCCATCTTATTTTCTCCTCCAACTTCAAAATCCTCCGATATTGTTGTTTTACCTTTTTTTGTTTTGTTTTACGCATCACAGTGTAGTGAAAGATGAGAATTTGTGGTTAAAAAGTATATACATTTTTATTTTTTTTAGAAAATGACCAATCGTTTCATTAGATAAGACTATTATTCCTCGATTGTAGAGCTCTTTGAAGCTGCAAACTTGGACTTTCAACCTGGTGAAGTCCACTATATGGAGAAAAATGTTGGAATGTTTTCCTGAAAAAAACTTTTTGACTGAAGAAAGAAAGACATGACTTGACAGCAAAGACATTTTTGTTACAAAATATTTATATTTCAAATATATTATGTTCTTAAGAATCCAGATGAAATTGATCAAAAATAAAGCATGACTTCAGTGACTATTGTATAATTTACACAACACACAGGCATATGTCAGTCTGTGCATGAAACCTTCATTTATGTTGAAATTGCAACAGTTTAGGTATTCAGCTCCTCGTGAGAATGACCTGAGGGGTAGTTAATCAAGTACTAGTTCATATTCCAATCAGATGACCCCTTTTTTTCTACTTGACCCATATTTTTCATGGCCCAACTCCTGACAAGGCCAAAGGCATTTGCCCAGTAGACAACCACACAGCTTCATTTCACACAATCTGTCAGTTAACATCCAAAAGAGAATTAAAGCAAACAAAGTATGTGCTTAATTTGTTGGTTGGGCTTTTGGGGGGGTTGGTTCGCAATACGAGAAACTATCTTGGAGGTTACAAGCACATATGCTTCAGATTTAGCACACAGAAAACAAGCATAAAGATATTAAAAGAAGAGGTTCTGTGGGTTCAGACTTTTCAGATCTATTTAATCCAACCTTGCATAAATAAAAATAGTGTTGTATTTTAAGCCTGATCTATTATAATACAATATTGATGGATTCATATACTAATGTTACGATGCTTTGCAATGCCATGAAAATAATCATTTTTGATATGTACCTGATTTTGATTGAATATCCTGTAAGTTTCAAAACCGAAATCTTTCTTGTTAGTCCAATAAAAGCTTTTATTGACACCAGGCCCAAAGAACGACTCATCCCGGATTGTGCCTATCTATGTCATAGAAACCCTGCCTCCACAGAAGAAATCAACTTCATTATTGCAACATTAGCCCCGCCCACTGGCATATTAGTGAGATAATGAGGAGAGAAGAGCGATACAGGGCTAAAAATAACATTGCCTTTCAAAGGATCCTAGTGCTAGGAATACAGTCATTTATTTTCTACAATGTAAATGTCTCACTTGAGCATTATTTATTTGTATTTGGTGCATCTCACTGTGGATTCTTTGGTAAATCGCATTTCGGAGCAGGCTTTGCAAACAGACTTTTACGTTGTGGACTCAACAGTAATGTAGTAACATGTAATTTATTATTCTAAATTCTAATGCCTGATCTGATGTGTAATGATTCATGTACAGTCAGATGTTTTTTGTCTATTTGTGAGTAAATCAAACCAGTGACTAAATGGTCAACTTCACATCGTTTCCCTTAGTAGGATGAAAATAATCTGAAATTTAAACAGTGATAAAATTATGTATAGAAAGCGACCAAAGAACGCTCCCTTTACAATCGCTGGAGCTGTCACTCAAACAGAGCTTATCAGTGATTGAGTTCTGGCATCACGCAAAAGTCGAGTTTTATTCAACAAATATCTAATTTTCATCGCATTTGCACTTTTAGTTATGATGAAAGCATTTGTTAGAGTGCAGAAATTGAGTTGCAATGACGAGATCACTGCTTTCATGTCTATGATCGGCTACAATGTTCATCACTGCCACCTTTCATGCCACGATCTAAATATAATGCCACAGATCTAAATGTAATCCTAAACACTTTTAGTTAATCTTGAGTGATGCAATAGAAAAAAAGTTTTCGAGAAAGTAATACTTATGCTATTTCATATGCAAAGATGTTAGCCAATCACAACAGTGGACATCTACACTGAAGTCTCACAGCAGACACACTCCTTCAAACAGAGCGTTCAAATAAGACGTCTAAAATCTGGGTAGGAAAAATGTCTTATTTCTAAATAAAATTATAAAATTTTTGATGTAAAAAGTATATTAACATTATGAGTGCACCACAGGAAATGCAGTTCATGGCCCCTTTAATACATTTTCTTTTCAATTAGTTTGGGTTTAAGCTAATTTTATATTTCATTATTTTATATTTTCATGATCTAATCTATAGGTTAACCTAGTTCACTCTAAATTAAATCTGGAAAAGCATGTTCATCTAATCCAGGCAATCTCAATGACTAGCAAACCTCCCTTTCTGTCTCTATATTAACTGCGTGTAAAGGAGTTATATTTCGTGCAGAAAGCCGAGCTTTCCACAGACAATTCTACCACAGTTGTACATACATATGAATTTGTGAGAGGGAAAAAAAAATGCAATTAGACTGAATGGTTTTCAGGAATCCCCTCACAAATAACTCCCGTCTCGGATGAATTGCTGCTATACGTTTGTCAGTTATCCCATTATTCTCAAATCGGTTACCCTTCGGCTCTCTGGAATTTGCGTTGGATTTTCCAATTGGATTTTGCGTTTTTTAAAAGTAGATCTCATATTAAAAATGACTGTTTGTTTGCATGCTCAGTCTTAGCAGTGGAAACAGCAGAGATCATAGTGGGTGTCAGTGGTTTTCTTGAATGTGATTCAGACATTGCAGCGGAACCGGAGAGTCCAACGGTGGTTTTACATGCACATATAGGAGATTTAGACTCCAACGATGCATCTGTTTTCTTTTCGCATTTAGGCGGAGAGGTCATGTGAATGAATCCTGACTGCAATCTTCAAGCATTTCCAAAATGTCAGTAGAAGTTAGCTGGTTCAACGTGAACGCCATCTGGATATGGAAATTTCTTTTTTGAGAATGTAATTCAGTAACCTAATACAAAAAGACTGTTTTGCTACGGACCCAGTTCCCACTGTTTTGGACTAGTACACCCGCTGATCTGCTGCAATCCGCTCTTGCAGAGATGAAGATCGGGTCCTAAGAAAAACTGAGGCTCATTGGTAATGAATCTGAAGCAAGCACACTAAACACGCAATTAAATGAATCCACAAAATCATCACCTTCCATTCTTATAACCATGATGTTTTGCACCATGCCACCTTTAATCTACATCATCATACTGGACTTTGGATATGAGAAGTGGCACTGCGAAAAGAAAGAGATTAAGATAGCTTAGAAGCTGAAATGCAACCAGATGGAACAAGTTTCAGTCCAAAAGGAGTGAATTTAGGTGAGAAATTGTTGCCAGACTGGTGCAAAGTATAAATTCACACCCGAGCTGTTGAGGAAGCTCTCTTAACAGTGAATTCATTGTATTCCATGCACGCAAAGAATAATGTTACATGTCACATCAAAGATTATTTTAGCTCAGGTCAAATGTCATAAATCAAGCATGAAAGCAAACACAAAAGGGTTTGTACATGTGTTGCTATAAGCAAATGGAATTGAAAGTGGATGGTATTTTTGAGAAGAGAGGCACAAAGATTGTTATATATATGAATAAAAATAATATGATGCACCTGTTTTCAAATTATTTTGAGGGTATATCAATTCCATTTAAACAAGAATATTAATGCTTCATTACCTTCTTAAAAGAAAACATGATAATGAGCTAAACTATAAAATGCTCAATGAAATTGCTGCTTAATAATGCGTGATAATCTCGAAGAAAAAGACAAACTGAAATAAATAACTAAAAATAAGGAAAAATTAAAGGAGATCAGCAAGGCTTGCCATTTAAACTTGAAAACAGTGTTAGAAGAAGTACATGTTTTTGTTCCGCTCCACTGGTAGACTGTCATTGTTTAATGGCGAGAGTGGTTATGTACTGTAGCACTACGCTTGTATAAGTGTTGACTGACAGGCAGCACGTCCCAAACCACATTCCTGAACACATCTGAGAACTCACAAACATGTCTAAAAATTCTCGATATTCTTGACAGCAGAATTCCAGGTAGAACATCAGTAACTTTGTGCTCTTCCTGGGATTTTCCTGGAAACTCATGTCTACATCATGACATACAAAACAACTGAACTTACTGAAGCACTAGTGACTACAAAAACCTTCAACCAAACTTGAAGCTACTGATGCCGCCAAACAATAATAAAACATTGCATTTGTGTCTGGCAAGGAAAACTGTGTGTATGTAAGGATAAACAATTAGATTAAAGAAACCTGCCTGTTTCAGTTTTCTCTTATAAAATAATATAGAAAAAACATACGCTGTTCCAAAAATGTGCGCTATTCAAAAAAAAGTGCAGAACGTTCTGTGCGTGATCTACTAACAATGTGGAAATTAAAGCACACCGATGCGGCCGGATCATTTTCATAGTGACCAATGCATTAATCCATAATGGTTAATGTCTGGTTTAAGACTTTTTTTGGGCGGTAAATAATGGCACAATCACCAGTAAATTGATTTGCGCAAACCTTAGTAAATCAAACCCGCATGATTCATTTAAATACTCTCCTCCCATCAATTTTGCGTCTGAAAGAAAAACACCAACAAATGCATACGCAATAAGATCAACCGCAAAAATAACCCTGTCCACACCTTTTCAGCAATTAAGTCTTTAGTGAATCCTGACAGTAGATTTTTAATGCCAAAAGAGGGTTTGCACTGAAACGAGCTGTGAATCTGGCCCATAATATTTTAAGAGTTATTAGCAATATAAATGTAATAATATATTCACATTATAGTGTATAATGCACACAAGGACGAGGAATCAAACACATCCACAAAGGAACACTCAAGAGATGCCAGGAGTAAACTAATTCTCAACCACACTAAACAAAGACGATACTGGACAAATTGAACGGAGGGCTTAAATTCAGATGGAGTATAATCAACAGAAAACAGAAGAGGTGCGTGGAATTCATTAACAACCAAGGAAACTAACTACAGGCAAACAGGAACAGAACACAGTGAAAATGAAACCAAAACTACCCGTGTTCCACAGTTAGTTAATAATACAAATATATTAAGCATGATTTGTCATAACAAATAAAAATGGTGTTTCCAAAATGACATGGAGAACACAGTGTCAAAACGGAAACGTTATTTCATTTCCACATCTGAGGCTGCAACAGAAATCCTATTTCTAAAAGCGCGGGTTTGTCAGAATGTCATTAGATACTGAACTGTCTGAATGTGCCGCTCATCTTATCAGGGTCAATTTCTCTGCTTTTCCCGTGACCCGTGAGCTTGTGTGTGCGTCTGTGTGTGACTTGCGTGCTGATGAGGAGTTTATGTTATAGCGTGTCTCCTCCCCTCTCGTTTACCGGCTATTCTGGGGAGTTCCAAATTACAGTCTGTCAGTGTGTGGTTGGGATGTGTGGTTCTCAATCACTGTTTTTCTCCTCCATCCAGTTTTCCCCTTTTTTCCTTCGCCCTCCTCTCCCCCAGTCTCACAGGGGTTTCCTCCAACCTTTACCCCACTCATCTGCACATCCAAACCCCTCTTATTTCCTTTTTCCATCACACACTTTACATTCGAATACTTTTTTGTCTTCCACTTCCACTCTATATTCAGATCATTAAATGTTCCAAATGTTCCCTAATTACTATCCTAACATACGGATCTTTCTAAGAGTTACGCAGTCCATTCACAAACACAAACATGACCACAAGGGTGTGTGTTTTTGTTTGAACATCATGTTTTGAGGAATAGTATATATATATAGGTCTGTACATAACTAAAAATTTTTTTTATTTAATTACTGAAGATGTGTATCAGTCCCCCTGACATTTTTTTTTTTCACTTCTCACAATGCTATATGTAACTGGCACTTTTTTGACCTGTGTTTCGGTCAGCTCACACACACTTTTCTACTATCGTGTGAATGCCATTCTTGGACACAGGAAGTGTTCTCAGACACAAGAAACTTCATGGTTCCTCCAGTGTTCCCACATTATCCATAACTATAGTGCGTGCGCTGCAAACTGGCAGGATGGAGGTACAACTTAAAGTCACTCTGAGTGAGCCAACCCATTTCCTGTTGACATGTTATGGAAAGAAATACGTAAGATGAAGAGACTAGTACGGTGTGAATCAGTCTTTTGATCTTTAACGCATTTTATCTTTTGATAAATTGTAATATTATTTAGTTGTAAAAGAGGCAAAGCTAAAAAAAAAAAGGGTAGTCCCGTGCCGTGTGACACATTAACATTTTCAGACATGTGTTACAGTGATTTTTTGGTGTTTATTGTCCCTATAGATTGCGCTTACTGTCTCTGTCTGCATAATTTGCACTTAAATTGCCAGTGCGTCTTATTACAATGCTTGGAGGTGAGGTCTTTTGAACTGGGCTCTCACCCCAAGCAACCTTAACAACCAACCAGAACCTCCTAGCTACCACATAGCAACACCCTGGGAACCACCTACAGTGGGGAGAACAAATATTAGATACACTGCCGATTTTGTGGGGTTGCCCAATTACAAAGCATGTAGAAGTCTGTAATTTTGATCAAAGGTATTCTTCAACTGTGAGTGACGGAATCTAAAACAAAAATCAAATTGTAACAAATTGTATGATTTTTAAATAATTAATTTGCATTTTATTGCATGACATAAGTATTTGATACATCAGAAAAGCAGAACTTAATATTTGGTACCGAAACCTTTGTTTGCAATTACAGAGATCCTACGTTTCTGGTAGTTCTTGACCAGGTTTGCACACACTGCAGCAGGGATTTTGGCCCACTCCTCCATACAGACCTTCTGCAGATCCTTCAGGTTTCGGGGCTGTCGCTGAGCAATACGGACTTTCAGCTCCCTCCAAAGATTTTCTATTGGGTTCAGGTCTGGAGACTCGCTAGGCCACTCCAGGACCTTGAGATGCTTCTTACGGAGCCACTCCTTAGTTGCCCTGGCTGTGTGTTTCGTGTCATTGTCATGACCCATCTTCAATGCTCTTACTGAGGGAAGGAGGTTGTTGGCCAAGAGCTCGCGATACACGGCCCCATCCATCCTCCCCTCAATACGGTGCAGTCGTCCTGTCCCCTTTGCTGAAAAGCATCCCCAAAGAATGATGTTTCCACCTCAATGCTTCACGGTTGGGATGGTGTTCTTGGGGTTGTACTCATCCTTCTTCCTCCAAACACGGCGAGTGGAGTTTAGACCAAAAAGCTCTATTTTTGTCTCATCAAACCACATGACCTTCTCCCATTCCTCCTCTGGATCATCCAGATGGTCATTGGCAAACTTCAGACGGGCCTGGACATGCGCTGGCTTGAGCAGGGGGACCTTGCGTGCGCTGCAGGATTTTAATCCATGACAGCGTAGTGTGTTACTAATGGTTTTCTTTTGGTCCCAGCTCTCTTCAGGTCATTGACCAGGTCCTGCCGTGTAGTTCTGGGCTGATCCCTCACCTTCCTTATGATCATTGATGCCCCACGAGGTGAGATCTTGCATGGTGCCCAGACCGAGGGAGATTGACCGTCATCTTGAACTTCTTCCATTTTCTAATAATTGCGCCAACAGTTGTTGCTTTCTCAACAAGCTGCTTGCCTATTGTCCTGTAGCCCATCCCAGCCTTGTGCAGGTCTACAATTTTATCCCTGTGTCTTTACTCAGCTCTCTGGTCTTGGCCATTGTGGAGAGGTTGGAGTCTGTTTGATTGAGTGTGTCTTTTATGCAGGTAACGAGTTCAAACAGGTGCAGTTGATACAAATTACAGACTTCTACATGCTTTGTAAGTGGGCAAACCTACAAAATCAGCAAAATGCTTGTTCTCCCCACTGTAGGTGGTTCCCAGGGTGTTGCTATGTGGTAGCTAGGAGGTTCTGGTTGGTTGCTAAGGTTGCTTGGGGTGATAGCCCAGTTCAAAAGACCTCACCTCCAAGCATTGTAATATGGCGCACTGGCAATATTTGTTCTCCCCACTGTACATAGCAACCACACAGCACATCCTAGCAACTACCCATAAATGCCTAGCAACCAAGTCTCAAGTCAAGTCAAAGAGAATACTCTAACAATAACCTAGCAATGCCTTAGCAACCATTTTGAACTACCTAGCAACCACACACAACATCGTAGCATAGTTTTAAACAGGCACAACCCATCTTCTTCTTAAAAATCTGGCTTTAAGATTCTGTTAGCTGCTCTATCTGCTCATCAATTCATAATTTTTATAATAAATTCAAATAACCAAATAAAAATGCCTTCTGTCTGCGCACATGCTTCTGTTTTAATGCTGTGCAGCAGTTTTTGTGTTTTTGGCTATGCTTTCTATTAAATTATGCCTCAGCCAGGAGTTTTAACATGGTTTTAAAATTTGTGGCCATGCACAGACTCAAACCTCGTCTAAGTTTGCACTCTAACACACACACGCACACACACACACACACACTTGAGTTGAGCGAGCCAGTGGAGAGAATCAAGCTCAAGGGCCAAACCCAGAGGAAGTGGCAGAACTAAACTCTGTGTATTCAACATACATACGTAGTGTCTCTCTTCAGGATGGAGTTGGCCTGCCAGTGCTCCCTGCACCACACAGAGACATGTTTGCTCTGGTGTCATGGTTACTGGCACAAATAAATAATCTGTATGCAGTGCAAGTGTCATCTGGTCGGATGAAGAGGTCGACATGGAGAGCGGTTACTCACTGGTGCCAAAATACTCATTAAAAATGTCCCACAATCCAAACTTTTTCTTTTGACTTTGGAAGGTCTTTGGTTTTTGAATTCTCTTGGTCATCTCTGATGATTTAAAAAAACTTCTAAATTAGAGAGTAACATAAATCTGGAAGTAAAATGACTAATTGCTAGAAAATGATTATAAGGTAATTTGTTTCACGTTTCTCATGCATGAATATCACGTTGTGTCCTCTGCCTTCAGGGTATTTTTGATTAAATGTTGAGTACTACCAAACTGCTAAGGTCATGCCCTGTTCTCTGTTTCTAATCACATAAGCACACACATACAATGAATAACATTTAATTGTGACACAGGAAAAAGGTCTTATGCAAGAGCAATCAACTGAAAACCATTTGAAAAAGTTTCTTCATACATATGTAAACAACAGATCTTGAACTAAATGGAGTATACACTCCAGTTTATGTTTCATCAATAGACTGATAATAATATTTAAAGGGTTAGTTCACCCAAAAATGTAAATTTTGTCATTAATTACTCACCCTTATGTCGATCAAAACTTTCATTCATCTTCAGTAAATAAATGAATATAATTTCATGAAATCTGAGAGCTTTCAGCTACGCAGCTACCACTTTGATGCAGGGCTGTGCAATATGGACAAAATAATCACATTGCGATTTATTTTGCAATTTTGGTCATTGTTTTTGCTTTTTCAAGCATGCTACATTCTGAATGTATTCAGTGCACAAGAAGTACATGACAAAATGTTTCACAATGAAGTAACTGTATTTACAGCTTCATAAACAAAACTGTAATTAACTGTCTTTAAAACAGACAACATTAAATAAATTACGATTATTTCACCTGCTTAAACTCGTATTCAACGCCCGCCTTACATTTCTCATATATTTCGGGAATAACAACTTGTGTGAAATAAGTGCGAGTTGGCAGCTGGTATCTTTTGTCCAGTGTTTGAATCCAAAACTCTCTCAAACGACTGATGTTGAATTTCTCTTTGGTACCATTTTTATTCTGAACTGCATCCATATTTTTTCTTCTTTCCTCCCGTTTGCCTATTCTGTTCTCCCGCTTTGCTTTGTTCTAATTTGTGCGGTGTGCTGAGCGAGCTCTGATTGGTTAACATCTTAAACATGCGCACAGTAACGTTGCAGTATTCTGAATTAAAATATAAATAACTTAACAAATAAAATTGCAGACTTGTGCGATTTAGAAATTGCATGTGCTCAAATCGCGATTGTTTTGCGATTGCGATTAATTGCACAGCCCTACTTTGATGCTTCAAAAAGTTCATAAAGATATCATAAAACTAATCCATATGAACTGAGAGATTAAGTCATGTCAAAGAGCCATGATCACTTTATATAATTAAATTTAGGCTTTTATTCTCTTATAAAAATTCAATAACGCACATATCTGATATGGTTCAAGCATGTTTGCTTGATGTGTAAAAACCGATGAGGTTCATTCTTGTGTGTTACGCAGCAAGTTTGAGCTTCCACAAGAACCAAATTTGTTCTTGTGCGTCAAGCAAGAACAAAAATCTTGCAGATTTGGAATGACATAAGAGTGAGTAAATGATGACAGAATTTATATTTTTGGGAGAACAAACCTTTTGATGCGGTATATAATACATTGTATAATGTTTAAACATTTGCTTAGCAATTACTCAGCATTAAGGTCATATTCTACAACTCCCTGCACATTCAAATAAAAGAGTTTCATATTTTACATTTTAGTATTGCTTATACATATGCTAATGATCACAAAACAAAGCTCCAACAATATAACATAAATGTGGAGTTATGGAGTTGAAGTGTATAACAATATGCATAGCTTTGCCAGTCATGCAGGCAATTTACATATAATATATACGATACAGTTTAAAAGTAAGATTTTGAAATGTTCTTTAAAGAAATCTCTTATGCTCACCAAGGCTAATTTGATCAAAAATACAGTAAAACAGAAATATTGTGCAGAAATATTGCGAAACAATATTACAATTCAAACTAACTGTTTTCTATTTTAATATATTTAAAAAAAAAAATATCTTCCTGTGAAGGTAAAGCTGAATTTCCATCATAATTACTCCAGTCTTCAGTGTCACATGATCCTTCAGAAATCGTTCTAAAATGCTGAATTACTGCTCGAGAAAAATGTCTTATTATCATCAATGTTGTAAAAACACTATATTCTGTAGAACGGAAATTTGCTGTGTATTTACTTTCACTGGATATTTGGCTAAATTAGTAGTTTTACATAGCACTTCGTGTGTATGTGTCATCGCTATAATGATGAACATTATTTTGTCCGTCGAGGGCTGAACGGTCACAGCGGAAGAGGTTTTGTAAGGTTGGCTGATGTGTTCGCTTGGTGCTTTGGGTGCTTTGTGCTTTGAGTGAAAGCGGTGGGCAGGTCACATGGGTGGCCAAAGGACAAACAGCTGGAGAGAGAGAGACAGAAAGACTTATAGAGAAAGAGAGAACTGGATATTTTAATCTATAGAAATATCAAGATTTTATTATTGACTACTTAGTATTTCGTTAATTTATCCCTTAAAATTTCAGTTTTTATTTTATCTATTCAACAGTGTCTTGTCTTTTCACTGTCCTTTTTTTTTCTTCAATGAATAGAGTGTCTATGAATGTAGTAGAATAATGGGGGTCCAATGTGAACAATACAGCCTCACCATCTTAGACCCAGAAACAGTACAAAAAGAACAAAAGCCTACAGAGAACAGGCCTCACAGAGAGCCACTTCCTCTGCTGCTTTTCTCTTTTATATGTGTGTGTGTGTGTATGTGTGAATCGGTGTTCCTGTGCAAGACTCTCCACTGCTATTATGTCGTTCCTTCAGGATTGTCAGATGTGACATTTATTCAGTTCCTTTCCACCATTGAAACTAAAAGTTTCTTTTGTTCTGAAACCTCTAGATTATTCTTGTTAATGCCGACTGTCATAAGTGTCGTATTGAAGAAACCCCAGAGGAAGATTGTATTGCTCTTTCATAGTTCAGGAGATTTGAATATAGTTCACAGTTTTGTCCATCTCTCTGTCTATTTGTCTGTCTGTCTGTCTGTCTATCTGTTTATTTGTCTGTCTGTCTGTTAATTTGTTCGTCTGTTTGTCTGTCTGTCTGTTTATTTGTCTCTCTGTCTGTTAATTTGTTCGTCTGTTTGTCTGTCTGTCTGTTTATTTGTCTGTCTGTCAATCTGTATATTTGTCTGTCTATTTATTTGTCTGTCTGTCTGTTTATTTGTCTGAAACCTCTAGATTATTCTTGTTAATGCCGACTGTCATAAGTGTCGTACTGAAGAAACCCCAGAGGAAGATTGTATTGCTCTTTCATAGTTCAGGAGATTTGATATAGTTCACAGTTTTGTCCGTCTCTCTGTCTATTTGTCTGTCTGTCTGTCTGTCTATCTGTTTATTTGTCTGTATGTCTGTTTATATATCCGTCTGTCTATTTGTCTGTCTGTCTGTCTATTTGTTCGTCTGTTTTGTCGTCTGTCTGTCTGTTTATTTGTCTGTCTGTCTATTTGTTCGTCTGTTTGTCTGTCTGTCTGTTTATTTTGTTTATTTGTCTGTCTGTCTGTTTATTTGTCTGTATGTCTGTTTATATATCCGTCTGTCTATTTGTCTGTCTGTCTGTCTATTTGTTCATCTGTTTGTCTGTCTGTCTGTTTATTTGTCTGTATGTCTGTTTATATATCCGTCTGTCTATTTGTCTGTCTGTCTGTCTATTTGTTCGTCTGTTTGTCTGTCTGTCTGTTTATTTGTCTGTCTGTCTTTTTATTTGTCTGTCGGCCTGTTTATATGTCTGTCTGTCTATTTGTTCGTCTGTCTGTCTATTTGTCTGTCTGTCTATTTGTCTGTTTATTTGTCTGTCTGTGTTTATTTGTTTGTCTGTTTGTCTGTTTATTTGTCTGTCTGTGTTTATTTGTCTGTATGTCTGTTTATATATCCGTCTGTCTATTTGTCTGTCTGTCTATTTGTTCGTCTGTTTGTCTGTCTGTCTGTTTATTTGTCTGTCTGTCTTTTTATTTGTCTGTCGGCCTGTTTATATGTCTGTCTGTTTATTTGTTCGTCTGTCTGTCTATTTGTCTGTTTATTTGTCTGTCTGTGTTTATTTGTCTGTCTGTCTGTTTATTTGTCTATATGTCTGTTTATATATCCGTCTGTATATTTGTCTGTCTGTCTGTCTATTTGTTCGTCTGTTTGTCTGTCTGTCTATCTGCCTGTTTGTCTGTTTATTTGTCCGTCTGTCTGTTTATTTGTCTGTCTGTCTTTTTATTTGTCTGTCTGTCTGTTTATATGTCTGTCTGTCTATTTGTCTGTTTATTTGTCTGTCTGTCTCTATCAATCTGTCAGTCTGTTTATTTGTCTGTCTCTATATCTGTCCTTCCGTCTGTCAGTCTCTATCAATCTGTCTGTCCGTCCGAAAATTGGAGACAGGATCTTTTCTAATAAAATAAAATAAAGCAAAATTTGAGACAGTGTTTATAAAAGCAAAAGTCTGTATCTCCTCTTTATTGTATCCTATGCTGTCTACAATATTAAAGAGATCTCATGCATCAACTTCTTTTTTGGGACAAACTGCTGAAATTTGCATCTTTAAAGTAGAAATGCTCATATTATTCACATGTAAAAACACATGAAATGCACTTGTTTAATTATCAAGCATCTATTGGACACTCTACAATAGCTTTCAAATATGAGCCACTTAGAACTGTTGATTTTGAAGCTCCAAACTGATGCTGGTATGAGGCTTTATAGTAAAATGGACAACTTCCCACAATGCCATGGTCCAATCTCAGTGTGCTAACATCCTCCTTCTGGGATTTTGAGAAACACCGCTGTGTCCTTGACAAAAGATCTCCATCTGGGGTGATGAAAAATGACTGAATTTGTTGGTCCAACTCTGTATGTGTACTTATCCTAAAAACAAAAAAAAACACTCAATTGTTTGACTTAGATGGATCATCAGCATTTACCAGACTCATTCCCAAAATGCAATTGCATCACTGCAGCTTAATTGTGATTAAACTCAGTTACTATTTCCTGCATTTCCTGTTCCTCCCGAGACTTTACACAGAAGACTCTACAGAGAAGGATATAAACAATCAGCGTCGGATCTGCCCACACAAAATCATTAATTCAAATGCTGGATGCTAATCCTCATCCAGTGTGGGTTAAACATCTGGTGTGATGAGCTAACTGCTAAATCTCCCTCCAGAGGGCCTTTGGACTTGAGAAAGGTTTCCCTACCTCGAGTTAGTCCAGAAAAAAAGGACAGAAATCTGAGGTAATTGTCTCGGTAGATCTTTTAGATCAAGAAAATCCAGATGCTAACAGTGCTATAAAACATTTTAAGAGACATCAAGGAAAACTGAGCAGAATGCAACCTGTATCTTGTTGCCTTGAAGGTCATGCAGCTCAGTGCGAATGCAAGATTTCTGGGATAGATCAACACACGTATACTTGCTCATTAGGTTTTGATCTGTCTCGGGGGCGAGATCAAACGCCTGAGATATCCTGCACATAACTCAAAGAGTAGGCAACATGCTAATGTAACGGTACATTTCATAATCCCTAGCAGAGAAATAGACCCCCAAGCAGTTTGTGTAAAAAGAATGGCTAACAAAGCTTCACTTCAAAAGTAAAAGCAGGTTTTTTACCACTGCCAAAAGTCTGACTCACTCACACAACCAAGAAATGCCTCTTTTGGCCTCAACTTCTATTGTAAACTTTTTAAATACGTTTTAAAATGGTTGGCCTGCTATTCGTTTGCCATACAAGGGTGTTTCTTTAACTATGTGCACTTAAATGTCTCTTATGTTCTTTTGTGATACGAGTTTTTTTTTTTTTTTTATCATGCCTTCCTCATTTATTTATGCAACTTTTCAAATGCTTTTATATTAAGGTTATCAAATTGATTAATCGCGCTCTATATATATATTTATGTGTGTGTGTGTGTGTGTGTGTGTGTGTATTTATATATATATTATATATTATACATCTACAAACTTAGATGTGATTAATCCCGATTAATAGATGTGACAGCATTACTTTACATAGGTTTGATTATTTTTACCCTTTTCCCAAACTTTTTAATCATGAAATATGACTTTCTAAAGTTATTCGGTATATTTATGATACATAAAATGTAGTTAGCCTAAACAATTTCATTGGTAAATGCCACTTCCAACATAGAATGCGATTAAACACAATACATCACTTGAGGTGTGGTGGAAGTGAAAATATAAATGGCTTTCAGAAAATGACAGAATTCTGGGTAAAACTTAATTTTGATAGTCACTTTTGAACAACTAACTTTTTTAAAGTAACTTTGCAACTACACTTAACTCTCAACAAAGTATTAGTAGACTGTCTACTCAATATCTTTTAAGTCTTTATTGTGATGGTCCCCCAACAGACATTCTACTAAGTAAATTTGCAAGTACATGTCAACTTATTCTAACTCTAAAAGCCATTAAAATAAAGCGAAACCACCTTCTGCATCCACTGTTGGAAATTGTTGCTAGACAATCAAATGAACTAACGAGTGTGTGTTTAAAAGCATTTATTTTCTAAAAGTCCACAAGGACATACAGTAGTTGAAGCCACGCCCGTAAATTTCAAATTGTCCGACTGTTTACGTCACTATAATTCATCTTAAAATCTGCTTTTATAACATCATTGCTCTTTTTTATAATTTCGTATCTATTAAAGAGCCTATTCATGGCACTGGTTTATTGGAATTATTTTTTCTCTTTTCCGAATCTCAGTGCTCAGGGTTTCGTAATAGGTGAGCGTGTGTGGGTGTGCGCATGTGCGTCTGTGAAAATTTGTGCCGTCGTATTCTCTCACAATATGAGTGTTTCATAACCAGTGTGTATTACAGTGCTCCTCCGGTTGCTCATTACACTGTCGAACAGCGCCAGGGTTAATGATCTGGGGAAGGACAATCACTTATGGCAGAGAGAGCCAAACGAGGGCTGCTAATCGCACCGCTCCAAACTAATCTCCTATTCTGAAAGCACTGTATTTCTATCCTTACAGACAGAAATTTTGGTATAAAAGGCAGGGAATGAGATTGCCAAAGAGCTGATGCCATTATCAGTAATCACTGCCTCAGGTAGACGGGAAAGGTACGGCCTGTGTTTGAAAAACTCAAGTGATCACATTAGAGAGGCTAAATGGAGACATCTGTTGGCCTTTTCAAAATCTCCTGGTAATGACCCTGAATTTAAAGGATCAAATATACAAAAGAAAATGAGTAGCTTGGAATTTGTGTCTGGAGACATTCTGCAAGGGTTTGGATAGTTCTGCAAATGGATGCTGAAATTCCAGTCCTTACTTGTGATATCCTCCTTTTCAGGTCCATATATAGGTACATATATATATGCATAAGAAATGCATTTCAATAAAATGAATATATAATCGTGCTTGCTAGGCCTTATTTTTGGCACATAACTTTTCCCACATTGTTTGCTGTGTAGATTCACAGTGCAATGACAAAGGATGACAAAATTCATTATAATGCCTTACATATTATAAACAACTTTTATTGCATAAAAAAAATCAAGACTTGTCAAGGTATATTCACTGTTCAGTGCATTGTGAATTCGAAATTCTATTTCTTTGCCTTACGCAGCGATGTTCTGCTCTACTATGTGGTTAGGTGTATGATCTGTAATTGTACGTGTTCACTCAGCATGTGTAACAGTTCATTAGTGGAACTGTGCCATTAAAACGTCTTTGCACTAACAGCATCTTATGCACTTCCATGGTGACTTCAGCTGTATATTTATTCCATGTTAAAACAAATTTTATTCTGACCAAAATATATTCACCTTAACTGTCCCCTCTTGGGTGGAAGTGATGCTTTTAACATGAGGACAAATATGGATTACTATGTTAACAGCCACTCAAACCAAAAATAATGTTAGTGACCTCAGCCAACAATTAAATTAGATGGTCGATTGGGAGCGGGACTAACACATATGCTAGGGAACCCAATGACAAACACAAGAATATATAAACAGCCTGCGATGATCTTCTTTGGATAACATTAAATGCCCTCAATCTAAATCCTTAACTCTGTTTATGCCTATATGTTAACACCATGGCATTATGATAATCCAAAAAAAGCATTTTGTAACACAGTGAAGTTTACTAATACCCCTTTGGTCCAGATACCTCAAATGAACTTGGTTTGTGAACATTCATAATTTCAGTCCTTAGGATTTCATGGTAAATAGTTTTACTGTTTATTTTCTGCTTAAGAGGCATTTTCTATATATTGTAAAAAGTGGTTTAACCCTTACAATTTATTTGGTTGGTGTAAAGTAATGCATTTAGGTTGAGTCAGCAATATTATTTGTGACTTGAATAAAACCAGTTAATTAAGATGTTATTTTTTGGTTACTATTTTTTTTTGTTCTTCACTGCAGATGTTAAGGACAGTCACCGGTTTGAACGGAGTACTATCAGCAACCGCCAGTGTTTGCCAGGAATTAAGAGTCTTGTTCTTGTGTTCTTGGTACTTAGATCTCTCAAGACCACATAAATGTGGCTTTGGTCTGGATCCGGGTCTTGGCTAATGGTTTTACACGAGACCGCAGTGTATTTCAGGCATTTTGGTGCAGTATCTCATCACAGGGGAAAGAGCCATTTTAAATGTAACTGTCAAAACTATGTGTGTACCATTGAAAATCAAGTGACACAAAATGACTGTAGGTAAAAACACTGACAGAAATCACGCACTTACATAAATGTGAATAGATTTGCATGTTCCAATGGCTGTCAAGTTCAGCTACAATTTTGCTAAATGGTCTCTATTTAATGGTAAATAATCCCTATTTGCTTGGGTTTTAAAGGGTTAATTCACCCAAAAATGAAATTTCTGTCATTCTCATGTCGATCCAAAGCTGTAAGACCTTCGTTCATCTTCGGAACACAATTTTTGATGAAATCCGAGAGGTTTATCCATAGACAGCAACATAATCAACACTTTCAAGGTCCAGAAAGGTAGTAAAGACATTGTTAAAATAGTCCACATAACTGCAGTGGTTCAACCTTAATGTTATGAAGCGACGAGAACACTTTTTGTGCGCAAAAACAAAAAGAGAGGCTTTTTTCAACAGTCTCTCCTTTTCAGTGTCATTCTCAGACGGCGTTTACGTCCAGAGTAAGTTCTTCGTCAGAATGCCGATTCATTATTGGTGCGTCGTGCTGCTCACGTGATCAGCTTTGGCCAATGAGACGGCATTCGGACCTAAACACAGAAACTTTCACTGTGCTTACTGCGGTAATCACGTAAGGATAATGACAGGGAAGAGAAGAGATTATTGAATAAAGTCGATTGTTTTTGAACACAAAAATGATTCTCATCGCTTCATGAAATGAAGGCTGAACCACTGCAGTCACTTCAACTGTTTTAACAACGAGTTTGGTACCTTTCTGGACCTTGTAAATGTTGATTATATTGCTGTGTCATATATCTCTCGGATTTCATCAAAATATATTAATTTGTGTTCCGGAGATGAACGAAGGTCTTACAGGTGTGGAATGACACGAGGGTGAATAATTGATGACAGTTTTTATTTTTGGGTGCATTAACCCTTTAAATAGCCCATATTTAATGGTAAACCAACACTACCCACCGGACTATTGTAATTTTTTAATTTCAATATAAAACATACATATGCCCTGATTAATATTATTATAAAGATATTGTTTCTGATGTGACTTGCAATAATTATATAACTTCTTAATTATATATACATCAATATAAGACAATTTCAGCTATGGAAATAAACACTGCCGATTTGAGGTAACACATGCAAAGAGACAGCAATGTGCCTTACGTCCCAGAGCACAGATTAACTCTAGTTTCAGACTAGTGATTTTAATCCAGATTAAAGATCATTACAATTACTGAACATAGTCAAAAACTGGCTGACCTGAGCTGTACTAAAACACAAAAGTCGAACATCTTCACGAAGATCTGTAGAGCATGTAGGGTTGTCCACAACGTTAGATGTAAATTAAATGAGAACAACTCATTACACTTACACTACCTATATTTACACCCATAACAGCAAATCTCATCAAGCTTTACCTTGAAAAAAACAAACAAAAAAAACATATTTGTGGAATGTTGATACATGATTTGCACACAGAATGTTTGTATTTCAATCTGAATGGAATTTATGGCAGATCATTTTCAAGTATTTTAATTTGTCTTGCCCTGCAGGGGCTAATTTTACAAAATCACAGACAATGTTTTCCTTTTTGTTTGTTTTTTTTTTTTCTTTTTTTTTTTTTAGCGGTTTCTTAACAGTTCTTAGAAGAGCCACTAATTTCTTAGCGTGAAGTGCATCCATGAACTTGGAACTGCATAGATACCAATATTGAACCTTTTTTTTTTTTAAGAGTGTACCATACACAGTCTGTTACATCGCACCTGAGGAACATTTTCATAGTTCCTATAACTATTGGCGAAGGTGCTTGTTTTTTGGCGTGGGAAAGATTTGAGTTATAGCAATGCCTTTAGCTCATTCTTCAGAGTAGGGTCTAACCCAGCACAATAACCAGTGAGGTACTGGTTGTAGTGATGGACAGAACTACCAGTGACGAAAGTGTACATTGATTGGCAGAACATATACACTGGCACATGGCACATTTTTAAAAATGCGTGTAAACACACAGTATAGAAATATCTTTAAAATAATTTACTTTAATTTACAATAAACTAAACTAAATTTACATTATATAAATATGAACTCAATCATTCCCGAACATTCCTCTTTAATAGTCCTGTGCTGTCTGTTCCCCTTTTCTCTGGATTATGTGTGAAATTATCCATTTGTCCTCGAAACCATTACCCTGATCAGGAATCCCACATCGAATTGTCTTTATTGACAGATGGAATGACCGTCATGTTTCATAACCAAGGGCATATATACAGTAACTTTCCATATTTGATTATTATATGGTGCTCCAAAACCATTATGTGTCCTGCTGGGTTGATCCGTAAATGAGAGTTCATGGATTAAACGGAGCCTTTAGCGAATATTAAACCTTTACAATATGCATATTTATATAAAGTGGATTAGCTCTGGTGAGATTATGACAGTGCATGTTGTAAAGTTCATAACTGCTCTTCAGTTCAGATGGTTTGCTGTCAGAGGCCACAGTCCAGTTCATATAAGGTCATATATGGTTTATCCCTATCTGAACTTGAACAATAATTTGTCAAATTAATAATTATATTGACTGTTTTGTAAAACATTCAGCTCTTGAAGTCATTGCAATTTTTATCCTGACAGAATTAGTTTTTATAATCTGTGTTTTTTTTTAGTCTAGCGTCACACAGAGAAACTCGTACATTTTAACAATGTTGTAGTTCAGTTTTTGAGCCGGACGCCAGTTTGTCTGTGTTAGCTTAGTCAATAATCCTGAAAGCTTTTTAGCGATACATTTTTAGTTTTCCTCCCGGCATAACCACTAGATTACGCTTAAGTAAACGATTTTGATTTGTACTGGATTTTCACCATATTATTGGGGATTTTCCAGGTCACCCAAATCAGCTCAGGTGCAGTCATGTTCTTGTCTGGAAAGACAGTTGGGGATATTTGATTGGTGTTATGATAAGGAGAAGAAAAGAGAAATAAGATTTTTTTTTTTTTTTGAACAAGTGGGCCACTGAAAACCTGGAAATAAGAAAAGTTTTATGGATTTTGAGAAAAAAATAATAAGAAAATAAAAATCTGAAAAAAAAGAAAAATGTTAAAAGGTTATGCCTTGAAGATAAAATGAAGAAATGCTTGACTTTTGACTAAATAAAAAAAAAAAAATTATTTAAACAAAACATTACATATACATATTAAAAACAATTACATTATAGACACCTTGAACATTTCGTTCATTGATTCAGTTTATTCAATATAGTTTAAAAAAAGGGTAATAAAATATGACGATCTCAGAGTTAGAAAAATTATATTAATTATGTCAGATAACACTTAAGCAAAACATGGTCAGGTCAAAGTATCACAATTTTTGGTTCCAAATTCTAATCAATACAGTATATATATATATATATATATATATATATATGTATATATATATATATATATGTGTGTGTGTATATATATATATATATATATATGTGTGTATATATATATATATATATATATATATGTGTGTGTGTATATATATATATATATATATATATATATATATATATATATATATATATATATATATATATATATATATATATGTGTGTGTGTATATATATATATATATATATATATATATATAATAGGTATAATAATAAAAATGTATCAAAAATATCAAAATGTCTGAATAATTTTTGGTTTGACTGTAATAAAAATGTTGCAAATAAAAAAAAAAAACGACGAAATATTACAATTATTTATGCATAATTATATAAACACATACCTTAAAAACAGCCACAACCAGCAGTGTCTACTCAAGCACCGCCCACTCAAACGCCTCAGCACCACTTACCTCACACCTCAGTTTGCCCCACATGCTGGCAACAACATTTGCTCACCATATTCCCCACAGTGCACAAGAAATACCCCTCAGGAATAATTTCATCAGCAGTTTTACCTATACCTGGCTCACCACCACAGCTATCAAAGCTTTTTCATCATGCAGCAAAAAGTAAACAAACAATCTCTCTCTCTCGCTCGCTCTCTCTCTCTCTGACACACACACACACACATACAGGGAGTGCAGAATTATTAGGCAAATGAGTATTTTGACCACATCATCCTCGTTATGCATGTTGTCTTACTCCAAGCTGTATAGGCTGGAAAGCCTACTACCAATTAAGCATATTAGGTGATGTGCATCTCTGTAATGAGAAGGGGCGTGGTCTAATGACATCAACACCCTATATCAGGTGTGCATAATTATTAGGCAACTTCCTTTCCTTTGGCAAAATGGGTCAAAAGAAGGACTTGACAGGCTCAGAAAAGTCAAAAATAGTGAGATATATTGCAGAGGGATGCAGAAGTCTTAAAATAGCCAAGCTTCTGAAGCGTGATCATCGAACAATCAAGCGTTTCATTCAAAATAGTCAACAGGGTCGCAAGAAGCGTTTGGAAAAACCAAGGCGCAAAATAACTGCCCGTGAACTGAGAAAAGTCAAGCGTGCAGCTGCCAAGATGCCACTTGCCACCAGTTTGGCCATATTTCAGAGCTGCAACATCACTGGAGTGCCCAAAAGCACAAGGTGTGCAATACTCAGAGACATGGCCAAGGTAAGAAAGGCAGAAAGTCGACCACCACTGAACAAGACACACAAGCTGAAACGTCAAGACTGGGCCAAGAAATATCTCAAGACTGATTTTTCTAAGGTTTTATGGACTGATGAAATGAGAGTGAGTCTTCATGGGCCAGATGGATGGGCCCGTGGCTGGATTGGTAAAGGGCAGAGAGAGGTGGAGGTGGAGTACTGGTTTGGGCTGGTATCATCAAAGATGAGCTTGTGGGGCCTTTTCGGGTTGAGGATGGAGTCAAGCTCAACTCCCAGTCCTACTGCCAGTTTCTGGAAGACACCTTCTTCAAGCAGTGGTACAGGAAGAAGTCTACATCCTTCAAGAAAAACATGATTTTCATGCAGGACAATGCTCCATCACACGCGTCCAAGTACTCCACAGCGTGGCTGGCAAGAAAGGGTATAAAAGAAGAAAATCTAATGATATGGCCTCCTTGTTCACCTGATCTGAACCCCATTGAGAACCTGTGGTCCATCATCAAATGTGCGATTTACAAGGAGGGAAAACAGTACACCTCTCTGAACGGTGTCTGGGAGGCTGTGGTTGCTGCTGCACGCAATGTTGATGGTGAACAGATCAAAACACTGACAGAATCCATGGATGGCAGGCTTTTGAGTGTCCTTGCAAAGAAAGGTGGCTATATTGGTCACTGATTTGTTTTTGTTTGGTTTTTGAATGTCAGAAATGTATATTTGTGAATGTTGAGATGTTATATTGGTTTCACTGGTAAAAATAAATAATTGAAATGGGTATAAATTTGTTTTTTGTTAAGGTGCCTAATAATTATGCACAGTAATAGTCACCTGCACACACAGATATCCCCCTAAAATAGCTAAAACTAAAAATTAAAACTTCCAAAAATATTCAGCTTTGATATTAATGAGTTTTTTGTGTTCATTGAGAACATGGTTGTTGTTCAATAATAAAATTAATCCTCAAAAATACAACTTGCCTAATAATTCTGCACTCCCTGTACACACACTTCATGTTTTATGGGGACTTTCCATAGACATAACGATTTTTATACTGTAAAAACTGTATCTTTATCGCCTAACCCTAGACTTACTCGTCACAGAAAACTTTCTTCATTTTTATATTCTCAAAAAACATCACTTAAATGATTTATAAGCTGTTTTCCTCATGGGAACTGAAAAGAAATGCCCCCATAAGCTAGGTCAAAAATTACTGGTATTTCTATTTTCGTGGGGACATTTGGTCCTCATGGGGTTTACCCGGTACACACACACACACACGCAGTAACTGGTTTTGTTTGCCTCTTCAAAGTTACAGCCATTTCCCCTCCCTTCATTTGGAGCAGTAATGAGTGTGCTAAATCGGGATAAATCTGTTTGAGTTTCTTCCACAGAATAGGCTGTGATGTTGTTGTCCAGTGCACACACGGCAGGGCGTCTCTCCGGGATGCAAACTAATGACTGTCTTATTGCAATCAATTAAACCACTGCTTTACCTAAAAGCTCCAGGGGTGCCGGCAAGATTGTAGTTAGCTGGAAAATCCGCTGAACAACTGCAGCCCTCAAGGATAAGGATTACGCTGCCTGTGGCTCTTTGTGCATGAGTGTGCTAAAATGAGTTTTGGGGAGTAACTAACCAAATATTTCTAACTTAAAGGGATAGTCCACCCAAAATTGAAAATTCTGGCATCATTTACACAACCCAATGTCGTTCCAAACTTGTATGACTTTCTTTCTTGCGTGGAGCGTAAAAGATATTTTGAAATTTTAACCAAATATTTTTGGTTCCCATTAACTCCCATTGTATTGACAATGTGTCAATGTGACCTGAAACTGTTACTAACATTCTTCAAAAAATCTTTTGTGTTCCGCAGAAAAAAATAAAAGCATACAGGTTTGGAACGACATGAATCCCTTTAACTTCATTCATAAGTAGCATAAATGTGCAGTTTAACCAAATTTCAGTCTCTTATGAACAGTGAAGAGAAGCACTGCTCACACTGAAATAACTTTCAAACTAAGCAGCTTTCTGTTAGCGTGGCAAATCCATTTGACCATCTTGAACTCGTTGAAAAATCTGCATGGGCGAATTTTTCGCCCTCAAACATAAATCCAGGATTTGGCCCGCGAATATTCCCCAAACAGTGGTAAACATGAATGCACCTTCACAGCTTAAAATAGTGTAGCTTTTCCAACAAAAATGTGCTAATCGCTGTTTGTTGTTGGGAATGACCTAATTTTTTATTAGTCTGCATTTTAAATGACGGTCTAACTAGTTTTAGCTTGACAAGCTGTAGTTTTGAAGTCGCTCCTCAACATAGGTCACAATTTGTGCTTGGAGAGCAAAATGTGGAAACATGTTTGCAGGGGTGTGTGTGTTTCCAGAGGCTTTTGCGTGTGTGTTTGTGTGTTTATAGCGGTGTGTGTCAGCGTGTGGGTGTGGATCGTTGTGTAAATTCAGCCCCAGCTGTTGAGCGCAGTACAGATGCGGAAACAGAAATAGAGGATTACGGCTAAATATAGGGTAAAAAAAAAAAAAAAAATGGAGAGAGAAGGAGCACAGGGTGAAAGCGAAAGGGAAGAAGGGATGACTAAAAAAGAACAAGACATTGAAGGATGGTAACATTAGGAAACCAAAGGGATGAAAAGGATTAGCAGCAAACGAGAGAAAGGGAGAACAAGGATTAGAAGACGTTTGAGGGATAGAGAATAAAGAAGAATGACAAGATCAAATGAGACAGAAAGGGTAAAAGGAATTCTTAAGTACTAAACAAACAAAATGGATATTAACAGTACTTAGAAGGACCGTCAGATTAAGAGCGAGATGACAAGCATTAAAAAAAGATCAAGAGACGGCGCAGTGCAAGAACGCCCTTTTGATGGATTATTTTCTGTGATTATGCAAGAGATGTCTACATTTTTTCGTGAAACAAGGTTTTTGCAAAAGCCAGATTTAATGTTTTAGCATCTTATTCTTCACAAATATATGCTTTGTAGAGGAAATGGAGGCGTTTAGCAGACTGGTGTAGAGCTACTCTCTAATTTCTGGCCAAATGAAAATGTATAGCGCAAAGATTATGGCCTCTGTAATGAACATATAGCTAGGAACCACTGCCTTTTTTTTTGAAAAAAAAAAAAAAATGTTTTCTTGTGTATTTTTAGCTCAGCGAAACCAGATCCAATGTGAAGCTAAAACTGAGGCACAATTGCAAAAAGTAGCTTTTTTACAACATCTAAGTGCTGCCTATAAAACAGCTGCCTCCACAAGTTAGGGTGTTGCTATGCTGTTGATAAGTTGATATAGTTTTTAGTGTGTTGCTATTTGAAAGAGTTTTGAAAGTGAAAAATGGTCCCTAGATATGTCAATCTATTAGGGCTGTGCCGGTCAACTCAACAGTTGTCGAGTACCAATGGTGGCGGTGAGTCAAAACACTATATTTTGCATGCGGATACTGATTTTATGTTTTAAGCTTTGTTTCCTCAAGAAATAATAGGTTAGCAATTAAATGCTTCATCGCAACAATGGAAATATTCGTGCCAAATGAGAGAAGCACATGAGATGAGCCAATAAATTTGACGGCTTTGTATTCTGTTTTGCAATCTGGTCACCTGATTTTCCATGAATTTAACAATATTCCATGAGTTATTCCATTGGAAGTGGGCTCTCTTGATTTCTGTCCCAAATCTTCACTCAAGTCTCATCCATTTTCGCAGGGGATTTCGCAAATGTTTCTTCCTTCCGTTCACTTTTAATTACTATGTTTGCATCCTTGACTGTGGGAAAGTTAAAAAACTCTAAATTAAAAAAGCCTAAATTAAATCTGCTCATCATATAAAGCCATCGAGCCTCTTCATCAAAATTTGGATTAGATTTACAATCTCTTTATGAACTTTTTGAAGCTTCAAAAAATTTCAAAAAAAGTTCTGTAGCTGTCAATTTCATCAAAAAAAGATCTTCATTTGTGTTCCAAAGATGAATAAAAGTCTTACGGGTGTGGAACGACCTGAAGGTGAGTAATTAATGACAGAATTTTCTTTTTTGGGTGAACTATCCCACACGGTTTGGACTTGGAAAGGTACGTCAAGTTTATCTGTATAGCGCATTTCAGAGGAGGTAATTTAGTTTCTCTGGCAGCGCAACATCAAACATAGCTTATACATCTTGCGCCTGCGGAAGATAAAATTTGCTCTTCAACAAGTATCAGTTGCTTGGGAACATCGGGAGAAGACTTGAAGTCATTGATGTAAATTCTGTTGTGCAATTTCCATGTTCAAGGACTTTGTACGGTTTAAATTTTAATGACATTTTAAAGTTTGAATCACATTACAAGCATAATTTCTGCATTGTGTATTGTTTGCATGAATAATAGGCTATAATTAATTCCAGCAACTCAAACCCCCACCCTCCAAATCCCTGCTAACCCAGCTGTGGTTGGCCCTTTTACCACCGCAGTGGTAAAAAACTGCCACCGTCAAAAGTCTTTTCCACATTTTTATAGTCCATCAGCTGCAAATTGTGTTTAGAAGCAACACACCTCTACTCAAACCACAAGATTTGAAATCTTCTTAGCACAAAATGTCCAGAGTAGCACATCAAAGTTTATTACATTGTTGTCGTAATGAAAGAAAGGTAGATGTTTCCTCTCTTCACTCCCTGCCTTTTTTCTTGCAGTAAATTTAGTGCCGTCTCTCATCATGAAAGTTCATTTCTTTTGTTTCTCATGGTTGTCAGCTTGCTGGGCCATGCGAATCACAGAGGCCTGGCTGCGCCCCAAATTAGAGCTTGCTGAAAAACCCTTGAGGATCCAGGAGCTTCACGCTGCTCCCGCTCATGCACGCTGACACTTTCCCCACCTCCAGCCGTGCCGCTTTTCAAAAACAAAGACTCTAATTGCGGGATGTGTTTCGACCCGTCTGCGCGCCAGCACCGACTTAACCTCAAACTGGCCAGCAGCAATTTTGGACTTTGCGACTTGAATTGATGCAGTTTGCGGTGTGGCCAAGAAACTGAGAAGTAAATTAGTCAGAGCAGAGCTAGTTCCGCCTCAGATAAAGTTTGGATCACCCCTGTTTAACCTGTTTAGGACGATATGTGCACGAACAGTCCAAAAAATAAATGCATACGCACAGCATCCAGAATACTGAGACCACCAGTGAAAATGCATCTCTGCAAAATTTGGTGGTCATGTTCTCCAGCATGATCTGAGAATCATCCAATGAGCATTTTGAGAAACATCCATGCGTCTAAACAAAGTGCACAAAATAGTGCTGAATTTGACATATTTTTATATTCATTTTGACAGTTTTCTATGTTTAATTTTTTTTTTTTTACAAAAATACAAGCTAAAATAAATAATAATAAAACAAATCCCAGATTTTCTCAGACTTTTGAATCCAACTAAATGCAGTCACAGTAGTAAGTAACCCATGTTTAACTCTTTCCCTCCCAGCGTTTTCAAGTCGCAAAGACGTGCATAAGCAAAACTTTTATCACTTGTCTCTGCTTCTTCTTCACCTGTGTTTTGATCTGGAGATCCTGCACTCTTTCAGAAGATGCGTAATAGCGCCCCCCTACTTATAAAGGCCAATTCATACAACAAAAACAAACGGCATCTAACAAGTTCAAGTGTGTCCGACTGCGTCACGCAGTACTTCAAACCACGCCCCTAATTACGCCTAACTACGCCCACTTATCACTGAAAATTTGGGATGTCATCGGAGCCCCTTCCTCTGAAATCGCTGATGTCGTCACTAGTACTGCTCTTCTTCTACTTCACGTTCCTTGCTTTTTAAGCTTCACTATCGCCACCTAGTGATAAGGCCGTAGTCATCCGGTTTGCTTTCGTCATTTTAAAAAAAAGTACTTTAACAACGAAACTCTGCAGAACATTTTATTTTTGTAGAAGGGGTAGGTTTAGGGTAAGGTTTGGGTGTAGGGGGTGGCTTTAATTGCGTGAGTCTGTATTAATTTGTTAGTGTTATTTTTTTGTTTTACTACTAGCTATTAAGATAGCTAAAGCAATATAAGCTCATCTAACACACATTTCATACAATTTACATAAGATTGTTTTAGTTAATGACGCCCAAGCTTGTTTCTTCGTGGAAGGCGTAGCTTTGCGTGGTTTGCAGTGCTGCGGGACGCAGACAGTCCCTTCTCAGCAAGTTGGCAGTTGGATTTAGAATTTTATGAAAAATAACTCGCACTGCCCCAATAGACACAGACAAATGCTGATTAAACATGTTCATTCAGGTGGAAAACAAACCCTGACCAACGCAGATGCCAACAGCGGTAACACACTTATCAAACGTTGTCTGTGCAGTGTGAACTGTAGAAACACGGATTGACGGAAATTTCCATTAATGGCGGGGAAAGAGTTAAAAAGTTAAATATTAAGTGTACAAACATTATTCCCCAGAGAAAGTTCCAGAGAAATTATCCTCAATGTTATCAGTCCGTTTGTCATGCATCTATATTATCCAACACCCTGTCTGACTGATCTTGCAACACAGGCCCAAACCTGCTGGCCTGAAATGATTCTTTGTGTGTGTTCATTTCAGTTTTACCTGCACTGTGACAGTTTCACGATAAGCTTTTGTGTTTCCATCCTGCCAGTCGGCTCTGGTTTGGCATTTCTTTTCTTTTGTTAACTTACTTTATAAGAATTGCCAAGTAGTTCATCGTACTGAATGGGAGATATTTCACCTTCCACTATAGAAAAACATCTTAATCCCTTTCTCGGTTTCACTCTGGTCACATAATCGTGATGGAAAGAAAGCTTCCCGTGAGCCATCTGATATATGACAACACAACAAACAAAGAATAAGGCTCTTCTTCACTTAAAATATTCATGGATCTACATGTCTCACCTCTGAGCTGTGGAGGAAGGTGAAGACTCAAAAATAGATTATTTCATCTCTACAACAAATGTTCAATCTGTATGAAGAAACTGTTCTAGATATTCAATGTCCACAAACTGCTTTCAAACGAAACCTATTAAAAAATGCGCTTTTTTAAAACATTTTGTGTGATTTTCAACCCCAGATTGTCAATGTGAGCTCAGACTTTTGGATGCCAGAATACAAATGTCAATACAAGTGCTTGAAATATGTCATAAATAATCGACTTACATAAATGTAACGATTTTTTTTTGTTTTTTTTGCTGTGGGTCATCCGCTCTCTACAGCAACTAAATACATGGAAATGATATCACAAGCAGCCGATGTGTGTTGAGTTAGTGTGTAAGCTTATTGCATAATACACATTGTTGATAAGCATTTGGACAGCGTTTTATATAACAGCCTCTGCCGAGGGCCTTTGAGCCGGAGATGGTGTATGATACAGCGCCCCCTGTGGGCAACGGAATGAACTGTAATTTAATCACCAAGCACACACAGAGAACACTGGGCTTGTTAAAGGGTCAGTGCAGAATTCCCATATCTGCCTCAATATTACATTTAACTTTTTTTAAAAAAAAATTAGTGTACAGAAAATCATACATTAACCTACGGAAAAGTTTCATGTCAGCTCTGCACTGAAATAAGATCAGCCTAATAACGAATTCCACTGCATGAATTATTCCACGGGAGAATGTGGGTGGAATTTCATGACTGAATCTCTTAAAAGCAGCTTAAAATATCAATGTTTGTACGGTGTAATACAGATCTCTTCAACCACACGCATACTGTAGCCTATCTGATGGGTTTAATTGGTAGATTTTCCTTATTAAAAAAAGTTTTACCCTGAAAGAATTCCAAAAATACTGTCCAAATCCAGTTATATTAGTAGCCTGGATCAGGGCTGCTCCAGATCACAAGATGAGCTAAATACTTCTCTCTTTATCTCACCCTTGCTCACCCTTTAACACCCTTATTATCAAACACTTTCACTCTAAGGAGAAATGAATCATGAACGACTGCTAATAAAGCATTAGCAGCAGAAAACTATTGCTTTTCCATTGTGCTAAATTGGGTAAAAGAACAAGACAACTACAATAATGTCTTGCACAACATAAAGGATGAATTTATATCACTTCATGGAGAAATAGAAAGAGTTGCATGCTATTAGACGTGCAGCACAAAAACTTGCCACCTCTATGCTATGGGCTGCATGTTTGAGATTGATTTGCTTCTGACAGATGAAAAATCAGGCTAAAACAGTGTCAAATTCAGATTGCTTAGGAAGGTAAATAGAACATCTTCCACAAGCTGCTCAGTTTAAAAAATATAATGCTTCATGTGAAAAAATCCTTAAACGTAGACGCATGAGAAATACTGTAATCATAGTGGTAATTGCCATAGCAAGCACTAAACATGGCTGAGTGGACTTAATTACATTTGAACAGATAGCAAGACTGTATTTCTCAAGTTAAATGACTGCTTATTACCTTTGAAAATGTCAAACATCAAACTTTGAGGCCTATCCTATTGCTAATAACTTATTGAGAACTGCTTACTCACTTAGAACAAAACTGACTAATATTTATATCTCTTAAAGTTGAAATTAAATAATTATTATTTTTTTATGGCGAACAGTTCATCCATGTCTGTCTATTTTTTTCACCAATAATAATAATAATAATAATAAAATAACGCCTCTATGTTTAATCAGTTAATTTTTTGGGGGTGAAAATGAAAGATGCTATATACCATGACTTTAATTCAGTGGTTCTCACAATTTTTTGAATCTTTAAAAAAAAATATATATATATATCGGATTGAATTTGTAAGATCATTTATACCATGTTTATATATTCCTACAGCCATATCATCCGACATTAAAACACTTAAAGAACATGACTGTCTGTAAAATTGCTTTGAAATGTTGTGTATTGTGAATTTATGAGCTACAAATAATGTGACTTGACTTTGCAGACTGAGGGCCTGGCAGCTCATGAAGAGCACAATAATGATGCTTTGACATGATTCACATTCTAATCCCCATTGTAGACGTTTTCTTAGAAATCCAAAAACAACTTAAAATATTCTACACGACTGTCGCAGCTGAGGCTTATTCCGCAAATCGCCTGTCATCACACTTCCAGTAAAAGAAACAAACGGATTGTTTTTACAAGGAAACATCTGAGTGTAATTTGATGACCTGAATACATTTCTGTGAAGTTCTGAGGAAACAAGAGAGAGAGAATGAGAGTAACAGCAGGAGAGTGATAAAAAGATTTAGAGTTGATGAGAAAAAGAAGACAAACAGATCAGGATGCAGCAGAGGGAGCGAAAGAGATAGAGAGACAGAGAGAGAGAAATCGAGAAACAGATCATGAGATCTGGCAAGCTTTTGGGCTGCATCTGTATCTGTGACGAGTCCAGACGGTGTAGTTAGACTGGGGAATCACCCGACCACACACACACACACACATGCACGGACGCACATGCGCACACAGATGGTTTATCTCTGCGCTAATGATGCTGAAAATGTCGAATGAACTCAAAGTGACTGCTAAACAAAATGTCCCACTTGCAATTTATGACTTCTTTCAATCAACCGAACCGTTCAGCAATGATACGGGACCCATAAACTATCATTCAGTAGTACATAAATGTACTTTTAGCATCACACACTTAAGGTGCATTTCTGTGCTTTGGTTCAGCAGCCAGACATTTTCTTATCGAGAATCATGGGTAACAATTTACAGTAAAGTATCATAAGTTATTGCAATAGACACCATGAACTAACAATCAACAATATTTACAGCATTCAATAATCTATGTTTATGTTATTTTATAAATACACTATTGTTCATTCAATCAATCAGTCATCAATCATCAAAATCAATCACCAATCAACCAATCAACCATCAAACAAATCAATCAATCATCAATCAAATCAAAAGGGCCAAAAAAAAAAATGCCAAAATATTCAGTATTCTTTTAAAGCTCAACCATTTTAATCACAAATCACTGGTCAGGAAAATATCAAGAATTGCATAAATACTGTGTAGATAAAGTAAGTTAACACTGAATAGCCCTCCCCTTTGCTTTCTTTAATGTTTTGGTTAATGCGAGACTAAAATATAGGCGCCCGGTTTCACACACAAGGACTTAGCCTAAAGGAGATTAGGCCTTATTTCAATAAAGGCATTGAAGTTTTTTTATAAATGTTCAAAAAAAAAAAAAATGTATTACTGGTGTGATGTAGAGACAAAACGTGACACTGATATTTTTAAAGATATGTAGATGCAAGTTACTTTCAATTAAAACAGCTCAAACATACATTTTAGTCTAGGACTAAACTAAAGCCTTGTTTGTGAAACCGGGGGATAGTGTTCAAATCTGGACTCTATAGGCCAAAACATGAGGGACTCGTTCTCAAGCCACTTCTTGGCTGTCTTTGCAATTTGGGAAGGAACATTGTCTTGCTGAAAAATAACATCTGACCTTTCCTCTTTAGATAACAACTTTTAAATTGTGGGAAACAAGACATTCTGCAATATTCTCCTGTTCTCCATAGCATTAAATGACTTTTCACTGTGAAGTAGCTCAGCAACACCAGCAGCTAAAAATGCTCCCCACACAATGACTTTCCTTTCTCCACGCTTCACTGTGGTAGAGATGCATTTATTATTATGGTTCTCACCAGATTTACAAAGACAACACTCACTCTGGAGCTTTACAATGCATACTGAACCACTCTGAACCAAACTTCCCATATTCTGCCAAAAACTTCATTCTGTCTTTGATGTTTTTCTGAGACAGCAATGGCTTTTTAAGTAGCACATTTGCTTGAATTTTGCTCATTTTCTGACCAATAATTTGTGGTTAAAAACAATTAGAAGCTTCCTGTTTAGCAATTGTGGGCGTGGCCTTTTCTTTTTTCTTTTTAAAACACCACCAAAGTAATCCGTGTGACTTGTAAGTTATGATAAATTTAAATGAAGAATAAAGTGTAAAGTGCCTGACAAATATTTTTGGGTGAACTGTTCCTTTAAGGATGACTTGATTTACAAGACTATCAAAACTTCTACCAGACCACAAATCAGACCACATACCGTAACCCTAGAAGTGGTCCATATTGTGTTCCTCAAGTGGTGCTCTCCGCCATTGATCTGGTAGGGGTGTCATCTTTAAGCTTATAATGACTGGGGAAGGGAGGAGCGCTGGAACACCTGATCCTGATCTGCTGTTTGGAGCCAAGTGTCAGCCAGAGGGAATTTAATCCTGACGCTCTCAGACGGAGTGATCTAGGGGAGACAGAATGGGGTTTATCTTCACCTCAGGAGCATGCCAACAGCAACATTCAAACAGATTTACACCTTACAACTTCAATAAGTGATTTATATTTTTACAGAAAACTGCTGAAGATCAAATAGTCTTTTCAGAAAATGTGTTCAGCTTGAATCCATTCTGTAGGTTGTTTGATGAAATCAAATTCCACAGGACGTCTTCTTCATGAGTCCTTTAGCATGCATTAGGAACACTTTGACCACGTTCACACCGTCAGTCCAAATCTGATTTTTGTGTATCTGAATGGAATCCGATCTAAATGATTTTCCTCTTCAAACCAAACTTGGGAAAAAAGTTTAAATCCCACCTTAGGTCAGTAGGCGGCTGTTCGAACGCATTCGACTACATGAGTGTCTACACCATGAAAGCAATCCGGTTGACGTTTTCGACTATGGATGTGGTCAAAAGTGGACAAGCTGAAAATGTTTTACACCTGTATTTAGCATTGTCCACTTGTGATGGACCAAAACAGGTGCCAATGCGTAGCTGCAAATTTTAATAGGATTTTCAAACCACATATGAATGTAGCTTGAAGCAGATTTGTAAAAATTGGATTTCATGAGATTTTTTGCTGGTTCACCCTTGCTAAATATGAATCGGATATGCACAAAAATCTGAACAAGGCTATACTTGGATCCCTTGCTAACAAAAATCAGGCCGTACTCATGATTAGCTAAGACTTTGCAACAATAGTTTACAACAATAGGACAATAACGGATGGAATTAGCGAGGTAGCATTAAGCTGTGCAAAAACAACTTTAAAAACTCATTCAGAGATAATCAAACAAGGTGTAGATTTGTTACCTGATCCTCATTGTATGACTGAAAATGGTTAGCAAAGCAAAACTAGCATTATGATATTCTCTTAGCTCACTACCAATTGTGCCAACCAGCATTATTATTATTGCGGTACAATGTCATTAGCATTTAACATGAACTGACAAACAAAGCATTACCAAAATCCATATGGGCAAAATCTGGCAGCCATCTTGGTGTAATTAGGGCTGCTGCTCCAAACGGGACCTTATTCCAATGTCTAAATGAACAACAGGATCCCTGTCAGTGGCCATTGGTAGTTGCACCATCTGTCCAAGTGGTGCAGTCTGCACAAAGCGATACAATAGTGACACCGTGTCAGACATAATTAGTATTATTGTTGTTAATGGTACAAGATAATTGGGAATGGGAGCCCACAGATGAACCTGACACCCTCTGGTGGAGCACCACAGGCTAATGAACCTTTTCGTGCCCGGGAAAGATGCCAGGCCAAAGACTGAGATCATCCTCTCATTCACGGCCGCTCATTACACAACCAGACCTTTAGTTTCAGGAGTGAAGTTTTGAAGGGCATTGAAATACATTAAGTGAAAGTTAGTGGAAATCCAACTGAACGGGTCAACAAAATGACTCGACTCACCATCATGTTGATCCAAACCCATACGCTGTCATGTTTTGCAGTAGAGGGCAAAAAAACTGGGAATTTAGTAGAATCTTGACAGTTCTTCTCCAATCATGTTGGCCAAGTCACCAACAAAAATGGTGTGCCGACAAATTTCAATGCCAAATGCCTTGCGCTTGGAGTACCCAGAAAAGCGCTATATAAATGTGAGGAGTAATTGCATCTCTCATATCGCACGAGCATCTAATGGCAGCAATATTTGATTTGATGGATGCTGACTTAAAACTGTTTCTCACATATACATATCATATGACTTTAGGTAACTTTGAATACAAAGTATGGAATACTTTTATAATGGTCCATTTTAGACATCAACATTTACAAATCTTATTCACTTTTATGAAAACTGGTCAGGATCCCTTTAACATTTGACATACTCTTTACAGCAGAATTGATAGATGCTATGAATTGTATTGTATTGAATGGATTAATCTGATTCATCTTGCATTATCTTCTATATTTTTATACCTCCATTTGATTAAATTACACATCTATCTATTAATTTTAAGCGTGTTAACCAAAAATCTTTCATCGTCAGGCTTCAAAAATTCAAAAAAAGTGGCCAGAGTGTTCTGAAGTCATGAGAACAGCCTGAAAATATTTCCCCTCTGCATTTCATGCATTGACATATTTTGACTTTCTATTCTTACCGCTCCATTTAAGATGTCTGTTAACTCTGTAAGTTCTCACAATGACACAATCTGGAAGATCGAGGAGCAGCATGTGTGTCGCCTGAAGGAAATCAGCTGTGAGCTCCTTTACACAAGTTGCTTAAAGGCAGATCCACACTGATAGCGAATACTCAACGTTCTACAGCCACCACCCCTTCCTTGTTAATAGTTACTTTCACGTACACACGATACCATACTTTTCGCTTTGTTTACCCATTTTACCACAATTTAGCCTCAGCATCAGCACAGGATAATGCTATAACTCACACTCTGCCTGGTCTGGTTTATTGCCAACAGAATAGGCACCTCTTCACCATTTGAACAGTTGCTGTGATGGATAAATTGGATTATCCACACAAATGCACAGCCAAAAATGTTTTTGAGATGTGCAACCATGGTATTAGTTAGAATGGCTAATAACACAATAGTACGCAGTTGGATCAAAACTGGTATGTTTGATGTGACATTTAATCTTGTTTCCCCTTGAATCCCGAACGTCTTGATTATCTTCACTTGTACGTGGAGTGTCCTTGGAATTGAAAAACACTCAACAGCAGAGACGGAGAAAGAATGGCAAAAGAGAGAATGAAAGGCAGACAGATGTGCACAAACATGTTTTGCTTGAAGGCATTTTCTCCTTAAATGGAATGGTCGAAATTGAGAAGAATATCCGCAACTTCTCAGGACTGTCACTGCGGGGTGTTTGTGAGTGTGTGTGTGTGTGTTCTGTAATGATGGGCACCTTCAAGGTTTTGATTTGTGTCGTAAGAAAGAAGCGTACGTTGGCGCAGGAGTTTCTGAGGTCAGATTCTCATCACTGCGGGAACCTTTTACCTGAGGAGACAGACGTGTGTTTGGTCTAGCTGAATGTGAATGAGTATGGCTGGGTGTGAAACGCAGCAGACAGGGACAAAGAGCAAAACACAGATGGAGAGATAAATAATGAGACAGATGTACCTTCAAGAAACAGACTAAATTCGAATTAAAGTAAAAGCTTTTACAAGAAACATTTTACATAACTGCCATATTAGCAATGGGTTACATTTTTCTGTTTTAGAAGAGCGTTTTAACCCTGGAAATACTGTAGAAAAACACGCATGCAAAGGCAAAACAAATTCTACACAAAATTGGGTTATGACTAAAATCGGGCCATTTCAGTATTGGCGGAGTTTCTATGTTTTGCCTTTGCAAGAAAGAAATGATTCTGGATTGTACGGTCTAACATGGTTGCCAAATACTATCAGTAAACATACGGAAAAAGCACAGAGATTATGTAAAATGTAAAAAGGTATTGTTCTATCTCATTAGATATCCCTACATGATATAATACAAAACAATATAATATACACTGTTTACCTGTCAAAGGTTTGAAAACATTAGAATTTTGAAAGAAGTCTCTTATGCTCAACAAGGCTGAATTTATTTAATAAAAATACAGTAAAAACACTAATATTGTGAGCTATTATTACAATTTCAAATAATTGTTTTTGCTGCTTAATATTTTTGTGGAAATAATGGGTCTCATTCAATAAACATGTGCACTGCATAGAAACGTTTTTATGAGCAAATCATGATTCATCAATAGCTTTTGTTCTAAATGTTTCTAAATTTAAGGAAAAATGTAGAAACAACTGAAACCTATTAAACACACACACACACACACACACATATATATATATATATATCCCTCCCTCACCCAGGTCCTACTTGCCCCGCTGTGTGTGGGGCTCGAACCCAGGTCTCTGGCATGGGTGTCGGACACTCTAACAACTTGTTCAAATCTTGCTGCGTGTGCTTTCAGGCAAGAACTCGGCTTAAGAAAGTGTTATGTTTGCTGAGTGATGAAAAAGCCCTTATATGCATATGATTTGGGTGTGATTTATGTATATTATTTATATGGGGCATGTGGTCGCTCATTAGAATACTGCATGTTCATTAACATTAGAACGAGGTTAAGATCAATTTTTTTGTTGAAGTTTAAATGTGCATATAAATACGAATAGTGTATGCAATTATTAGTGAATGAGACCAATGACACCATTCAAACATGCGCTAGCCTAAGATTTAAAAAAGAAAAGAGAGAAATTAATACTTTTATTCTCAATGATGCATTAAATTGTTCAAAAGTGAGCGTGAAGACATTTATAATGTAACAAAACTTTTCTATTTATTGAATGCTTTAAAAACGATAATAAATGCAAATACATGCTGTTCCATTTCTTGATTTCTGAAGGATAATGTGACACTAATGAACAGGGGGATTTTGGAATCCACTGCCGCTCCAATATATAGACATTGAGTGATTCATCATGAAGTTATTAATCAACATTAATCTTTCTGAATATTAAATTATTTGAATAACTTAAACTTACATTAAAACATTTATTTTCCTTTTCATTTTCAAACACAAGACAATAATGTTGAATATTGTCTGTACCTCTGACTGAGAGAAAAGTACAACTTATCAGTACGTTTTGTTCAGTGCAGAGCTCAGATCAACTTCAGCCTTGAAGAAACTGTGAATCATGTGTATCTTTGTATGTGCGCTAAGTGTTCTGTGCAAGTCCTTTATGGGTGCTGGTGGACAACTGGGACTCTGCTTGAGACCTGCTGACGCCTTGTCCTGACTTAACAGGACATTCTGTTCATAAGTTCAGGGTCCGATCATCAGCATCATAATGGAAGGAGATATGTTTCCGACTATCTGTCCATGTGTGGAAAATTACCAGTTTTGTCTAGTTTTCTAAACCAATCAGAATCTTAGACATGGCTAGTGGACTCTGTTAGAGTATAATTGTTGCGGAAATGTGAATGTACGAAAAAGAGTGAGGCGGCCTACGAACTCCATGTGAGACTTGAAGCTGGCTTCTGCTGATGAAACTGCAAACTATATACAGTAAAAATTTTCTTCAAATTATTTTTTAAAACTCTGACTCTTCATTTACCATATCTGGCCTTTTGGGTCTTTATCTGTAAAATCCCCTACACTAAAGACTGCAGTAATGATGCTGAAAATCCAGCTTTGCATCACAGGAATAAATTACATATTAAAATATATTCAAATTGAAAACAGTTCTTTAATTTTTCACAGTATTACTGTTTTTATCAGTAATGATAATCTTTTAACTTTAATTTGATTAAATAAATGCAGAATTGATGAGCATATAGGAATTCTTTCAAAAACATATGTATATACACACACACACACACGTTCGTTTTGCTATCAAAGTGAGGATATTCCATAGGCGTAATGGTTTTTATACTGTACAAACTGTACATTCTGTCCCCCCACCCCTAAACTTAACCCTCACAGAAAACATTCTGCATTTTTTACATTTTTAATTAAACATTGTTTAGTATGTTTTTAAAGCAGTTTGAAAAGTGGGGACATATGAAATGTCCTCATATTTCACGTTGAAGTTGTAATACCAGTGCCATACCCATGTCATTATACACATTTGTGTCCTGATAAGTCACAAAAACGCACGCACACACAGAAATTGGCATAGAAACAATTTTCACTCAAATTGCTAGTAAATTTCACAATTAATTAAAGAAATGGCAAGTAACACATTGAATGGAACGTGAAATTTTTAAGTACAAAGACTTGAAGAGATTTTACTTGTATTTACTTTTGTATTTTTTTTAAACAGTGTATATAGTCCCAGTATATTTCCGGCTTGTTTATGATTAAAAGTCCTGGCATTATGCATACGTTTTTTCTTCTTCTTCTGGTTAATATTGGTGTATAGGTTTCACAATCTGTATCTGCCAGTTAATTCAACGTAATCAAACTTTTAGTATTCTAAAAAATGTAATATTTTTGCTTGTAAATGTCTCCTGGCATCGCTTAAACACGATATTTGACTCATTTTTATTGCACCCCTAAAGTTTTTGTGCTTCTTGGGGAAAAAAGTGAGCCGACACAGATGAGTCAAACTCATTTCCACAAAACATTCAGAGAATCCCGTCATGCAGATTACGATGCTCTGAAGGCAACCTGCAGACAATAAAAATAACAGTGAGCGTGTTAAAATAAGAATGGTTTATTAATTAAGTATCATTCTGGTAATTGTCATTCATGATTCGTTTACATGTTTGTAATCTTTCTAAGGTAAACACGATTGGTACTGTTGTTGCCAACAATGATAAATGCTTTCGTTCTCGCCCGTCTCGTTCCCACCAGCCAAAACTCTCACACTAGCTTGAGTATTTAAAACCTACAAATGTGTATCTAAATGCATATGAAAAATGCGCACACTTTCACGCAACCCCCTGTAAAGTGCACACTCATAAGACACATACGCAGACACATTTACATAGACATTCGCTCTTGACATTGTCTGCAGCATTCTGTGGAATGATTTATTCATTAAGCTCATTCCATTACTGCACTGAAGCCACGCCCTTTCTAGAAACCCCTCCCCCAAACGGCCGCCCAGCCCCACCCACCAATATAGACTACAACAATCTCACACTGTCCTGTAACAATGACTATTTCAACTGAGCGCAATGGATGAGATGGATATTTCTGTAACTAAGACTCAATTTGCTGGCACATGAACAGAAAGAAAGTAAATAAACAAAATAATTTGGCATTAGCAAAGATGAGGAAGGATCCCTCAAGAAAGCAGACAAAAACTCACAAAGTTTCAAAAAAGGATCAAAAGATCAATAAATAACTCAATAAATTAAGTATATAAAGTAAGATACTCAAAGAGCAGTTAAATATGCATCATACGGTAAAAACTAAATCTGCATCGCAATTCTTCAATATAAAACAACGAATTGCAGTTTACGACTCGACCACTCTTACAAAAACGGCCACTATGCTAATCAGTGGCACCGGCCAGTCCACTACCTTTCCATGATGACACGTACATACTATAGGAAATAAAAGTTTATCTATCCATCTACCGTTAGTTCGATCCATATCGATTCTCCTTCAATATGATGACCAAACCTCTTCAGTCACACAATGTACAAAAGTGATGGTCTCTGACCGACAACGTGCCTCTGGTTTCCAAGTTCAGCGATGGAACTATGAAACTAGATGGAACGCGTTCCCATTACAGCTCGCAGACGAGTCTCCAGCCCGGCAACTAGCCGTGCCTTTCTGTGATCGATTCATAAGCCTAACTCCTGAACTTAGTGACTGGCAAATGAGTTTTATTGATCTCTGCTGCAGCACTATCAATGACTGACACATATTGCAGTCACACAGGTATGGGTTGTGACAGAATGTTAAGACAGGATCAAAGGTCTCCAGCGCTCCTCGAGTCTCTCCGCTGAGATCCACTGACCACTACGATGCTTGTCGTATCCATTTGAGCTCGTGTCAATCTTAAAATGTCCATCTCAAGATTTGCCCCGGTATGGATCGGTTCATTAGAGATGAGAACGGACGTAGCTAGAGGTAGAGAGACCTCACTGTCTAACCAGATTCGTTTTCCTCCGCGAGTATGTTTTGAGGAGAGTGGACGTTCCATCACAAAGGCAAATTCTGAAATTGATGCACGTCATCCTTATTCCTAAGGTCCAAAATTGTGGAGACGAAGGCCACTATTTGGGTGCGGTAGATCTACAATTAGCTCCAGTGTTTAGGGCTCGACTATTGGTTAATCTGTACTGACTGGATAATCTCCCGCACAGGTTGAATGAAAGGCGATCTTTTTTTTTCGGAGCGCTCGGAACGGCTGGCTCAGAAATTTCAGGTTGCTAAGACACAAGGAGAGCAGCGAGGAGAAGCGTCGCCACAGTGATTAACAGTCGGTCTCCAGACGGACTGCTGCCGCTGACGCTCTTCTCCAGTTTGGGGATCTCGGGGTTAAACTCATCTGAGAGAGAGAAGAACGAAAGAAAGAAAGAATGGTTAGTGAGCATGTAAAGACTTTTTATACTGATAAAAAGTCTACAACACTATGTACGCCGCCTCAGGGTATCGCATTTAAAAAATATATATATATATATATATATAATTTTTCAGAAAGAAATTAATCTTTTTATTCAGCAAGGATAGATTAAATTACTGTTAAAAGTAACATTAAAGACATAAATAATGTTACAAAAGATTCCAATTTCAAATAAATGCTGTTCTTTTGAACTTTCAATTAAATCCAGAAAAAAAGCATCACATTGATAATAATAAGAATGTTTCTTGAGTCAGCATATGGCTTGTAATGACTATTATTTCATAATATTACTTTATTTTAATGTATTTTTTATATATTTGTTGAGCATAGCACTGACTAACCCTAACCTTCTGAGAAGTAGAGTATATTTTTTTAGGCTATTAAATGATTTATTTCTTATTTTAAACTCTCTCACAATTGTTGTTTTTATTTTTTGCTCTGATGTGGAAACCAATTCCAGATCTATTCTCCAATTGAAATGTGAGTATTAGCAAAGCCGGATTCCCAAATATTCCATCCTGTTTGATAAGACTACAGAAACATACATGTATCATCGTCACAAAATATCCAAAAACGTTGTGATATCATTCAGATATGTATATATCAGTTAACTGTCAATCTCTCACTGAGTAATGACTTTATGTCCATCATGTTAGGCTGCTCTTATCTGCAGGGTATTCAAGAGAGGGGTAGGAAATTACTGAAAAGAAAAAGAGAGGGAATGAGATCGGAACATCACTGTAGGCTGGAATCAAACCTTCATCTCTTACATGAGCACCATGGCTCAAAGACAAGAACATATGCACTAACCATTAAGCCACCGCAAAAAAAGCAAAAAAAGGTTCGATGTCAAAGTTAGACATTGACATAGATGGTAAATGATCACCTGCTAAATATCTCACAAAGGGAGAAGAGGGAAATAATGATTCGTCTTTGAGTAATCACCAGCAGCAACTGTAATGGTTTCCCCACAGCCTTCTCTAAATGTAAGGAAGATAAAACTCATCCATTCATTTTCTGTATTACTACTAGCCCCAAAGCTCGATATAAGATTTTACAAGGGTTATTGATGATGAAAATAATCACTGAGAAAGAGAGAGAAAAGGAGAAATGAAAGCAGCAGAGTGGAGAGAAAGCGAGAGAGAAATCTTATCTATTAAATCAGAAGATATATAGAGAGAAGAATGGGAAAGATACCAGAAAGAAAGAAAAAAAAAAACAAAGAATATGTGACATTTCTTATCGGCAGCAACCACGCTGCTGTGATAGCAGATGTGAGTGAACACCGACACACAGCTCAATGGACATACCAGTGCAGGGGCGTCAACACATCATGGAAATGTCCAGAATTTGTTATTGTTGACGCACACAGGTAAAAATCCAACTGAACTGGTTCTGCTTTGCTCTTCTTTGTGTGACAGAGTTGGATGTGTTCCCAGATCAGCATCTTTAGTTAGGCCTGGAACAACATTCTTGTCAAACAAAATAGTCTTATACCCTAGTGGTTCTCAACTGGTTTTGCTTAGGGTCCCAGATTTGACATTGGACATCAAGTGCTGATCCAACAAAAAAGTTCTATATCGAAAAAATGCTGTTTATATCCAAGCTGTGAATTTCATGTAAAAAACTGTAATATTGCAAAACAGATTGTTCAAAATACCTTTTCAGCATACTGTTAACAAACATCCCGACGCTGGCTACTCTGCTGAGAGCTGCATTTAGATGAATATGTAAATATGTACTGCCCACAAAAATGACAGCGGCGAGAAAACGGGTTAAGAAAGCATCTGATCATAGCGATGTGGATATGTTTCCACTCGGCACTCCCTTCAAGTGAAGTCACGTTTATTTATATAGCACTTCGTACAATATATTGCAAGCACCTTTTCAGTAATAAATAAGACAAATTGTCAGAATAGCTGTCAAATAGAATTACAATAGATCTCCACTGTGTTCATGTTTTCACTCGTGATGTCTGACCTTGACGGACTGAACAGAAGAAATTAATAAAGCAATAAACATTAAAGGGGACCTATTATGCTTACAAGACGTAATACAAGTCTCTGGTGTCCCCAGAATCTGTCAGAATTTTCAGTTCGATACTTCATACTTTTTATGAATGCAAATATACTTTTAAATGCAAATGAGCTGCTGCTCCCCGCCCCATTTCCAGAAGAGGACGGAGCCTTTACAGCTTGTGCTTCAGATACTCTGGAAACAACAAAACTGGAGAATCTCATTGCAGCAAAAATGTCAGTAGCGGTGTTCAGCCTTGTATGAATCGGAGTATTGAACTTATATTCAAACCGGAGTCGGACAACTTTTAGAATGTAACAGGACCTTTTCTGAATGGTTAATTGATGAATTCACGTAGTTGTTGTGGAGTTAACTTTATTTAACTCATCAATTAGCAAGTTCCATTCATGATAATCTATAAATTGTTGTACAGGTGCTCATGTAGTATCGACCCATCTTTCAGAATCAAATTCTGTGCAAATCCAGCATTGAACTGACCCTCGTTTGCGAAGCTGTTCGGCGTAAAGTGATTAAGTCAAGTCATCTTTATTTATATAGCGCTTTTTACAATGCAGATTGTGGCAAAGCAGCTTTACATTAATAAGAAAATGGTCTTATTGTGCAGCTTATTCTATATATTATTGATTCATTCCGTTCCAAATATCAGTAGTTATTAGTCTAGTTAATTTATGTATATCAGCACTGCAGAAAACAGTGACGTAACCGTCCGGCTCAGCTCAGTTCGCATACAACGGACAGCACGAACATATAAGACTTTGCCTAATTTCTTTCACTTTACCACTTTTCCTTCATGCCGGGATGCAGGGAGCCTATGGAGAGTCTTATGTACATTGGTACATCATTTGTAAAGTTTATGTGGCACAGACGTTATATCAATAGACACACATCAGTGTTCAAACACCATGTGAAAGTGAATTTTGAATAATAATAGGTCCCCTTTAATGTACATAAATGGTAAAAAGAAAAAAAAAACTGAGAGGAAACAGTTATTTCAATAGCCTATCAGTCGAATAAAGAGAAAAAAGCTCAAGAAATGACTTCAGCTTTTAGCTGTTTCACCTTTTATGACTGAAACGAGTGTACAAATTCTCTCTGTGTGACCTGGCAAGCTGCAATAAAAAACATCAGGTCTCCTGGGCTTTTGGAAGTCTTTTCAGAATAGTGATTATGCATTGCTTTTTTTGACATTCGTAACCCTATCTTTTCATATCCGTTTCGAGTACAAATTGTGGTGCTACACACAGACTTAAGCAGAATGAATGTTTTAATGCAGCGGCAGCACAAATGATGGTATTATGGAGCTGTTGACAGCAAACAAAGTAAAGCTTACTGCTCAACATATAACTTTTTTCCCCCTATACTAGGGTGGTTGACCTGTCAGCAATGTGTTTTTTTATTCGATATGGTTTGGGAACGCTAACAAGATGTTGACAGCTTTAGAAGTAGGAGGATCTATGTATAAACAGAAGGTCATTTTGGTTCATATGGTGTATGTGTGTCATTAATGGATACAAGAATCAGATTCCATTTTAATGCCATGCCCCACACCCTCCACACACACACACACACACACACAGACACACAGACACAGAGAGACACATCCTACAGCTAGAGTGCTTTTGGAGGCCTACGGTGGTGTAAAGTGCCCGCTATTTGTTTTGTTATGTGCTTTAGTGAGGGCATGTGGGCGTTGAGCCAAGCTGTGCATCCTGCAGTGTGTCCGGATGATCCTTCCTGTGATCCTGATGTGAACTTGGGTTTCTGAGTATTCGCTGGACATAAGTTTCAGATGTGCAGTCATAATGCGTCTCACTGCACATTTACAGCTCGATTTCTCAGAATTATACCAGTAGTTGAGTGAGGGTGAGAGAGCAAAAATAAAGAGAATGAATAAATGCATTCATTTATTTGTTATTGGCCATCGCCTTGGTCAGTGGACGTTATGGTCATCCAGACTTTTATGAGGAATTTCAGATGCTCATGAGGCAGATTAAATGGGATATGGGAAATAGCAATATTTGTGAGAACACTTTTATAAAGCCAATGTGTGTACAGGCTGTGTGTGTGTGTGCACTCACCGATATCATGCAGTTTGGGTCTGACAGTGTAGTCAGGTGGACTCTGGTTTGAGTCATCATCTGCATTAGAGACTGTAGCAAAGAAAAACATGATCTCAGTGCAAACATTGACCCCAATCACTATTTGAACATGTTTTAAGCTATGAAACTAGTATGTTTTGAAGGTACAAAGACCTTGTCAAAATATATTAAATAATAAATTAAACAAAATAAAAAAAAATAATATGTCAAAAGTCTCATGTCGTGACCCCTTTAAGACATACTTAAAGGGTTAGTTCACCCAAAAATGAAAATTCTGTCATTAATTACTCACCCTCATGTTGTTCTAAACCTGTAAGATCTTCGTTCATCTTTGGAACACAAATTAAGATATTTTTGATGAAATCCGATGGCTCAGTGAGTCCTGTATTGACAGCAAGATAATGAACACTTTCAGATGCCCAGAAGGTACTAAAACATATTTAAAACAGTTCATGTGAGCACAGTGGTTCAACCTTAATATTATAAAGCGACAAGAATACTTTTTGTGCCTTTTCAACAATATCTAGTGATGGCCGATTTCTTGTTTCGAATCAGAATCAGACTATCAAACTGCCAAAGTCACGTGAGCTATTGAAATTGTGAATCACTTATGACGTAACGAAGCCTCGTTTACTGAAATGACGTGACTTTTGGCGCTCCGAACCACTGATTCTCAACAAATGAATCATTTGAAGTGTTTTGAAATCGGCCATCACTTGATATTGTTGAAAAGTTGTTATTTAGTTTTTTTGGGGCACAATAAGTATTCTTGTCACTTTATAATATTAAGGTTGAACCACTGTACTCACATCAACTGTTTTAAATATGTTTTAGTACCTTCTGGGCATCTGAAAGTGTTCATTATCTTGCTGTCAATACAGGACTCACAGAGCCATCGGATTTCATCAAAAATATCTTAATTTGTGTTCCAAAGATGAACGAAGATCTTACGGGTGTGGAACGACATGAGGCTGAGTAATAAATGACAGAATTTTAATTTTTGGGTGAACTAACCCCTTAATGTATTCATGTGCTTTTATTAGTATTCATAAATAAATAAACATTTGTGAAACTCATATAGGGAGAATTAGGATTTTTCCATTTTCATTCTCTGCAGTTTATCAATATAAAGTCTTTTAAAAAAAAATGGTGCTAAGGAATAGCAATCTTTTTAATTTTTTGCAAAATGCATCTATTTATTAGCTTAATGTAGAGTTTAAAATGTAACTCCTATTGTTGCTTATACACATCACTTCCTCAATCTTTTTTTAGTCAATTAGGTACAGTACATGCAAACACAAACCCATTTCAACAAATACACACACATATGTAACAGAGAAATATTAGTGATTACTGCAGCAGGGGGTTAAACTTGTGCTCACGTCCTTCATGAGTTATCAAAGACTGAAAGAGCAAAACAGTGACAAGAGAAACTGAAAGAAAGAGCAGGGGATGAGAGGACCTCTCCACACATGGCTCTGATCAAAGAGGCCACAGAACGTGTTTGAGCATTAAGTGCTGAAAATAGATTGCTCACACACAAACACATTAAAACCACCACCATGACCTCCTCTTGCAGTTCATGTGCTTTTTTTGTTTCTGTGTGTGTGTGAGACGATGCTCACCTGTAGAACAGCAGACAAACACCCGCAGTCTTAAACAGCTGTGTCCGTGGTGATGGATTGGTGAAGCTGCAACAACAACACATGACAGCACAAACATTAACCTACTGCCACCTACTGGACATTGACATGCACTCACATCACTTCTAGATTCAGAATGTAATACTACTGTAGCTTACTACTTACTTGCTTTTCAATTCTAAGTCAAACAGCAAGTATTAATATACAGTAGTAGTACTGATCTCCCCATGTAACTTGAATGACATCTAGTTATCATTTTGGAAACAAATGCATTTTTCATGGAAATTAATGTCAAACACATTGCATTGTGGGATTCTATAATGATTTATGCACAGCTATGCTAAATAGTATAGAATAGGAAGTAGTGTTGGGCCCACAGACGATGCCATCGTCCATCACCGATGACTGACAGACACATTTAAACAGACTTAGATTAAAGATGTCTTTTTTTCAACATTGTGATTCCGCCCACAAAAAAAGACATCTTAATTAAGCACACTATATTTCCCAGTGCAATACATGCACAGCTACTTCATATATATATATATATATATATATATATATATATTCTGATTAAGTAATAATAACATAATGAAGTTGGTCTCGATCACAATACAAATTACATTCAAAACAGTTCAATGAAGACAATTTAAACAGTAAAGATTTTACTGTGTAAAATAATGGCAAATGAATTATAGGTTACTAGATGTTTTATTCGACCTAAACCACTGATATTCAAATGGCGGACAGCATGTTTCCATCCGGACCACAAGAGAACGGTAGCACCATTGTACTGTTTCTGTTGAAGTGAGCAGCGCGTCAAAACAGCGGTGTGGACTGTAGATCACACCACAAGCACTCAGGATTGTTTGTGGTAATGATATTTCAGCGCTATATCCTCAAGTAGTTTTATCTAAAGCCAAACTCGCTTCATTCATGCCGATTTATGTTTCTGTCGGTGGGTGCTCACTCTCCACACAAAATATTTAAAGGTACACTGTTTTAATTCTTCAGTGAAGTCTGGTGGTTGAAAGCTGGCAACATTAAATCCAGGAGAGAGGACAATTCTTAAACAAGAGCAAATTCACGAGTGCACAGGACATGGTAATATCTGAAAAAGAGTCATGAGAACACTTTTGCGTGAGAGTGAAGGAAGACATTTGTGCTTGCGGATTACATGGATGCGCTCTCCCATTAGAATAATACGTGCTCTATATTTGCAAGTAAAATAACACCATAGACACGGCCTCAAATGAACTCTAAAAATGAGAAGAAAGTCATGTCTTTAAGCTTCAATTGTTTTTTTTTTATTATTATTGCTTGAAATGAATGGAGAATATCTTCCCGTGTATCCTTGACCATTTCCATTGGAGAATTCCTATTCCTAACACTTTACACTCCAATGAATCAAGCTCTTTCAGCTCCGTGTGGTTTCTCTTTGTCCAGATGTGCGCCACAATAACGGTGCTTGTCCACTGGCGCGGAGCAGAGTGAGTGTTTTTAATTCATTTGTTTTTAACAAACAAAGTAGAACACAACAGATTTAAACATTTACCACTGCATTTTGCGTAATTAAAACAACAACAAAAAAGTATTCAAATAAAGTGTAAACATATGTTACTACTCCATTCCTCACATGTCCATACTGGTTTAACTCCATTATTATATTAGTCAATTTCTTGCACCAAAAACCACAGCAATTCAGTTTCTCGTGACCATTTTCCATCCTTACTCCGACCATTAAAGGTAGAGTAGTCTATTTTTTTTTAAACTTTTTGTTATATTTCTTCACATCCTGATAGCAATCAATAATAAAAGTGGTCTACATATTAAAACATGCAATGATACAATGTCCTACCTGCCCGTCAACATATGCATTTCCATTGCTCCGCACATAAGGCTATACGGAGTTGTCATTATTGTAATGTTATGTGCTTTGAGACATGAGGTAATTTAACGCCGTCTCTCGTCATGTGACGCTTTGCAGACTCTGCTCTGGCTGTGTGTGTTCATGTGTTTTGAAGGTGGCGTGGCTCTGAAGGAAGGGTGGGATCTTATCCTTTCAAAATTAGCTTGCTATTGCTAGCCTCCAGGAAACTGCCTACCCTACCTTTAAAAATAAACAGGTTATTTTTGCTACTGTACCTTTAAGTATTCCCTATGTAAATGATCCCAGAACAACTATCTTCTTCACACGAAGAACTAAAATGAGCGGCAACCTGCTGAGATTGCTTTAGAGTGTGTCGACGTAGTACATTAAAGTCTTCATTTCAAAAGAGCAAAGCAAATGTTAAGGCCATTTTAAGGTATCTAAGGCAAAGCTCCTTCTGCTGAGATAAAACAAACACTAAATAAATAACACAGATACGGTGTACGTTTATTAAATGATCCATTTCCGCAAGCTGCAGATACCATCTGTGATTGATGAATTGGCCCCAAATGAAGTCCCCCGGGCTAAGACGAAGATAACGTTTCTTGTTTTCAGGTTGATAAACATATGGGCCACATTATCATAGAAATGTCTGTCTGTAATACCATTTTTCAATACCAATGGTTGTCACACTACCACTAATAACCTGCCTACAGACCTCACTAATGAAGACGACTATTAGCATTAGGTGAGACATGCATCAGAAAATCATCATTAGCAATGCTCTGTTAACACTCGGTTTATAGCCCGCTTTAAAAAGTTTTCAATCAAAAATGGGTGCGCTCTAATTGGTAGTGACTGACCCAAATGCCAGAAAGACTGATGACTGGCGGCCAGCCCTAACGGCCGTATCCCAATAACAAGCTCCTTTGCATGGCAAAACTGTCACCATTTCACCAACAAGGCGGATTTGAGAGCAAATGGACTACTACGGGGAGAGATGCATTGGAGCTTGTCCTTAGGAGCTTTCTTTTATTCTCAGTTGTGATTTGGAAAAATGAATGAAACATAGTTGTGTTTGAAATAACCACTGCTTCATAGTAATGAAGCCCTTTAAAGACGATCGCAGGGGTCGCAAATTGTTTTCCTAACAAGTTTCTCTTGTGTTAACTGCATCTGTATGACTTATCTGTAACCCTGCACATAATGGTGCTCACACAGAAAGTTCTCACTTCTTTTATTCCCACCTCAAAAAACTCCATGATTGGCTCAGCGGTACAATCGCCACACCATGAAAAGGAGGATCCTGCCAAGGCACTTCTGCAAACAATGTCCCCTTGAACAAAGCACTAAATCTCCATCTGCTCCCCAGTATGCCTTTCCCTGTGTAATAACCTTCTCTGTCAGTGGAGTTTAGATAAAGTATGCCTACTGCAACCTGGAACACGCCAGCAAAAGAACACTTTAACGGATTATTACGTTAAATACAAGTTCTATGGACAGCATTTGTGGCGTGCTGTCAATAACCATAGAAAATTATTTCGACCTGCGTCTGAGTTTGTTGACAGAAATCCACTTGTAATTGTGCAACGTTTGCCCCAGATACTTTCATTGTAAGCTTGTTTTCACAAACTGAGAAACAAGTCTGAGGCATTTTCTGTGGAAACGTGCCATTAGCTTTCCATCTACATATTCCTGTGCAAATATTAGGATACTGCGTAAAAATTACAAATACTACATTAAGGAATGTGCACATAGAACGTATACACTCACTTGAGGTGTAAAAACTTTCATTTTTATTTAGTAAGAAAACAATGCTCAACTATGACTGAAAAGCATTTAATGAACAAATTCCTGGATTGATGTCAAAAACAAAATTTTGACTCTGATTAAAGTCATGTGACTGAAGAATTCACTCATATTGGCAATTAGCACCTTTGGGAATTGTCTGTTGTTCATTACGTAAATATGCGAGCTTGTTTCCGCCACTAAATAAAAAATGAGTTATAAATTCACAATTGTGGGATATAAACTATAGGTCCTTGACTTTTTTTTCTCAGATTTGTTTTATCTCACAATTCTGACTTTCTGAATTCTGAAGTTTTGTCTCAATTGTGAGAAAAGAAGTCAGAATTTTGAGATGAAAAGACACTGGTTTCTTTCCTTTTTTTTTTTTTTTTTTTTAAATTCAGTGGTAGAAACACGCTTCTATACATAAGCATCTGCAGCAGATTGCTAGCAAAAATGTAATTATTCAAATCTCGCCTTATTACATTTGATAAAAGTGGCTTACCCATTTGCTCCAACTTCCATTTCCACAAAAGTAATGATTATCTTCTCTTAAAGACATGTTATGGAAATTCTGCAAATTGTTTACTTGCATATATATTGCTCAATATTTTATTTATTTGCATAAATTACATTTTTGACTCAGATGCAAACATTTTTCCTGATACTATCCATTGAGCTTAATTTGTATTTAATAAGTATTTGGTTGATCTTGTGATCCGTTTATGGCAATCTCGCAATTGGTACAACTCGCGTCAGAATATATTATTTAAAATATGTGGTAACACTTTACAATAAGGTGTCATTTGTTAACATTAATTAATGTATGAACTAACATGATCTAACAATAAGCAATACATTTGTTACAGTATTTATTAATCTTTGTTAATGTTAGTGAATAAAAATCCAGCTGTTCATTGTTTGTTCATGTTAGTTAACTGTATATTAACTAATGTTAACAAATACAACACTTGATTTTAATGTATTAGTAAATGTTGAAATTAACCTTAAAGGCACAGTATGGTTTTTTCGCCGCTAGGGGTCGCTAAACTCTTCAAAACGATAAAAAAGGCGTAGGTTGATGACGCAGTGAACTTGTTGTCATGCCAATGGATCTAATAATATTTATGAGGAAATAATGTTTATGGATGAGTTTATGAAGTTGGGCGTGGCTGAGAATCGCGGACGCGACTGCTAATGAGAGACAGATATCAGTATCACACACGAGTCCCGGGGGATATAAAGAAACGAGGACATTTCTACTGAACTACTAATAAGAGCTGAAATACTACTCATTCAGGTCAGTTTATTTGATGAATTAAAACTGTGAGGTAACGCAGCGCTGTTTCACTTGCTCTAACATTACACTATACTAAACTGCATTTGAGTGTGTTGAAAGTTGTATGTATGTATGTAACTTAACAGTAAGCTAGATCAACATTAGAATATCATACTGATGATATTGTAACATTTCATCGTGTTGAGCTATATAACATTGATTAGTCTAATGTGGCCAACATTTGCTTACTTTGTCTTATAATATGCAAGAGCGCCTGTCGCTCACCGTCTGTCGAGTTAAAGTTTGTTGCGAAGCTCTCGCCATCTCGGAAATGCCACGCCGATATTGCCCCTCGTTTTAGTTGTCCTTAAGTCCAAAAGTTTGCTTGCAATGGTCCATAATGTTTGAACGAAACAACAGCGTCCCGCTAGCCGTAACGCAGCTGTTCTTGTCTGTTGCCATGGTTACTATGCAGCACGAGCGGGAACCAGGAATAACGTAAACGTCATTGACAGCCGACAAGTGACAAGGGAGGGACGGGGCACTCTTTAAAATTGTGAATTTCTCTGAAATATTTAGGATAATGTAAGAACACAGGTGAACGAAATATATGACACTGTGCAAGTGGTTTTTGGATATTTTAATATAACAATGTTACATATTGTACCTTTAACTAAAATGATAATAAAGTACAGTAATTCTTAACTAAAGACCTTATTGTAAAGTGTTACCAAATATATTTTTTAAAAACTACTCATATTTTATGAATAAAACATATACATAGTGTAAGTGCATATTTATATTTGAGGTTTGGGACTTACTAAAACCTACTGTAACACACAAAATTGTTTTTAAAGAAAACCTCATGATGGTGATTTTTAGGTTTCCATCAAATACTCACATATATAGTAGTACTCATGACCCACGTTGAATTCATAGCCTAGTGAGAAGGCGCTGTAACGCTGGAATTTCTCCGAGAACTTAATGGGTGCGTGGGGGGCGTGCGGCCGGTTGCACTCCCAGCGTTTAAAGCCCATCTGTGGGTCGCAGGTGCGGTAGCCTCGGTAACTGACCATGTAGAGAACGTACTGCTCGGCCACGCCGCGCTCTAGCGCCCCCCTCTGGCTCTGGTTGTAGTGTGGACAGTAGATGTCCAGGTAATCGTTAACGCTGACTTGTACGGTGTAGCCCTCTCTCCGCAAGCTGAAAGAGAGAGGAAGGACAAAAAAAAAAGAAAGAGAGGAAGGACAAAACATTATTATAAGATTACAGTGTTTTGCTATTTGAAAATCATCAGTCATATATACTTTGAATTTTCTTATGGACAGAATAGAAGGGGAAGATTTATCTCATTGACCTTTCTAAAACGTGTAAGTCCTGCTTGAACGAAAAAGCAGTTATATTTCAATGCTCTGCCACAGCACATTAAATCGGATAATTTTTCATGCTTAAGTGTGCGAGGCCCCGATCAAACAACAGGGGGCAGTGTTTCATTTCACAGCGGCCCTTCTCATTTGACTCTCTTTGTCCCGCACAAGCTCGCACAGAAAAAAAGCATGCTAATACACACACTTGCGCACTTCTAGGTCAGGTCCCGCAGGAGATTATTATTCAATTACAAAACGAGGATCAGAAATGTCACCCACTCCTTCTCCGTTCCTTTTCCGCTAACCCCTTTCTCCTCGGTTTCAGAGTCTTTCTTCACACTTCCTTTTTTTATACACTTTCTGTACTACTACATGCAGTGCTGCATTTTTTTTTTTTGCTTTCTAAAATGCGCATTATTCACGTGTCCTCTTTGTAGCTCTGCTCATCCTCCTTTACTCGCAGTTTCCTTTCTTTTTTGCGACAGCTTTTTTAATCAGTGTCTTTCTTTGCCTTTTATCAATACACAACAGATGGCAATCACATCCTTGATTAGTGCTTTCTCTCTCTTGCTCTCTCTCTCTCTCTCTCCTCTCTCTCTTTCTCTTTCTCTCGCTCACACACACTGCAGACTGAATGAAAGATTTTTGTCATGCAGTGTGTTTTGGGGAGGGATGCTTCAAAGCTGCTATATTTAGGGAGAGGGAGCAAGCAAGGAAAGGAAGAGAGAAAGATAAAGGGAGAAGATGAAAGAGTGAGGAAAGATGAAATGAGAGTGCAGAAAAACAAAGAATAAGATGGGTACAGAGAGTCGCAGAATTGGGACGCCAATGAACTTGACACTCCTGAAGATGATGATGTTGAGGTGTGTGTGTGTGTGTGTGTGTGTGTGTGTGTGTTACTCAGGTTTTACCGACAGGGACCAAATGTCCCCAAAAGGAGAGTAAAATGTCATTGTGAGCACCAGCCAATAGCTCCCACGAGGAATATCGCTCAATAAACATACTAAAACCCATCTCATTAAGTCGGTTGAATGTTCAGAGTGTGTAGAGCCGAATTTTAGACAAAGACGGGTAGTATTTGGGGACAAAAATAAAGGTAGCTAAATCTGACCTAAGTTAAAGGTGCGATTTCAGATCACTGAATTAGACCCCTCTCTAAAACTCTATAAAGACAAGTCATCAAACTCAGACATAGAAAAGGCAGAGTGTGTTTCTGAATGACTACAAATGTTGATTTTTCTCAACTCTGCTATTTCCAGAGTCTAGAGCTGTTACAGAAACAAGTGCAATTTGTGTGTAGACAAAAATATTTATGTGTGATACATTTGAAAGATACATATAAATTGATTCATGTGGCAAAAATATGTTATATATGTGTATATAGTAATTATAATTTTCTTCATACAAATCCAATAAGTGTGTATAGCATTTACCTATTTAGAGGTTAAAGAAATAAAACACCCCAAAACCTAAATGTAATTATTAAATGTAACTATTTACTTGCCTCCATGTCACATTCCAAATCAATACGACTTTCCTGTATGGTGGTCATTTTTCTTTACACAAGTAGTCCCTAGGGGGTTTGAAGCTTTCAAAAAGGCACCCTAAAACAATCATAAAAATGGTCCATATGACTCAGTCCAGTGAGATGTTTACAGCTGTGCCAGAATTCACAAACCGAATCAACCAATTCATTGCATAAAATGAATTGGAGTCACTACTTCTCTCAAAACCTCACATGAACAATTACACGAGCGCTAAATCTATCATAGAAGCTATCATATCACTTTTATATTACTTTTATATTACTTTTGCATCCATTTCAAAGCTTGAAAGCTTCAGTTCCCTGTAATTACATGAAGAGCGATCAGCACAATTCCTCAAAATTTCTTTTGTTGTATGGAAGAAAAAGAAGTCTAAATAGGGTTGGAATGACTCAGTGAGTAGATGACAGAATTTAAATGTTTTGGTGTACTATCTTGTGAAATGTGTGTGTGTGTGTGTGTGTAAGTGAGATTCTACAGTCCCCACAACAAAAATAACCTATAGTGTAGGTTATTGTCCCACATCAGTGTGTGTTTATGCTCTTCAGTGCACATGCTCTATAGGTGAAGTGTTACGTAACTATATGTCTGCCCCATGACACCCACAGACACGAGAGAGAGAGAGAGAGAGATAGAGAGAGAGAGTGAGAGAGAGAGAACTCCCCTGGGATGTGCACATGTATTGAAGTGTGAAAACGGAGTAATGGTTTTCCCTCTTCCTCTTTTTTCTCACTTTCCCATTCTGCTGTCTCATCATCATTCTCTTTTCAGTGGGCAGGAAAACCTTGTTAGTTAGAAGGCAAAGCGGAAGGGAGGGAGAGAGAGAGAGAAAGCTGGCAGATGAGGAATAAAAGTGATAGATAGAAGCAACGTATCTAGCTAATAATTGTCTGAGGATACAATAAACAGCCGTCAGCATAAAACGCTTCAGGGCCAAAGGAAGCACTAACTGCTAAAGAATATCTTCAATTTACACAGTTTATCCATTGAGACACATTACAGATATAATCCAGTGGTATGACTTCCTCCTTTTTTTTTTTTTTTTTTTTTACTTATTGAGGATTTCTTAAATTTTTATTGATGGCCTTTACTTCATCCATTTTTTTTAATCCTTTTTAAGATAATTTTACTTTGCTTTTATTGAATTTTTCCTTCACTGTCTGGTTTGTCATTGTTTTCCAACGTTATTCATTTTCTGAACAAAACAAAACAAAGGAAAAAAAATGACTGGTCTTTGGCAGACTTTTGTCTTTTTATTGAAAAGAATGACAAAAAATTACTTGGACGAATATAAATAAACATCGTTGGCTGAACTCAAAACTGTAATCTGCATTAGCGCCGCGGTTTAAAACCTTTTAACCTTCACGAGGATGCTGATGCAATTTTAAATTAGCTCATACTTACCACTAGATTCACAAACTATACATCATTAAAAAGATCTAAGACTCCAGCTTCAATTTTTTTGACCTCTGTTTTCCTCTCAAAATCTTATAGTTATGGATTCTCATTAGTTTATTTCCATTTTCTACACAAAAGAGTAATATTTATTCATTTTTCCCCCCAAATCATAATGATGTATAAAGTGTAAGTGTAACATAATCATAATGAGTGCTGTGTTGTCAATTCATACTGGCAGCCTGAGGGCGCTATATGCACATTTTGTCCTCAAATGGCACTAGGGATGAACAGCCATATCATGTGACATTCCAGGAAATAACAGGCTTCCAGAGATCGCTTTAACATGCAGATAGACACTTTTGAAGACAATAAACACACGGTTGCGACGATATATGGTTTATCTGTAATCTTCATGCCATGCTGGCTATTTTCATAATAATAGATTATATTTATAATGCAATGCTAATCAACATAGCTTTTATCACTGTGCAGAATACAGTAAAAATAATATATTCTGTCTGATTTTTTGATCCGAAGCCACATCAGATCACAAAAGTTTTTTAACACTCGACTAGTGATATAAAGTAAGTTGAGCGAAAACATGGTTTTAATCTCATAAATTGTTGTTTTGGTGGTGTGCAAAGTTAATATGCTAGCTTGCCGTTTTATTGATTTTCACTTTTTCTTTTATACAAACAAAAAAGCATGATAATATATCAATATAACAACAATTAAATCTGCAGTGCTGGGAGAGAGAGTTATGAGCTTTATGAAGAATCTTGAACTGAATAGCTCTCTCTCTATTGCATATGCTCAAGTTCTTTGCATTTTTCCAGGCCGTATTCCAATCTTCATCTGATATATGAATATTATGCTCCTTCTTTTTTTTAGAGAGTTTTAAGAAAATGAGCAGAAGTCTCCACATAATAAATACTATAAAATAAACGTATAGATCTGATTGAACACACCTGAAAAAGTTGTTTCTTTATTTCTAAGTTATTTACATTCGAAAGAAGTCTAGTATCCTTTTGAATATAATTTCTTATTTGTAAGTAACGAAAAAAATCTTGCCCATCCAGGTCAAATCGACCCTTTGCAAACAGTTTGATTGACAGGCGATCTAACCAATGATAACGCCGAATCCGCCTTCTTACCCGACAAAGCCGTCAGGGAGTAGCCTATTGTAGATTAACGCTGCTTAACTTGAAATATTGTGTGTACTCACGTCTTTCCGCGGATGAAACAACATTCCTTCTGATGTATATTCATGTTTATTTGATGCTATAAATGATGATCGCTTCACGAGCCGTTTGAGGGATCTGTCACGACACATTAAGGAGCCACTGTACGGTATTTAGTGTTTAAACTGCTTTAAAAAAATTACAGTATTTTAAATATGAAACTGTTTCATACGTTGTCAGTGTCCTCTTTATCCGTGATGTATTTTTCACTGCGGGAGAACATGATGTGTGGTGTGAGAGAGCATGGGTTGTTGGGCATTGTTACAGGGGGCGGGTTTTGCGAAGGGTCAATTGTTGGCAAATCTGGCTGAAGGACATGAGAGTATCATTATCAAAAAGATCTTTCAGCTTAGAAATCCCCTTAAGAGCCCACTGTCGAAAACGTAAATCACTGACACCCGGAGGAAAATCAAGATTACTACATATTGGAGTATAAATGGATGTTAGACATGATTTCCCCTCAAGTCGCCTGACGGACTGCCAAGCTTTCACAGAATTAACAGTAATAGAGTTTGCACAAGCTACTCTAAAAGTCTTCAGTTTTCTTAGAGCAAATTTTGAAAAGGGACCTGTGACTGAGCGGTCTCTCTCTGTCTAGCCATAATGAAGTTGGGTCTCCTGATATCCATGTAGTTATGTGACGTAAATGGGCACTCTAATATGTGGGAAACCAAGGCCACCCACATCCTCTGGTAGACGCGATTTATTAATCTTAAGACGAGGTCTCTTATTAGCCTATATAAAAGAACTGAACCATCTGTCTTTAAATGTTTTTTGCAGGAAAAGAATTGGAATACTTTGATTATGACAAAAAATATTGTAAATAATTTTGACTTTCAGTAAACTTGTCTGCTTTCAAATAAGACCATACTTACGCTTTTAGTGCAAAGGCTTCATGAACTGTACCTGTTTTAGTTTGAGTACGCCATTTCTTGGGATTTTTTTCAAAAGCGGGGGTTCAGGCTAACAGGTTAATGTATCTTTGCACTAACAGCTGTGCCGCAGCTACAACCTGGTGCATAAGTGTTGGCATTTATTACTCTGCTGTCTATGTCAGCTAAATTACACCGCAGTACACTTGCCTGACAAACACGGAACACATACTATTAAATGCTATACAACTACCAATTACACACATACTTCATACAGCTAAATGATTAACATCTTGCCATCCCTTAAAATGCATTCGAACGATCTTTCAGCTCTATAAAACTCGATAACTTGCATCCCAAACTAACAAACTTTCAGCTCCATAAAAGTCAATCACATGCATCCCAAACTATTTTGTTTAATCCATGCCAGGCTTCACACATCATCATATGTTTTTATCACACAACTGCAGCTCAGCTCACAGTTTGCTTCTGAGCTTTAAACATTTTAAAAATGGTATCTGACGCAGTCTTGGCTGGCTATTACTGTGATGGATTCCCTGTAAAAGGTTAAAGCTATAACACAGAAAATTCACTCCCGGGGGCAATCCGTGAATGATTCACATGGGTGGATAGAGAGACAGCATGAGAGAGACAGTGAGATACAAAGCGAGACAGGAAGATTCTCAAAATCTACCGTACATAATCTAAAGAATCCAAAAAAAGACACTTACATCTTCAGCGGTAATAGAAACGCTCTGGGTATAAAGCCACACATACTGTTGAAATTGGATTTTAACTGCACTTAAATGTGTTTCTAAGCATCAGCGTTCACACTTACAATGATTTACAGCAACAAAGTGCCTGTACGTCATTCATTTTCAATGAGGGCTAGTAATTTGAGTGACAGCAGACGTGGTTGAGCAGAGTTGAGCATCGTTTAAAAGTAACGAGTTACAATATTGTGTTACTGCCTAAAAAGTAACTAATTGCATTACTTAGTTACTTTCTATGTAAAGTAAAGTGTTACATTCAGTGTTAGGGGTAACGCATTACAAGTAACTTGAGTTAGGTAATCGGATTACTGTTTTTCAAGTAACTAGCCAGGTAACATTACTTTTTCAATTTACAACAAAATATCTAAGTTACTTTTTCACATTTATTGAAAGGTTTGATTGAGCTTCTCCCACTAGTGTACTGTACTGCTTATTCACTTCACTTTTGGTGTGAAAGGTCTTTACATTTGCCAAATATAGTTCTTTTTTTGATGTTATTAAAAAACAATTAAAAAAGCAAGCCCAGCCCAGGTATGAAAAAGAAACGCAACAGTAAATCAATGCATTACTTTTCATAAAAAGTAACTAAGTTACGCAATTAGTTACTTTTTTAATGCAATATTGTAATGCATTAGTTTTAAAAGTAAATTTTCCCAACACTGGTTACATTACTTTTTCTCATCTGGGATAGACTTTGCTTGTTTTTCTTTTTTTTTTTTTTTTCTTGTTTGTTTTTTAAGTTCTATTTTTGGCACACCGAAAGTGAAATGAATAAGCAAAGTACAAGTAACAAACTAACTTGCGTTACTTATTGAAAAAGTAATACAGATATTCTGTTGTAAATTTAAAAGTACTAGTTACTTGAAAAAAAAATCTGTCAATATCAAATATTTTTAAAAACAGCAGTCTCAAAATTATTTTGCCTAAATATATTATAAATAGTAACAATTATTATTATTATTTTTGGGGAAACAAGAAAAAGACAATATTGGTTTAAAAATAATTGGTTTAACCTGTTCGAATATGTTTTTTGCCCACATACAGTGAAAAGATGCCTCGATGCATTCCACTTGAGTTTGATTCATGTTTATTTTGTTTATGATACGATACATTTTGGACCATGCAAATATGGATATATGCAAATATTTTCAGAATTAAGAAAACTGGATTGTTGGCCAAATGGAATAACTTCTACAATAAATTAATAAATAAAAAATAAATAAAAATAAACAAATAAAAGTATTTATTGCAATACATCCTATTTGTGAGGACAAATAACCAAAAATACCAAAAGTCATTATCAGTGCATATATTATATATATATATATATATATATATATATATATATATATATATATATAATATATATAATCATACATAAAAGAATTCAAATGATCACTTTTCTCAGATAATTGTCAGGTTAATGGAATAAAAGGACATTATTTCAAAACTGCATTAACAGTGAGGGTTAAAGAAAATCTGTGGTGACATCTAAAGCGCATTCACACAAGAAGACCAGACTTTAGAAAACTGAAATAGAGGCTCATGCTACTGGTCGCTTAACTAATAAGTGAATAAGTATAGTCCCCGACAATACCATCACCCACTTAGACTGAAAGCGTAAAAGAGTATGTGACCTTTGATGCTTGTTTGTGTGGACAACAGCTCAGGCTTCTGATCTCGATGCTATTCATTCTAAAGAAATAGCTGCAGAGCTTTTCACAGAAGTCATGGATGAAATGCACATCTTCACTTTTTCTCTAGATCTTGGTGAGATTGAAAAAAATATGCGTTCTCTGAGACTGCTATTTAATTAGATTCATTTCATTTCACATCCAGCTGATTTTGTATCTTGTTTTTCATTCTGAAATGCGATGTAAACATCTTATGCTAAAGTGTGGATTTCTATGATCAACTGGGGAAAAAAATAATCAATTAACAAGCAAAACATCTTCAAGCGCCTAATGCACACACAAATCAATATAATACCAATTCTTGTAGACTAGGGATGTCATTATGAGAACAATTACATGCTAATCAATTGCATCAAACATTTATAAGTTTCTAAATTATTGATGCTTGAGAGATGTCTCATCCCCAGCTGAGCTCTTACAGTAGCGCATTCAGACAGTTGCTCTCCAAGAGCTTTATTTGGCAGACAAATTACAGTAGACCCACTTGTGTCTGTTCAAAGAGCATAGAGTGAGCAGCGCTGTCTTTGAAGTGAACAATGCGATGGGGAGCCGCCACTCTCTTCAGGAAGTCTGACACACGGAGGTGTTATCTTTCACTCTCCTCTCCTCCTTTAGAGTGAGACAAAGAGAGAGAGACTAAGTGATTCAGATGTTAAAATCGAAGAGATATAATGATGCTGACCTCTGAATCCCGCACAAATAATACATTCGTCGCCATGGACGGAATTTTTAAGCAATCCGTGTTTTCAGTAGGGTACAGAATCTCCGGCTCAAAACACAGGCAAAGAAGCAGCAGAAACAAATGATAGATGTACTGTTTAAGCTAATGCAATCATCAGACATTAAACAGCATAAAAACGGCCAAATGTTACAGAAAGAAACGTCAACCCAGGAAAAGGAATCGGACTGTGCAAGCTTTTGGGTTGTTGATGGGAGCAAACTACTCAATCTAGGTTTTGTTCATTGTTCTGAATCCGATCCGGACTTAGTCTTGAGATTTTCTCCGTTTTTTGTTCAAAATATTGCTTTTTTTTAATGAACTTGCCCGTATTGATAAAAACAAATGCCTGAAACTAGAATAAAATGTTTTTTGTTGTTGTTATTGCTGTTTGTTTAAAAGCAGAAGCTTTGTTCTTTCTTTTGATATATTGTATGTTCAGATATTCACACAACAGTTTTTTTGAAAATTATATATATATATATATATAAATGCTGGCACTGGCTGGCAAAAAAAAAAAGAAAAAGAAAAAAAAGATTTTCATGCTTTGGCCAATAATCATTAAATGGCTTATATTAATTTTGCTGAAAAAATTCAAATAAAACACTAAAAATGGTATCATTATCGGTATTGATATAGGCAGATATCACTCTGAATAATCGCCCATCGGTGGAGAAATTTAGTATTGGCGCATCTCTAATTATAATGACAATTGGATAATAAAGCAATTTGAAAATATATCATTTTTAAAAAGGTATAGAATTACAGATTTAAACACTTCAAATGAGCATTGGATGATGGCAAAACTAATCAGCCAGTATTGGTTGATATCCGATTAAAACTAAAACCTCTAATAGTAGCTGATATTCGTTACCGTATATATTACGTATACCTAGTGATTGGCATAATCACACTAGAGCTTGATAGTCTCTCACATGAGAGATTCAGATTCGAACCTGACCTGAATTGTGATCTGATTCTTCAACAGTCACTAAGTGGGGAAAAAGCCCAAAAGCATGTTTGAAAATTCAGCTTAATGGCGCTAACGGTGCAAAAAAAAAAAAAAATTACACACTTGACCTTTAAGAGAGTGTTGCAAAAGTACAGATTAACATGATTTAAACTAATGCGCAGTAATTCACACATATCTAATGTGCTTGTTCTTCATGAATGTCTTTGTTCATGCACGCACACAAACCCGCTCTTCCACAAAATGGGTGCGTCATTGGAAGGCGTCTATCCTCCATGAATATTTGATTGTATCATAAAAATAACCAACCTTTTAAAAAAACTGTTCAAACACCCCTGAGCTAGAGCAGCCAACCAGAAAGCTTGAGTAATTATTTACACTTTGTACACAATAACAGACGCATGCGTCCGCGCGCACACACACGGGGTCTGATGATGCTTCTGAGCGAGTCAGACGGAGACGGAGTGTGAGTGCATGAGGGCAGGACACAGCGGCTGCCGCTGCACCAAATAAATTAAAAATTTACAACCATCTCCGACTCTCTCTCTCGTCACCTCCCTCTCTCTCAGCTCTAGAGAGAATGTACATCTAACTTATATAACTCCCATTACATCAAACTGTCTCCCAAAGGCATTCTGGGAATAGGGGTGGGATCTGTCTGCTGGAAAGATGGTGCTATCAGGTTCACATCAAATAAGGCCCCCATCAGAAGGTCAGTGTCCTTCATCAAGTGAGTGAAGAGGGGGAGAGGCTATTTGTCTTAATGGCTCTTGAGAGGTAAGAAATGTCAGAGGGTGCAACTGTTCCTCTTAGTTTCCAGCTAAACTGGTAATGGTGCTGTAATTTAGCCAAGGTTTGAAAGCTAGACACCCACAACTCGGAAATTACGGGGTGTGATTGGCTACCTTGCAACTAGGATGGCTCAAGATGCAAGACTTCTGAAGACCCTGTGAAATCAAATGTGAGTTTCACAGCTTGATTTCAATGTGCAGTTAAATGTGAATCCTGCCCTTTTATCACAGATTTCGTTGGAGGTATTGGGAAGCCATCCAGGGATACTTAATTTTACATATCCCTGAGGATTCATTTGCTCTCTCTGCATGCTAACAAAGCCCTGGCATAACTAGGTTTCATGCCAAAAGTTAACTGTGTTAGAAAACACGACCGAGAGAAAAATGGGGAATGTGTGCTTTAGATTGAGTCTTGAGGATCACGTAGAAGAGGCAGGTTTGAAACATTTCTGCTTCCTATGGGAGTTAAAAACAGAACATGTAATTATGACTTTATTTCTTCTAATTAAAACAATTTCTCAAACTTCCAATTTTATATCTCATAATTACCATAATTTCAACTTTAGATCTCACAATGTGACGATACAGAATTACATATACACTACTTTTCAAAAGTTTGGCATCAGTAAGAGTTTAATGTTTTTGAAAGAAGTCTTTACTAAGGCTGCATTTATTGAATCAAAAATACTGTAAATATTATTGTGTAAATATTTGTATAAAAATACTGTGAATGTTATTACAATTCAAAATAAATGTTTTATACATATTGCTATATTTAAAAATGTAATGTATTCCTGATGCACAGCTGAACTTTCAGCATCAGTTTTCATGATCCTTTAGAAAAGTTTCTGCTCTTATCAGGAAAAAATGCAAGTGATCGCACCGGCGCCTCCATGTCATAGAGTTCCAGCCCATCATACTGTAATTACTACAAGAAGCCACCGTTAACTGACTTCACCATGAGTTTTTTTTCTTTTCTTCTGCAACTAACCGACCAATCATTTTTTTTTTTTAAACTAAGCCTCTTTTAGTCAACTATTAGGGGGCAGCCCTAATTCTTCGATGAATAAAAAAAGATTAAAAGAACAGCAATTATTTTATATATAATTTGAAATCAAATTAATGTGTGTTTGCTGAATAAAAGTATTAATTTCATTTAAAAAAGTAGGTACTTATTGACCCCAAACTTTTGAACAGAAGAATTGAGATATTATACCACACAGCTGTAACTTTATTTCTTTTAACTGCAAATTAAACTCTAAATTTCGACTTCATATCTAAAAAATTATGACCGTATATCTCAAACTTTTGACACCTCTCAACTGTCATAACTGTGACTCTCACAACAGCAACTTTACAACCACACTGTATTTCCAACTACTTCAATTTAAAAACTTCCATTCAGTTGCTGCCTTAAATATTTAAGTTCAATCAAATTGATTGAAAAGTCATTTCAACTTAAATATATTAAACTGACTTTAAAAAAATCAAGTTGAATCTCATATAGGCCAAACTTTTCTTACAGTGCAATAACTTTTCTCTAAATTGTGACCATATGTCATATTTATATCATATTTTAAACTTTATTTAGACTTTAAACTTTATTATTTAGTTGGAAATTGTCTTCCATAGTTTCCTTTCTATTCTTTTCTTTCTTTCGTCAATAAAAAGTGGCAAGAATTTGGAATAAAATACTGATGCAAGAATTTGCATTGGACATGCAAGAATCATTTCTGCAAGAACAGAACAGAAGAAACGAAAGCAAACAAAAAAACTAGCGGGATCCCTTCGAATCACATTTGCTATGATTAATGTTACATACTGCTTTTCCAGTGTCAATGTGTGTGTGAGTGGGTGTCGACAGTGAATCCTTGTCTGGTGTGCTGTCATCCGCCCACACCCTAAGGGGAATCTCAGAGGCCGGAGCGTTCCTTGCCAGGAGCATTAACGCCAGGAATTCGCAATGAATCAAGCTACTAAACCATAAATGGACCATAAATTCAGTGACTACCGAAAGTAAACTGTTCAGCTCGTATGGGCCGTTATATACGAGCTGCTGCTGCAATGCGCAATATGTTTGTTTGCCCGTTGCAAATGACTGCCGCCCCCTGAGCGCATAAGTTCACATCAAACAGCAGCCTCGACGCACCTTGGCTATTTGGGCTGTATTTTGATGACAATTACAGTTTGAAAAAGCACGCGTGCACCTGTGTGTAAAGACAGTTTTATATATATATACAGTACTGTGCAAAAGTTTTAGGCAGGTGTGAAAAAATGCTGTAAAGTAAGAATGCTTTCAAAAATAGACATGTTAATAGTTTATATTTATCAATTAACAAAATGCAAAGTGAGTGAACAGAAGAAAAATCTAAATCAAATCCATATTTGGTGTGACCACCCTTTACCTTCAAAACAGCATCAATTCTTCAAGGTACACTTGCACACAGTTTTTGAAGGAACTCGGCAGGTAGGTTGGCCCAAACATCTTGGAGAACTAACCACAGTTCCTCTGTGGATTTAGGCAGCCTCAGTTGCTTCTCTCTCTTCATGTAATCCCAGACAGACTCGATGATGTTGAGATCAGGGCTCTGTGGGGGCCATACCATCACTTCCAGGACTCCTTGTTCTTCTTTACACTGAAGATAGTTCTTAATGACTTTCGCTGTATGTTTGGGGTCGTTGTCATGCTGCAGAATAAATTTGGGGCCAATCAGATGCCTCCCTGATGGTATTGCATGATGGATAAGTATCTGCCTGTACTTCTCAGCATTGAGGATACCATTAATTCTGACCAAATCCCCAACTCCATTTGCAGAAATGCAGCCCCAAACTTGCAAGGAACCTCCACCATGCTTCACTGTGGCCTGCAGACACTCATTCGTGTACCGCTCTCCAGCCCTTCGGCGAACAAACTGCCTTCTGCTACAGCCAAATATTTCAAATTTTGACTCATCAGTCCAGAGCACCTGGTGCCATTTTTCTGCACCCCAGTTCCTGTGTTTTCGTGCATAGTTGAGTCGCTTGGCCTTGTTTCCACGTCGGAGGTATGGCTTTTTGGCCGCAAGTCTTCCATGAAGGCCACTTCTGACCAGACTTCTCCGGACAGTAGATGGGTGTACCAGGGTCCCACTGTTTTCTGCCAATTGTGAGCTAATGGCACTGCTCGACATCTTCCGATTGCGAAGGGAAGTAAGCATGATGTGTCTTTCATCTGCTGCAGTAAGTTTCCTTGGCCGACCACTGCGTCTACGGTCCTCAACGTTGCCTGTTTCTTTGTGCTTCTTCAAAAGAGCTTGGACAGCACATCTGGAAACCCCTGTCTGCCTTGAAATTTCTGCCTGGGAGAGACCTTGCTGATGCAGTATAACTACCTTGTGTCTTGTTGCTGTGCTCAGTCTTGCCATGGTGTATGACTTTTGACAGTAAACTGTCTTCAGCAACCTCACCTTGTTAGCTGAGTTTGGCTGTTCCTCACCCAGTTTTATTCCTCCTACACAGCTGTTTCTGTTTCAGTTAATGATTGTGTTTCAACCTACATATTGAATTGATGATCATTAGCACCTGTTTGGTATAATTGTTTAATCATACACCTAACTATATGCCTACAAAATCCCTGACTTTGTGCAAGTGTACCTTGAAGAATTGATGCTGTTTTGAAGGTAAAGGGTGGTCACACCAAATATGGATTTGATTTAGATTTTTCTTCTGTTCACTCACTTTGCATTTTGTTAATTGATAAATATAAACTATTAACATGTCTATTTTTGAAAGCATTCTTACTTTACAGCATTTTTTCACACCTGCCTAAAACTTTTGCACAGTACTGTATATATACACACACACCCTAGAACCCTGCAAATGGGTTATTAGCTCAGGAGCCAATAGAAACCCCACAGCAATTCGAGTTCAGTTTCTGCTCAAGGGCTAATCAGCGAGTAACTCCAGTAGCAAAAGCCTTGTTAGAGACCCTCGAGAAGCACATGAGCGGTTCCTGCCCGTTTGAGAGAAGAACCGTGAGCCATAGGGTTATAATCACAACTTTGACACTCCACACAGAAACACATGATATCGGTTTGCTTTGTGTTTGTGTAGCTTATTTTAAAGCACAGTATCAGACAGGAGGACATAAATCAAGGTGCTTGTGGATTGTTCAGTTAGTGTTGTGCTGGGCTTGGCGTGCTCAAAGAAGCAAACAAACAAAAAAAACTTCATCCGTCTGCTCAGCTTCACTGTCGGGCTGAATCTAACATCTTCTGCTGAACTTAATGGGATACTTCACCCAAAAATGAACATTCTGTCATCATTTATTCAGCATTTACCCATCATTTACATTTACAACCTGTTTGATGTTTGTGCACAATCAAAGGCAGCAGATCTGTTCTAAGAGGTTTGGAACAACATGAGGGTGACTCAATGATGACAGAAGTATTTCTTTAAGACATGCAGGTACATCAGGACTGTTAAATAGTTAATGCTATGCCATAAACTATAAATCCGCAAAGAAATGATTGGAAGAACTTTACAGGTATTCAGACACATTTTACAAAACAAAAACACGCAAAATTACTTCCTCCGTTTCTTTGTTTTCTCTGCAGCAGCTGTTTCTTACCCTTTTCACTTTCACACGAAAGAACAACCGATAATCCTCACATGTGCTACACAAACACACACTCACACAATGTGTGAAAGCATCGTTAGCTCATCTAATCAGTGTTAATTACTCTACTTACTGACAGTCCCACCTGTCATACAATAGTCTCGTTCTACAATCTAATGAGCTGCCTACCTAGACAGCATCATAGTGCTCCTGACATAAAGGCTGTTCCAATGGCCTTGGCACAATAGTATTCATCTGGTTTTGAAGTCAAGCGCTGATCTAAACACAGTACCAAAATGATCATACTTAAACAAAAATGTCCTTAGAACCAAACATTCAATCTATCTACATATTAACTGCATATGCAAGACTAATTGAGGTGTAACGATATGAAGTGAAAAACGCAATATGGTATGTAGCGCGACACTCACATGCTGTATCGAACACGTCCCGCCCCCCTGCTAATAATCGGAATAAGCTCTGCAGTTACAGAACTTTCAAATTCTGTCTATTTTATCACAAAAAATGCTGTTAATGTGGCGTGACAGATCACTGTACAGGCGGCAGAACAGAGAGCGAGTGAATGTGATCACCTCTTCGTCTTTAATGCTAGTTACAGAATGAACATGAATCAAAATCTGAAGGTATGTTGAAAGAGTGCAACCTACTGAAGAGTGTAATATCTCGTGTAATCGCTCAATCAGTATTTCAATTTGGAAAGACGTCAATAAAACAGCTAGAATTTACCTCAGGCGAGTCCACAGCTTGTTATTTTGCCAGGGAAATTAACTCTTTCGCTAAATATAAAGCACTATTATATTTTACTTTACACAGTGACTTCAAAACCGAGGTACGTACCAAACTGTCCGAACTTGTGTATTTTTTTACGCCGCCAAAGATTACGATGAGGATATAAGCTAAATAGTTGCTTTCGGGTTCAGTTCACATCCTGATCCAGTTACACTCACTTTCTGTCGCTACTCTATTCTACTGTCATGTAAAATGCACTGCAATGAGTTTAATGGGGGGAAAAAATGGCAGGCAAAGAAATCACTAACTAACTAGAGAATCATGTTAGTTACAGCTACTGTATAGCAGCATTTAACAAACATCAAGCAATTAGGATACAATGAAGCTTCAGATAAGGAGCTCTATTTGTGTGGTGTGCTCACTTGCTGCCTATATAGAGCGTTCCAATTCAGTCACTTGTGAGAAAGCCCTCATGGAATCCAAGCACACAGTACTCAGCAGAAATGGAACAGCCATTGTTTACGAAATGGAATATTTTGTATAATTATGTTATACTTTCATCTACCAATAAGAATGAAGTACAAGCAGGGCTGGGTAGGTTACTTTTAAAATGCATTTCACTACAGATTACAAAATACATGCTTTAAACAGTAATTTGGAACGTATTTCGTTACATTACTCAAGTTTTGTAACTTAATCTAAATACTTTAGAATACTTTGGAGTACTAATAAGTGTGAAACAAACACAAAAAAGGTCATTGCAAGTTTTCATCTCACAATTCTGACTTTTTACCTCAGAATTGTGTGATATAAAGTTGCAATTGCGAGTTATAAAGTCAGAATTATGAGATATAAACTCAATATTGAGAAAAGTCCGAATTATGAGATATAAACTCCCAATATTGAGAAAAGTCAAAAGTATGAGATATAAACTCACATACTAAATTCACAATTGCAAGAAAAAAAATAAGTATTGCAAATTGCGTTTGTGAGTTTAAATCTCGCAAACAAATTGTAAGAAAAAGATGAAGTGACCTTTTTTACAATTATAAAATGACTCCCAAACAACTATCACAAAACAGTCGAAAACATGAAACTTAACTCCACTTTTCAGACTGTCAGAGTCAGAGAATCACCAACTGCAGTTTAAATGACATTAAAATTCAAAGTAATCACTTTGGAAATCTAATACTTTTCAGATGTAACTGTAATCTGATTACCACCCATTTAAAATATAACTGTAATGAAATACAATTACTCAAATTTTGTAGTTTAAATACGTAACTAAGTTACTTGTATTTCGTTACTCCCCAACCCTGAGTACGACTGGCTTCATTTAAAACATTTAACAATGTTAATATACAATTATTTCCTCAAAAACAGTGAAATGAGAGAGAGAAGTCAGATTCAATCAGGGTACTATATGTAGTAGACAGCAAGGTAGCTCACTAGGTTTTGGAACAGATCTAATGAGACCAAGCTAAAGAAAGAAACCTTCTGTGAGTGGTGTTGTGTTTGCCTCAGGCTACACGGATATATACATAGGTGTTTGTGGCAGCCAAAGGAAGTTTTTTTTCCTCTTCCCTGAGTGTTTGTATATTTCTGTGAGTTGGCATGCAGGTTAACCTTTCCCGCTCGCTCACTTTATGTGTGCGCCTGCAGTTGATGCTCAATCTGTGGGACCTGCAGAATGGGAAATAGTCATCTAAAAATACCCAGACTGCCCAGTGTGCACTGAGGCTACTACGGTTTGATGTGCCTAATCTCCCTTTCCTAACTCTGCTATTCTGTTTCTCAAAGAGAGAGATAGAGAGAGAGGCTCTGACCCGGCCCAACACAGCCATCTCATTACACCGGGGAATACGGGACACAGCGGAGGGACGGGGTGAGAGAGAGTGACAAGCAGAGGACGAGAGAGATATACAGGAAAGCAGCAACTGGGAAAAGACAGAAGGGGAAGATGAAGGGATTCAGGGATAAGCCCAGGGATGGATGGAAATGAGGTAGTCAGAGGTAAAAAAAAAAAAAGAGCAGTGTGTGTCCAGATATGGACAAGACGAAAGGAAAGGTGAAGAAAACTGGATGAAGGGAAAAGAAGGAAAGTGAAAGATAATGGTCCTATTTAGACATGAATACTGTTTAAACACAGTAGAGAACAGGAAAGTGAATTTCAGAAAAGGTTCGTCAAAAGGTTTGCATGTCCAAAAAGAAAAAAAAAAGAGAAAAGTATATGTTTAAATGTAAAAAATGTTATAGAATAAGTTAGTTATACATACATATGTAGTATTATGATTAACACTGCATCTGACAGCATATATATGTATGTGTAGAATATATTACTTATGGCTCATATCATACTGCTGTCTCATATCTTTATGGCTGTATTATATTAATATATTATATTTACGCTATTACTATTATATTGCAGAAATGACTACAAATGTTCTTTGTAAACAGCACTTAGAATATAATGAAACATATATTTTATATAGAAAAATGTATAATGAAAATACATAAATTAAAAAATGACAAATACAAAAATGCTAAAATTTGAAATAAAACATACATCTGAAGAACAAGTAAAAACCTGAACTACAGGCCCGGCCGACTGTTGCATTTTACCATTCAAAAGTTATTTACCATTCTGTTATGCTCACAAAGACTGCATTTATTTGATAAAGAAATCAAATACAGTCATATTGTGAAATATTCATTTAAAATAATTGTTAATCGTTTTTATTTCAAAATATAATTTATTGCAGTGATGACAGAGCTGAATTTTCAGTCTCATTACTCCATTCTTCAGTGTCACATGATCCTTCAGAGATCATTCTAATATGCTGATTTGCTGCTCAAGAATCATTTTTTATTTATACAAGAATCTTATTGTTGTGGAAACAGGTTATTATTAATAAAAGTTCATGTCCTGATTCTTTAATGAATAAAAAGAACAGCATTTATTTGAAGAAGAAGAAAAAAACAACTTTTATAGCAATGCAAGTCTTTATGGCCACTTTTGATGTTTAATACTGAATAAAAGTAAAAAATCTTACTGACATCAAACTTTTGATCGATAGTGTATCAAACCTGGGAAAAAGTCACATAAGGGTCACATAATGATGTTTGCTACTGGTTTACAAAGTAGTTTGGCCAAACAGGTAGAAACGGTCGACTAAAAGTTTAAGAGCTGAGAACTCATTCACTCAAAAATCACTGCTTTCACCCAAAAGTCAATATAAACCAAAAGCTTGTCAGGCCGGTTTTGAGGGTGAACGACGACCACTTTGCTCATATAAAAGCTGCATCGGTATGTCGATGGTCTGATAGACATGGTGTCATGGCAAAAAGGAAAAAGGTGAGGGTGGCTTTAAGCTAGCGGTACAAAAAAGGAGACAAAGACTGCCCAAAGAGTGAGGCAAGAAAACACACAAAAACATGAAGACAGAGAGCGAGAAGGAGAATGTTAATCATGAATGTGTGTGCCGTGTAATGGCCATGACCTTCACCAAGATGAGCGTCTGAGAGGTCCTACCAGCGTGGTGAGATCTTCACCGCTGGTGTATGGAGTGATTAGTAAGACAGGAAGAGAGAGAGAGAGAGAGAGAGAGAGAAAGGAGATCGAAGGAGGGAGAGGCAAAGAAACCAGCTCTACTCCTGTATGCAGGAGGGTAAATGAAGTCTAAAGGATACTGTCTGGGCACTGATGCATGCAGAGTCACCCCCTGTTTGAGGTTATGTGTCTTTCGTTAGATAACACCCATCCATTTTAATGCATGTATGTGAGGGAGGGAGAGTTCTGAGCCTGTAAATTGAAACATTAAAGCTAAAATGCAGTGAAATGTAACACTAAATGTTGTGAGCTTGACAGCATGTCATTTCTTTCCTGTGCCATGCTGCTTTCCTGCTTACAGGCTTAATTGGTCAAGATCAGCCTTATGACACTTCATATTTCAAAGTGACAAAAGTCACACTCGATGAGCCCCAAATATGAATGGAAATTGACTTTAGCAAAAAAGTCATTTACACATTTGGAGAAACAAAATGGTTTAAATCTTTTTTTTAATCTGACATCAATTTAGGCAAATGACATAAAAGGATACAAATCGTCCAATAAAGAACACCTGAGGAGACTGACATGTGTCTTACTTACAGTTTAGCTAAGTATGGAAAAAAGTTATTTGGGCATTGTAACAAAAGGTAATTGTGCTTAAAGGTAGGGTAGGCAATACTTTTCATAAACACTTTGTTATACTGGTTGAAACTCTCTTGAAAGCCATCAATAATAGAAGTAGTGTTGTCAAAAGTATCAACTTCGATACCAAGTCGGTACTGAAATTTTAAAAATGTGACGCTTTTCAGTGCTGTTGAGCGGATTCGTAAACAGCTCTGATTGGCCATTGTCTTCACGCGTTCAACCAATATGTCTGTGATTGGCTTCAATGATTAAAACACAGGAGCATTTGAAAGCACACGGAAGTGTTCGAATTTGACAGCGTTTTGAAAGCAGGAACTTTTGAAAGCAGAAGTCTATCAGTGGACCAGTCCTTTCAAACTCAAGCACTCAGTCAAGAGCGTCATTGACGTCTACTTACAACATATTTTTGAAGCGTTGATTTTTGTAGCCAATCACAGGCATACCTGATGAGCCCATGAACACAATGGCCAATCAGAGGTGTTTACGAATCCGCATCAACAGCGCTTAAAATTTCAGTACCGACTGGTATCAAAGTCAGTACTTTTGACAATACTAAATAGAAGTGGTCTAAATAAAAAAATGTACATATATCTTCTGTGGAAGTCTCAGGAACAAAATGTGCATCAAATCATTGCGTTCGGTCCAAATGCAATAATAGGATATCATACCTGCCTATCATCGTCTGTAAATTCAAGTCTTCTTCATTTATACAGCGCTTCACGGTGGAAATAGGAAAATTATTGGATAGAGATTGTTTTGGCTTTACAGCAGCTCTAAGAAAATATTATTATCGATCTAAAGTAGGTTTTTGGTTGAATCACTTCCGTTGTAGAAATTAAGAGATTAACGTAGGGGCGCTTAAATAACATCTTTCCAACTAAAAAACCAAAGTCCTTTAATGCATTCTTGCTGTTCATTTACGTTTTTACTCTAGGTTTGCGTATGTATTTGCATACCTGCGCAGATATCACATGTTCAGAGTGTTTCATGAGTCTATGCAGAGATGTAGACAGACAGTCACAGAGCACCACAAACAGCAGCAGCCACCTTTTCAAGCTCCTCCTGAACCAAAATAACGAGCTTATACTGCGTTCACGCCATTTCGTAATTACCATAATTAAGCTCAAACATATTCTCTGCACTCAGTTAGTAAGTATTTAAACTCCTTGTTGGTTGTTTAAAATATCTGATTGGTGAACTCACGCTTCGATTAGACCTATTTCCACGCTGTCAATTTTGATAAAACTTCCCAAAGTTATGGACATTGCCATCTTGCCCCAGTCTAATGTATGAAGGACAATTTGAGGTTAAATGGTTCAAAACACTTTTTTATAATCAGAAAAGGCGTGATTTGGATGGATATGGTGGCGATCTGGAGCCCATGCTGAGCTGCACACATTCTTGGCCGACCTTGTTCAAACCCAGTTTTCACTTCCAAGACAGTCAGCGGAATGAGAGGATTAAAAAACGGACTCAATCCATGAAGAGAGGTGATGGCGATTTGCATTTTCCAGGTGTGTGGAGACGATTGGAAATGATTGTTTGCTAATTTAGATGAGGAAAGCAATGGTTTAACGTCTGGGGCTGTTTCTGACGGGCTGAGCGAGTGGGAGCAGCTGCCCAGGCGAGTGGACGACATCTGTGCCAGAGGACATGCTAACGCCAGGTTTTTAAAGAGCTGTGTGACTGTGAGGACAGAACACTGAAAGCTGCTACAATTTTATGGGGGTGGCTTTTTCAAGTGCTTATATCTGTTTATGTCCCAAACTGGCATTCTAAGTGATTTAATTGAATAGTCACAAAAGAATTTGTCGATTGGTTTGAATTATCAGTACCTCTTCTTCCAAACTTTCATAATATTTACTCATGAAGCAGTAGAATAGTGCACTAATATTGAAATATGCTTTCCATTTCCTAATGTACCATAATACATGTCACAGAGGGTGTATATTTGTTATTATTTCTCATCAACTGTGAATGGCTTTTTAATACAACCATTTTTTTTTACACTCCAAGCCTTATTACTGAGTATTACCTCTACAGAAAAACAGGCATCACATAATTTATTAAGGTGAGTGCCCCTCTTTTCTGAAACAAATTGAGAGTAATGTAAACCAGCGCTTTATTTAATTGCTTTGTGCTGTGCGGCCGTATCTGTATTTGAGCTCCATAGATTGCAAGAAAATTACTAGAACATTTCTATATTATTTTATTTAAAGCAATAGAAATCATCTTGAAATAAAAATTCTGCCATTATTTACTCACCCTCATGCAGGGTTGTCACTAGAACATATACAATTATGCTCATATATCATTACTTCATTTACACGAGGCACAAAAGCTTTTCAGTTCCTTCAACAACACAATAATAAAAACAATACATATCAAAAAGCAATCTGTAGCATATTGATGTGTAACAAAGACTGAGTGTACTCACCACGAAAATAGCTCAAGGAAGCATGTCTCTGAGTGATAGTCATTTATAAATATAACCTAATTATGTTTAAGTTCCGTTTTGTGTAATGATGCATTAAATATGAATTTTCTGATCGTAGGCGAAGGATAAACAAACTCCAGTGTAAGAGAAATGCTTCCCATTTTAGATAGATTTCCCTAAAATAGTTTCAAGTTACTACATCCCAGCCCATACATCCCAACATAAACTCTGCTGATCAATTATTTGTTAATAAAGCATCTACATTCAAAAACCATTGTTAATTTCAACAGATTACATACTGTACGTGGGATTTGGCATGGCAGAAAGCACGCAAAGTACACTCCCTTTATATTCACTAAAAAGCTCACGGATCTTAATCCATTGCGATCTCAAGAAGTTCTGTTGCGATAAATGAAGCTGACTGCACAATGAGTCACTTATTTACATTATTGTTTGTTATAATGAGAAGGTGTTTGCAAGAATGTAGAACTCAAAATCCACTTATCACTCAAAATGCCAGAGTCTGCTAACTTGAACACCACTGATCTGATTGGTTATTGAGTTCAAGAAATTAACAGATATGATTGTGATTGGCTACATTGCTCAACGCAGCAAAAACACGTTGTAAAACAGAAAGCCTTCTGAGTTCTTCAGAGTGCAAAGACAGATTCGCACTTGATCGTTTGCCAAATGTGTTTTGCCAATATGTTATTATTATGGTCCTTGGCGAGGGACCTGCCATCATGCTGTTCAAAACCTGCACGAAGAACAAAATTAGATCATTTTAAAAAGGTCGTTTCAATATAACAATAATTCACAGTAACCACGGCTGTTGAATTCCAGTAAATCACAATCCTCACACAAAGCCATCACTATGGTGCGTATTTAGTGTCTTTTTTGGGGAAAAATAATAATAAAAAGAGCTGTAATGAGATTCTTAAAATTGCTCCTATTTTGTTTCACAACGACATACAGGTTTGGAATGACATGTGAGTAAATTATCACTGAATCTTCATTTTTGGGTGAATTGTCCCTTTAAATAAGACACTTAAAAGACAGCAACACTCTCTCTTACCACCTAATTCACGGGTCATTGCTGGCTCAGTGTTTGACAGCTGTCACCCTTCCCTTCAGGTGCATCATAACGCACCAGAGGACAAGAGAAAGAAAGAATGACAGGGATATGGGAAAGAGATGGATGCAGAGAGGTGTCCATGGGCAGCTGGAGGAATGAAGATAGAGGAGGAAGAGGTGGGGAGAAAGGAGAGATCCCAGGCCTCTCTGTCACTCCGTGCGGTCGTCTTTCCGCCCTCTTGTTTTCTTCATCCTTCCATCCTGTGCCAGTAACCTTCACCGGGAGGCCACAGCAGAGATGATGAATGGAATCAGAGACAGGAGAGAGGACAAAGATTAGGGTGAGAGAGACAGATGAAAAATGACAATGACTCAAGGGAGGAAAACAGAAAGAGAAAGAGTGGGAAAGAGCAGGATAAAGTTAAACATAGGGTTCAAAATGAAACAAAATGAATCCTATAATATTGTTAAAAAAATATGAAAACAGAAATATATATATTTTATATGTATATACAATAAATTATTTTGCTGTATACATCATATCCCAGGCTACATTACATCTATAAATAACATTTAATATAATTTCATTATGTATTCAATTACTTTGTTTTATATTGATTTGTTCTATAATTTCTTTATTTTATCTCATAAAAATATACAGTATAGTTTTCGCATGTATTTGGGTTTAGGTTTTTACAGAGCTTGGTGACCGTGTGATTGTGAAGACAGAACATTGAAAGTCGCTGAAAGTGCTTACATCCATTTATCAAACAAAATATAACAGAAATAAATGCAAATTATATGATTTTTATAATAATACTCGCCATTTGGGCAATGTCAAAAAAACAAGCCACAATTTGGACCCTGTCTGAACAATAAGAGAGCAGGCAAAGTTGAGAGAGCATCAGAAATAGAAAGAGAGAGACGAGAAAGATAGGAAAAGAGCGCAAGGTGTAATGAGAATGGAAGACAGGGTGAGAGGGCAGAGGGTGAAAGAGAAGATATACAGAGAGAGTGAGAAGGTGACTGTGAGACAGTGAAGGGTGATTCTCCATGAGTCGTGGACGATCATGATGACCAACACGAGATAATAACACTCTCACACACACACAGCGTGCCCTCTGTGCTGCTTCCTCACGCAGAGAGAACAATTTTGGTTTTAAAGGAATAGTTCACCTCAAAATGAAATCTCGATCCAAACCCGCATGACTTTCTTTCTTCTGTGGAACACAAAAGGAGATGTTAGGGAGATTATTCATGCAGCTTTCTTTTTGTACAATGAAAGAGAGCAGAGACGGGCACTCTCGAGCACCCAAATTGACAAAAAGTCCATATGACTCGTCTACAATAGTCCAAGTCTTTTTTGAAATATGAGAGTTACTTTTATTCACATACAGTGGCTTTTTGTCCCAGTTTTATGATGCCAAACATCAGGATATCACTGATGTAAAACATGACATGGTATGTTTAAAGGTTTAGTTCACTTCAGAATTCAAATTTCCTGATAATTTACTCACAGCCATGTCATCCAAGATATTTATGTCTTCAACATTTACCAACAGGTTGAAGATCCAAATTGCAGTTTCAGTGCAGCTTCAAAGGGCTCTACACAATCCCAGCTGAGGAGTAAGGGTCTTATCTATTGAAACGATCTGTCATTTTCTAAAAATAAAATAAAAAATATCTACTTTTCAACCACAATGCACATCTTGCAATAACTCTGCGATGCACCATGTATTTAGTAATTACGTTGGAAAGGCTCTCCGCTATATCTCTCCTTACTTTTCCTTTGTTCTCTGCCAGTGTGTTTTTTGTTGTTTTGCTGTTCACCTGCCTGTTTTCTCTTGTCTAGTTTTGTTCTCACTTAATTTTTCTCAGCCCATTTGTGTTGCGGTTCTTCTCCAGAATTCGGTCTCAGTCTCGGATTGCTCTCTCGCTGCTGACCATTTGGACTGTTATTGGTGCTGGAGTTCGGATTTCCCTGCGTTATTGTTTGCCTCTTTGGATTGCTTTTTGCTGTGAACACCTGCCGGTTTCTGACCGTGAGTTGGGGTGTCTCTGTTGGTTCCGTTTGCTCCTCACCAAACTATACTGCTCGTCTGACATTGATTCTCGCCTCATGATTTTGATTTGATTACCCTGGACTCTGACCCCTGCCTGCCCGACCACTCTCTTTGGTTCCGATTTGGTCTGGAGCCGTGCAGCTTGAATTGTTTTTCATTATTGTTTCAATAAATTGAAGTTAACCATTCTTCTGCTTCTGGTTTCCTTCTTCCTCAGAGTGTCACATAAGTACCGAGCAAGTGTTTACAAAGCAAATGTGCAAAGACTAAGGGTGCGTTCACACTTGTCATGTTTGGTTCGATTAAAATGAACCCTGGTGCGATTGCTCAGTTAGTGCGGTTCGTTTGAACATATGTGAACGCTGCCATCCGAACCCTGGTGCGCACCGAGACCGCTAAAAAGATGGGTCTCGGTCCGCTTCCATACGAACTCTGGTGCGGTTCTATTGATATTGAACGCAACACGGACCAAAGACATGTAAACGAACCAAAAACAGGACGTGATGCCTCAAGATGCGACACTACAAGTCAGCAGATTTGACGACGCGGAAAGATCGGTGTCTCCCAAATGAGTCGAGGGCAAACGTGGAGCAACGAGGAGGTAAAATGCACCTCATCAATAATTGTTTCTGCACACAACGGAGGAAATCCTGGTGCTGTTTTGAATGTTTTGAACATTTTATGAGCTCTTCATGAGTTTTTAGCTGGTAAAAATAAAGCATTTGTACACGCATATGAATGAAGGAATGAAGCTCCGTCGCGAAATATACGTCATAAAAGCCGACCAATCAGGTTGTGACCGTATCCTTATGCATTTGGTTTGGTAACTTAAAGTTCGCTGTTAAAAATGCCAGTGTGAACGCTATGGGGACCAGGACTATATGTTTTGTTTTGTTTTTTGGTCCGGACCAAACCAACCAAACCAACCGAACTAAAAGTGTGAACGCACCCTAAGTCAAACAGCCTTTCCAAAATAAATAAATAAAATAAAATAATAATAATAATAATAATAAAAAGGTAACCTAGCGATGCCGGACGATTTTGAAGTTGGAGGAGAAAATGCCTTACCACAGTACTTTCGCCCACATCACGTGTGACCTTTCCAACGTGATTACGTAATGCATGGTGCGTCGAAAAGCTAGTGCAAGATGAGCATTAGGGCTGCACGATTTAATCGCACGATACGAAAAATAACATTGAACTTGTACGTGATTAACGCTTAAACGCGATTATGAAATCTCAAAGGCTACGATTATTTTTTATATGCAGCTCGTCAATGAAATATGGCTCGAAATGCGTTATCTTTTTCTGCCGCAAGGCATATCTTGAGTTTCTGCGCAAGAGCGCCCCCTCTGGATTTCAGATGTAGAAGCATTTATAACTAATCACAGAGCCGTACAGCTCTGACAAGCTGCGCATTAAACAATCGCAGCCTTTGCCGAATTGCGTGCGATATAAACGTGATAAAAGGCCTAACAAGCATTGGAAGTTAAAAAGTATATATAAGAAAAGACTCTTACTCCTCGGCTGGGATCGTGTAGAGTCCTTTGAAGCTGCACTGAAAATGCAATTTGGACCTTCAACCCGTTGGTAACTGTTGAAATCCACAATAAGGAGAAAAATCCTGGAATGATTTCCTCAAAAACTTCTTTTCGACTGAAGAAAGAAAGACAAACATCTTGGATGACATGGGGGTGAGTAAAACTGAACTAATCCTTTGAGATGCTCATTTGTGGTGCCATTTTTGGTTAAAAGAACATCCGGAAAAACAACTCATGTGCTACACTGAAGAAAGAAAAACATACAGGATTTAAATAATTATAATAAAAAAAAAAAAACAACATTCATATTTATAGGTTGAGCTATACTCTATGAGCTATACTTTACCCTTTTGTTACACTTGATTCTTCCCTCAAGTTGACTTGTAGAGTCAGTCAGTGTTGCTTGAGCTAAAATTGATGTATTTTTTTCATGACCATTTTCCACATTCAATTCTATTTAATCATAAACCTCTCTCTGTAACTCTCTCTTTACTTCTATATATCAATGAGGCATGTTATGATTGGATAAACTCCATGCACTGGCATAGATTTCATTGTTGTTCATCAGGGTCAGCCAAGTGGTTGAATACCGAATAAGTGTGGATGTGTAAATGTGGGCAGTATGTTAATGTGTGTACAGTTCTGATGCCAATACCTTGACAATTTCTGAATGAGCCGTTTCTTTAGTCATTCATCTAGCTCATGTACAAACCCTATACACGAAGGGCACATATTAAAGTGTTGTTGTTCTGCCAGCTTTAGTTCATTATAAAGACCTTTATGCACGAGTTCTTCACAGTGCTGTCAACTTTAATCTCACACTCCACATATTTAACTTTTGTACGTTTCTTTCGCGTAGTTTTATAGCAGGAACTCTTGCAATTAGACAGACTGCATGCCAAAGTAGTAAAATGCATATTCCCAAAAGAAATGCGAACAAAAGGGCAATGGCGGTTGCCAAATTTCCTCCAACATTTCCAGAAAATTGCAAGTCTAAATAATTCTGAAACCCAAGGCCCGTGCCTTCAGTTGTCCGTCCCCCTCCCTCGCTCGGCACAGACGAGTGGAATGACAGACAGAGAAAGGCAGTGGGTCTCCTCCCCAGAGAGAGGGAACGCATTCATCCGTACTGATCTTAAAACAACAGCCTCCTCCTCTTTTCCCTCTCCTTTTCACCCCTCGCTCTCTTCCTCCTTCCCTTGACAACACACCCTCACCCTCTCTCTTCCATGATTGGCTCACCCTCCATGCATTCCCTTTTTCTCCCCATCAGCCCATGTATCGCCGTGTCTTTCACCTCGTGTTCCACTCCTCGTTTCATTCTTTCTCTTCATCCATGCTGACTTGTATTCCGTGTCATTTCCTCCCTCCACCAATCCTTTCCAGCTGCTTCTCAGGATTTCTGCTAAGCTCTTCCTGCTGTCCTCTCACCTGTTACCTTGGATCAATTGTTTGTCTACAACATGTGTAAAAATCATGTTATTGAATTTCATGAACTGTATAAATCACAAAGGGGCAGCACATAACTTCACATGCTGCATTTTACCCACAATACAGGGTCAAAACGAACTTCTTTTCATACAGAAGCTTGCAAATGCTGGTGAGCTGACAACACTTTCTGGCTATAAATATTTCATATTGGCCATAAAACTCTATTTGCATGCAGCACCATCTCTTTTAAACATTTTTTGTCTCAATGACAATACAATTGCTCAGTGAATCTTAGAAAGCCTGCCAAGAACTTGCCAGAGTCATATTTCATCTCAGAATTGTTAAAAAAGCAATAAAATATATCAAATTAAATAAAAGAAAAATGACCTGATGAAAACCAGTTTGAATTAACTATTGGGAAAAATATTTAAATAATATATAGTATACATCGCAGTTCTATATGATAATTTTTTTTTTAATTTTATGATTCATTCAAAATATTTCTTAATTTTATTGTTCTACAGTCTAATTAGTATCATTATTGAGACTAATATAATAACAGCAAATTATTTTTTATGGCGAATAAGGCAATCTAACAATGTAAAACAAAAATTGCAATAGAATGAAGACTTTTAATAGGATCATTTATGCTAAACATAATTTCTTACAGATACACCCAACAAACAGCCCATGTCATTGTCAGTCAAGACAGAAAGCACAAGCCAGTCTCTTGCAGCACCTGCTACAAAATATCGAAAATCATTGCTATTTTGTTCATTACACATATGTTCATTATGTTAGAAATGTGTCTCCAATTGGAGTTCTGACATTTAAAAATTTATGACATTTAAGACTTACCTTTTTACCCAGGCTTTTTTATGACCTACTATTGTTATTTATCTATTTTTTTTCTTTTAGATTATTGTTTGTTTGCTTGTAAGGTGACCTCAAGGCACCATTAAATAAAATGCATCATTATTATTATTATTATTACAACATTCAAAAATGTATATCCTGGCTACATTTATGATGGCTAAATTTTCCACTGAGGTAAAAGTCACTGCGCTTCAGTCCTTTTCATCGGAATATAAAACCTAAATTATGTTGGAACCTACTAGCCAGTAGCTCCATTTAATTCGTTTTTATAAGCAAACTATTGTTAATTAACATTCAGAAAGTAAAAATCGGCTTTAGTAAGTGTTCATTTTATAACCTGTTTCGAGTATTTCGAGTAAAATGTGAACGACAGGAAGCGAGAGTTTCATGAATGAAAGTTTTGGCCTACATGAAACACAGAGTGGATTCCTATTTGATACAGTATATTCATGTACGGCAAGAGAGAAGACAAGTAACTTTTATTAAAAGTTTATAATAAACTTTCGTTTTATATCATGTCCCCTTGGATTGTGGATTGTCTTAAAGCCCCTTATCTGTCTTTATAATTCATTTGAAACATTTTTAAAAATTCATGCCTATTTTTAGATTACACACACACACACACACACACACACAAGGATTAAGTGGGGCTTTTAGTAGTCTATTTTAGCAAATCCCAAAAAAATACTGCTAGTTTAATCACAATTTCACACATAGAAATGTGCTGATGAATATAGTGGACAGTGACATCCATGCTGAAGGCTACAAAAAAAGCCCAGATAAACTCTCAGATGCCTACAAAAAGCAATCAGAAGATAAAGAGATTGAGCCGGAGGAGGTGATGGAAGAAGCGCGCATCTGCATGCTTCGGGTCTGCCGAAAATGAACAAAAGATTAGCTAATTTACATGAGCGACCCCGTGGCTTTAGTAACCACGGCGTTTGAGGTTTTCAGAACAAGTGGGCAAATTGAGCAGCTGTGAGGTTTTGCAGCCACTGTCTATGAGAGAATCTGGAGGTGACACAGGCAAGACATGATTGATGCGAAAGCAGGCAGGGTTTGCATCGTTGCTCTCTCTGAATATTTAATTAAAACCCACCAACAAAAGCAGAGATGATGTCAAAGGTGTGCTTCTGTTTTCTGCTTCCTTTGAACCCCGCTTGGTTTGGCAGTTCTCTCTTTTTCCTCCTTTATTTCACTCCACAGCCCTCCCTTCCTTCTTTTGCTTTTTTCCTCCGACGCTTTCTCTCCGATCAAACTCAATCAGCGGCCGGCATGCTCCGCGCCGGCTGTTATTGTTGCTCGCAGGTGCGATGGAACCCCTGCTCAGTGGGCCTGACCTCCTCTGTGTTCTCCTTCACTCTTTTAGAGCCAAATAAAGACATTTTCTTTCCTTCTCTCCTCATCTGCTCTCATGCTTTCACTCTCTCTCTGGCCCTTCCAACACCAGACAACCATGTCACGTCGCTAACATGCTGCGGACAAGACCCCGAAATGATTTTGTGCTGCATTGCAAGTGTGCCGTACATAAGTGGAAACCAAATACCACAAACACTTGTGTAATGAATAGATGCCTCCAGCTGGGGTACAAACCGAAATGTGAAAACCAAAAAGAATTCAGCATGCAATTGTGGCGTTTGTTTAATACAGTAAAAATAAAAAAATAAATAAATAAAGCAAAAAGACAATAAAAATAATACATATTTAATTCCAATTGTAAGGGTTCAAGCACTTTAAGACCTTTAAGCACATGCGTAAAAAGGTACAATGTTTTAATTAGAAAGCCATCTCAATTATATTTACAGCTAATACAGGCAAGTTACCATAGGAAATTTATGGTTTATAAAGATTTTTAGCAGTTATCAAGGTTAAGCTAAAAACCTGGCACTAGTACGCCAAAGTTAGTTTTTTAAATAATCTCCAATATTTAACGAAATCCGATGGACAGCAACGGTCCTAGAGGCGAAGTTCTACCACGAATGTTGTTGTGAAAAATGCAAAGGCCAATTTCTTTCAAATTTTGCACAGACCTCTAGAGTCATGAGTCAAACAGGCCCAGCGAGGTTCGTTCCGATCGGCCTCAGTTAACCTTGTCTGACAGCTGCTCAAACTCCATTGGCCGATGGCGGATATGTTTTTTGAGATATGTAAATGTCCTTAAAGACAATCATGGCACCTTGGACAAAGACACTGCATGCCAATTTTCAAGTCAATTGGACTAATGATGAAGTACTTATAGCCATTTTCAAGTTTTTTTTCCTGTTATAGCGCCAAGTGGCCAGTTGCTGTGTCCTTTTCACACGACCACCGAATGACACATTTGGTGACTGTGAATCAATTTTTTTTTTTTTTTATAATTATCGACTCCAGAGAATTTTGCAGCATTGATTTGGCTCAGATCGGGCCAAAAACCTAGGACTAGATCACTACAGTAGTTTTTAAAAAAATGAAATGTCCATCTTGAGCCAAGGATTAAAATGATACAAGACACTTGAGCCTTCGTTTAACGGTTTAGGAGTTATGAATGATTTACTACTGTCCATCGCACCCCCGTCAGGCCGGTCGAGGCGAGCCTTGGTGGCGTTGTAGACAGTTTGAGCACTACCACCCCTCAAAGTTTGAAGTCTCTACGACTTACAGTTTTGTAAGTCTAGAATACTAGACTGTATTCCCAAGATACAATTTGCTGCAATCATTTTTTTTTAAATTCGTTTTATTCACCTCAATATTTTGGGGAAAACGTTTAAATGTTCGGAAAACATACTGTAGCATGAGGTAAATCCACATTACTGCAGTTCAACCCACCGAAAAGTCCAATGCAATGCAACGGATGTGAGACATATTGCAATATTAGTTTTGATTAAGTATTGTTCTAAACATAAAGAACCACAGTATAATATAACCCATAATTCAATATAATGTCTGATCACAAAGTCAGTTTTTTGTTTTCCACACAACTGTAGAGACTTCATGTTTTGACTGCCAGTTTATAACGGTGATAGACTATATCTTGGACAGCTCCACCTCTAAATGACACATAAAAACAAAACCATCTGAAGTTGATCACTTTACATGTCTGGTCTAGGCTAAGCAGCTGTTTCTTGCAATAATCTGAAGATCAGATTTTATGGCTAATCTATTGTCCTATCCATCGCACTTTCACTTCAAAGGTTTGCTCCTAATCCATTTTCCATCCGGAATGCTCCATGATTTGTAAAATCTCCACCTCATCCCTTCCAATTTTTCTACTAACAAGTTTGATGCCCCATCGGCATCATTCTTTGGTGTAATACTAATATTCACACCCTTCCCTGAAGACACCTCTTCTCCAGATGCACATTGACCCTGCTGCTCTGGGGCTGGTAGGAGGGCTTGTTCCTCAGAGTCGCTCCACTGAACATGACTGACATAAACCACAAAAACTGTAGGAAGGATGCGAGCGGGAGGGAGAGAGAGAGAGAACAAGTGAGACCTGAGATATTAAACACCAGTTGTGAGAGAGAGCTAGAGCAGAGTGGGTGTAATTTATGATCAATAGCGTTCCTCAGATTCCATTCTAATTACAGCTCCATTTACAGTGCCGGTGATTCTTACAGCTGTGAAATATGCCATCAACAGCCTGCAGGACATTAAAACTGCACACAAATAGACACACACACAGACACTAGATACCCATACAAACACTACAGACACCGAGCAAGATATGTTAAGATTGACCGACCAACAGTCAGATGAACTGAACGATAGACAGACAAACAGCTAGATGACAGAAAGAGCAATGGATAAATAAAGGCCGATATTTCAATCAACCAACGGACGGATACAACAGAACGACTTGTGTGTGTGTGTGTGAGAGAGAGATGGTGAAATCCACCTTGTCAATGCAGCAGTGTAAGTTTATTACAGTAAGATTAACGGCGGTTCAGGAGGCTAATGCCTGCTAATACATCAGCGCTGTTTTAGCACAGCCCAACGCTCTTCCAGTCAATACAGAGCCTGAGAAATGGAGAAAGGGCAGCCAACCACAACCACGGACACAGACAAAGGAGAAAGAAAGGTGTAAGAGTGCTCAAAAGTAAGCATAAAAGTATGATGTGTTTTATACTACTTCTACAGCCATACGATAGCTTTATACATAGTTGACCACAATATGTCTTCCGCTGCGGCATTCAAATCTGGCGCATTAATTATACATGTCGGAGCGTCTTTGTTTACATAAGCGAAGCACATTGATCGTACTAGACACTATATCACGAGAAGGAGAGACCGCACCAGGTACTTAAAGATTTAAGAATTGGGGTAATCTCACACACATCTCAATTTGTTATGATATCTGCTAAATGATTGTGCAGTATACTATAGTTTAGTCAAATGTTTCATTTATTCATTCCTTCAAAGTGTCTGTCAAAAACCAAACTGTGCTCATAAAATTGCTACGGGAAGTTTTAAACACGGCCGTGAATCAAGTACACATTGTTGCATACTAATAAGACATTAATGGAGTTTGTTCATTTCCACAGTGCAAAGCCCGTAGAGCCCGAGCGGTGTATTGAATCCGGATAGGAAATGGGAGCCAGTTCCAGCTGGCTGGACACAGTTGAGTTCTGTATCGATTTTCAGGGGGAGTTTGAAGCCCTCAGACACCCTGCACAGTAATCCTGGCTCAGGAAAGCATCTACCATCAGTGGGCCACTGAAGTGTGTGTGTGTGCGTGCGTGCACAGGGCCCGTGGGATCTCTGACCACAAACATGGGGAGCATACTCACCATCTGCATGGGTTGCTGGGAAGATTTCTCTGCTTTCTGTCAAAAATGTTCCACACAAATTGAATAGTTCAGTTACAACCAGCTCCCTGGATATTGGAAAGCAAGCACCAAGATTCATCCAGCCAAAAGCCCTATTGGGATGGGATTAGTTTTCCGGACACATGTCTGTGAGGTATTAGCAACTGTGTGTGGACATGTGAAAAGTTTAATGTCATTTCAAACAGCAGAAGTGTAGAAATCACTGAGATAAGCGAGTACATACATCACGAAACGTGTGCCAAGCAGTTATGCACGAAATGTCAAACCAGAGTATATACTGAGAGGTACTAGAAGAGAAAAGTAACAACTATTGGCATTAGTAATATTATATGTCAATTTAAAAGATGAACAATCAGTTTTGTCATCTCTATTCTCTCTCTTCATTATGAATGTTTTTGTGACACTTATTTAGCTAAAGCCCTTATGTTAAAGTCACTCTGGCCCTGTTTACACCAGGTATTATGGGTTTTGCATTTGGTCGACGAGGGAGACACTTTTACACCTGGTGTTTTAATCCGTCCACTTTAAACCACTTCTGTTCTGCTTTCTCTGAGGGAAGGGGGCTATGGGTGGATAAATGTACAGGCGTTTTCAGATCTTTTGATCTAATGGATGAAATAAGCTCACACAATTTACATATGAACGCATCCGGAGATGACGGAAAAAAAAATACGGAGAGCAGCAGCTTGCATTTCTGCTTGGATAGATAAATTGATCTGCTGTTGGTCAAATGCACTAAAATCAATACAAATTCTAAATAATTTTATTTCCCCAGTTCAACAGTTAATAAATAAACTCAAGGTCATATATCATGCATCATCTTTTCAATAAAGTGCTATGAGCAACTGGCCAAAAACGCTTTTTACTTGCTTACAGAAAATATGCTTCATGTTCTTAAAGGTACAGTTCACTTCTGTCATCATTTTCTCAATATCATGTCAAAAAATACTATTTTTGGAATGATGCGAGGGAAATGTAATTTTTGGGTGTTCTATGTCTTTAGGTCCATATACAAAAGCAAGTATTATCTTTTCATTTTCTGGTGTCAATTCACATGAGACTACTATTACCTTTGCAGGGCATTTTACAGAAGGCCAAAAAGTCTCTGACACGGTCGATCTGGACAGAAAAGCTCAGATAATTATTACATTACCCTACGTTCCCATATAAAACTAATCTGGTCCGAATAGGACAGATTTTTTTTCTGCTTAAATTTAGCTTTTAGCTTAAGCTTCAAAGTGATCAAGAACTGCCTGATATGATCACAGACATGACCTGTTAAAGGACTGAGAATAAATGAAAGAACAAACCGTAGACTTTTCTTAGCCACGATCATTCATTGCATCACTGAGTTAGCAAACAGACAGAAATGGGTCATTGTAATGTACTTTATCAAGAGACTCTGCCGCTCCAGGCAGCTCCTTCTTTCCCTCTCTATTTTCTGCAGCTGATTTTAGTCCATCGGTTTTTATTTGAAAGCACAACCACTTAATAGACAATGATCATTAAGCTAAAGCAATGAACACAGCTTTGAGTGTTGCTAATATGGAGCAACGTGGAAAGAAAGGCCTTTTCCTCAGACAGAGCACAGCCTAATACAATCTTGGTTTTATCTCGATGTAAAGATATGCTGTAGACCCAAAGAGCACCAAATATAATCCTTCCAAGAGGAGCCCTGTGGGGATACTTTCTCAGCATATAGTTCAAACCCATTCTTCTGCTGATTTTCTTTCCCACCCTCTCAGCGTCATAACTGCACTATTCCTGCGCTAGTTTGACTTTACTTCCCACACGTAATGTTCTCACACTTAATTTGAATCAGTTGTCTGAGAAAAGTATTTGTAAAAATGTTGGCTTAAATGTGAATGCTCCAAACAAACGTGGTGTTGGTGTCCTACTTGATAGTTGGGTAACTGCCCCAGAACAAACCAAATCAAACAAAACCCAAAACAAATAAAAACAAACCCTCAAAAACAAAACGAAGCAAAACCAAACCAAACAAAAAAAACAAAAACAAAGCAAAGCAAAACAAAACACAAAAGTAAAACAAAACAAACTTGGTGTTGGTGTCCTACTTGATACTTGGGTAACTGCCCCCAGAACAAACCAAATCAAACAAACCCCCCAAAAACAAAACAAAACAAAACAAAGCAAAGCAAAACAAAACAAAACACAAAAGTAAAACAAAACAAACTTGGTGTTGGTGTCCTACTTGATACTTGGGTAACTGCCCCCAGAACAAACCAAATCAAACAAACCCCCCAAAAAACAAAACAAAACAAAGCAAAGCAAAACAAAACACAAAAGTAAAACAAAACAAACTTGGTGTTGGTGTCCTACTTGATACTTGGGTAACTGCCCCCAGAACAAACCAAATCAAACAAACCCCCCAAAAAACAAAACAAAACAAAGCAAAGCAAAACAAAACACAAAAGTAAAACAAAACAAACTTGGTGTTGGTGTCCTACTTGATACTTGGGTAACTGCCCCCAGAACAAACCAAATCAAACAAACCCCAAAACAAAACAAAACAAACCCCCCAAAAAGCAAAACAAAACAAAACACAAAAGTAAAACAAAACAAACTTGGTGTTGGTGTCCTAATTGATACTTGGGTAACTGCCCCCAGAACAAACCAAATCAAACAAAACCCAAAAAACAAAACAAAGCAAAACCAAACAAAACAAAACACAAAAGTAAAACAAAACAAACTTGGTGTTGATGTCTTGATACTTGAACTTGATACTTCTGTAAACTGCCGCCAAAACAACAACAACAAAAATAAAATAAAAAAGTTAAATTCAAATCAATGTACAGTCTAAAGGAATGACTCAGAGGAAAAGGACTCATGTGATCAATCAAATTAAAAAAAGAAAAGAAAAGTGATTGTAAATTAAAAATACAGACAACAGCACTGATAAACTAAAAAAATTGCTATCGATTTGATTAACTTGACCTCCGTTGCTAGGCGCATTTAATGTTACATTCATTTCCTGTTGCCTTCTAGCTGATGAGGAAACAATGAAGATACTAGATCTAGCACAAAGAGTCGCTCAGGAAAAGAGAATTCATATTCACAGGGTGGGAGTCTTGCCTTAAAACTGCTGAAAGCCAACACTGCTTTCAAAAGTACTTTCATACTTTTAATAATAATAAAATAGTCATCATCATTATAATATCATATGGCTAACAACATCCTGTGAAACACATATGCATCAATTATTGTAAACATCTCATTCACATAAGCCTTGCCGACTAAAAGTCGGAAAAAAAACACTATTGCAAACAAAACAAAACAAAAAACAATTGGTGACACCACAAGTGTAAATTATTTTTTATTATTGGCCTTATGAGGACTCTTTTGGAATTCTTTAAAATAATGGCAACACTTTACAATTAGTTAACTTCATTAGTTAACATGAACTAATAATGATCTGCACTTATACAGCATTTATTAATCTTTGTTAATTTCAACATTTACTAATACATTATTACAATCTTGTTAACATTAGTTAGTGCGCTGTGAACTAACATGAACAAACGATGAACAACTGTATTTACATTAACTAACGTTAACGAAGATTAGTAAATACAGTAACAAATGTACTTCTCATGGTTCGTTCATGTTAGTTAATACATTAACTAATGTTTAACTAATGAACCTTATTGTAAAGTGTTACCAGAATAATACATATGGGCTAAGGTTATCTCTTAGATTCGCTGCATTTAGGTGTGTCTTTGTACTCTTTGTGTCTTCGTTCACCCGTTGTTTCAATTTTCCGCCTCTTTAGTTTAAGATCACCCCCTACACTCTAAATTAAATCTATTTCATTTGAATCCAAATTGTTTCATTTGGCATGACAATGAATTTCTTTCTTTTCTTAGGCAAGCCGTGAACGCAAACAAACAAATTGAGCAAGGAAACAACGAGTGAGAACAATAAGTGGTAATTATGAGGAATAATTACGCAGCTAATCCGATGAATACGTGTATGACAATTAGCGTGGTGAGATGAATGCCTGCGTAGAGTTAGCGTCGGCACGGCCCGCTGCGAGGCAGGTCATGACAGGTGGCTGGTGAAACAGGCCTGTCGTTACAGCACACCTCCATACCTCTCTCGGGAGGGGGCAGATTACCGGTAAAATCACACGACACTTATTCGCAGTGTTAAAACAGCCAGAAGGGAACAGGTAAGCTGAGCTTTGGTCTGGGAATGTGTAAAAACGCAGAAAAAGCAGGTTTTCTTGCATGTTAATGACGAGGAGATCCACTTCCAGCCAAGAGAGCTCCACATCAATATGGATGATCCATATGGTTCCAACTATATCAACATCAACATGACATAACTTAATTTCGGAAAATAACTACTGACAACAAGGCTTATTTCATTAAAATATCAATGTCAAAAACAAACAATCGAGGTGAGATATTCAGGAAAATATCAACATAAGTACGACACAAAAGACATAAAATCTCAGCGAACGCCCACTGTGTCCTGTAAACAAATGAGTGATTTTATTGCACACTCTGCCAAAGACAAATTAAACGAAAACAAAGCCCGCCCTGGGAAAAGACAGTTAACTTTAGCAGACTGCTAAAATAAGCAAAACGTCACAAAACAAAGCGGGCGAGCAGATGGGCAGTTTGAGTGCTACGTAATACATCAAGCTACAGCTTCACAGAGCAGCACTAAAATACACAGTAAAAACTCACACAACAAGCCAGTGAACTTTAACTATCTTACTAGCCTCAAGAGCCTCCGGTGCAGTTTAACCACTGTTAACCATGCTAGCGCAAACACGATTCTCTTAGAAATTCAATTTTGTTGTAAATGTTTAGACTGTATGGTTCCTCTTGAGTCCCGTAGGTGTAGGCCAACTGCAACCAAGAAGATAACATGTTGTGGGCTCCCCTGCCATCCTGAGCACAAATGGCTCTATGCTTCCTTTAGCGCCTCTAAAAAGACAAGAGGCTGAGCTCCAGGTGGTTGGCAGACCTTTCTCTTGTGTCAGCCAATGAGGGTGAGATACAAAATGCTATAGGTGACAAGATTTTTGCCAAAGCCAGAGGTTGCCAATTGCATGCAGACAATGATGATGCCAACAGGGAAAACCCTGTGCCCCCTGTTGGCAGATCAATGTCGAAATTGCAGAGGAAGGGATATGCAGTTGGCATTAGATTAATGTAGCCTCCTTGGAAGTTCAGAAGTTGTTTACAATGTTCAAGAGATTAATTACTACTGACAATATGGCTTATTTCATTAAAGGATTAGTTCCCTTCAGAATTTAAATTTCCTGATAATTTACTCACCCCCATGTCATCCAAGATGCTTAGGTCTTTCTTTCTTCAGTCAAACATAAGTTTTTGAGGAAAACATTCCAGGATTTTTATGCACATAGCAGACTTCACCAGGGTACAATGGGTTGAAGATCCAAATTGCACATTTCAGTGCAGCTTCAAAGGGCCCAACACGATCCCAGTCAAATAAGGGTCGTATCTAGCGAAACAATTGGTTATTTTCTAAAAAAACAAAAAATAAAACCTATATACTTTTTAACCACAAATATCTACGATGCGTCACGCATTATGTAATCACGTTGGAAAGGTCACGTGTGACGTAGACGTCTCATTTTCACCTCAAATTTCAAAATCGTCCAACATCGTTGTTTTACCTTTTGTTGTAAAGGGCGTTTGACTTGGTCTTTGCAAGGACACTTTTTTGCCTACATCACTCGTGACCTTTTTCAACGTGCACCACGCATTATGGTAAAAGTAGATTAGGGGTCGACCGATTACTGGCGTGGATATTAAGCATTTTTATCGTTATCATATCGGTCATTTTCTAAGAAAATAATTTAATTTTCAAATGCACTATTTGGCTCTGAAGCAGCCTCCTCTGTCGGAACTGGCCTAGAGCAAGGTCCATCAGATTTGTTGGCAGTCGTGAGTCCGTCCAATCAATGATCCAATCCGTCCAATCGAATGCTGAAAGCACAGAAAGTTTTGCACTCTCACACCGGAGCTTCTTCAGCGATCACGCATCAGTTGTCTCTCAAATGTAAGGCAGCAGAAGCCATTGTTGAAGTTGCAATAAATCACAATCCACTACACTGACGTTGCAAAACACCTCGATGTAATCAGGACATGAATTTCGGCACGGGTTTGCAGGTATCGAGCATAATTCTACCCACCCTCACAGGTTTTACGATAATTCAGATGGAAATTCCCGCAAACATTTATGCACTACAGCATGTAGACTGAATACAAATGGATTATCAGAGCAGATCAGTTCAAACTTTCTGTGAGACTGACTGATTCAGCGGTAACAAGTCTCCCTCTCTCTCAAAATGCGTAAATGGCTTCACGTCCATAGCATCTTCATTGAGTATGCTCTGCAAGCAAGCAATACAAGACTTTAGCACATGTTTCAGACAGCTGACGGAATTAGCACTTGACGTCATTTGAAGTCATGCCAAGTCAAAAATACAAGCCATTTTAAAGCATAAATCACTCAAGAGAGACCGTCTTCAGCCAAAGTACGCACACAGGACACAGCCGCCTCTCAAACTGCTCACAACAAGTGTCAGATTGAGTTATTTTTCACAACTAATTCAACGTAAAAGTTCAGATACCCACTCAGCTATGTTAAAATGCCCGTCTTGAGTATACACATAAGCACAGTCGGCTGTCTTCAGTGAATGTGCGCAGGATGTATAACAGTGGATTGGTTTAGCTCTTAAAGAGACAGCAACCTTTAAAACCTACTACTGTCTACTATTGCCAGTCACAATCAAACAACAAAAGAAAATCTTGGCAACACTTTATTTTACAGTGTCGTTGTTACATATGGTACATGTAGTTACTGTCGCAATAACTATAAGTGATGAATAATTACATGCAATTAACCCTAAACCAAACCAAACCCTAATCCTAAACCTATAGTAAATACATGTAGTTACTTAATATTACTCTGTACTTAAATGTATAATTACAGTGTAACAAAGACACCTTAAAATAAAGTGTAGCCAAAATCTTTAATAAGGATTAATCTATATATATATATATATATATAATTTATACAGTTAAGGCTATGTAGAGTTCTTTTATATTGGATTATAATTATTATTATTTTTAGCAGTTCTCAGATACGTTTAAACACATTTAAAGAAAGTTTTTGTCAGAGAACTTGTTATTCTTATTCATTTTTACACTAGATGGTATATCGGTTATCGTCTACTTGATCTGTAATAATCGCTATCGACCCTTAAAGTCAATGATCAGGAAATTTTCATTCTGAAGTGAACTAATCCTTTAAACAACAGTCTCATTGTCTTTAAACGTATTTATCAGTTAAACAAGTAATATTTTCAGTAGTACATATAATGTAAACAAAGTCGATTGTAGAGTCAACTATCGCTATGTATTCAGTTTTAATCAATAGCAATTAGATTCAGCCATAATTCTTTAATTGAAAATGTATTTCCACTGGCATTCACACAGTTCTGACATGACAGAGAAATCTGAAAAACCCCTTTCCTCCAACCATGCACAATGGACATTGGATTCTGGATAATCTTTTCCAGAGCATACACTGTGCATTAATGAGCGCAAGTATCAGTTAGTTTCAGTTTCTCAGGTCACCTCTAGATGGGATTAAACTTTCAAAGTTTTTGTTGGCAGTACAGATTTTTGATGGATTAATTATAAAACCTGTCTGAATTTCTTTCTTCAGTGGAAAACAAAAGATATTTGAATGAAATGTTCTGAGCATAAGTCTTTGCACACAACAGCCTGAATTAAAGTACATGGATTATGTTGATTACGCTGTAGAAGAAAGTCAATCAAACTGGTTTGGAACATCAGGAGGGTGAGTAAATGACATATTTATTAGAAATAAAAAATGATGTATTATAATTTATAATAATGACAGACTTCAGACATCACCTGTCAGTCAAAATTCTGATTGGCTGTTGGTCGATGGCTACCACTCTTGAGGTCAAACTGTCCGAACGTCTTCCTGTCATCTTGAATATTACAATGAACAGGGTTAATTGATCCTACTGCATCCTACAAGTTTCAGAGACAAAATTCAATGACATCACTAGATCTAACACAGACTAGCTACTTTCATGGCCGTCAATTAGATGCCGTTAAAGATGCAGAGACTGCACTGACTATTACCAGCCCATGCTTCACAAATGTGCTATGCTATGCTCTACCAGAGTGTGTAATTAGAGGAAGCGGAATCTTTCCTAGATGCACAGTGAGTCGCTCAGCATGTTGTCGGTTTATTCATACAGGAATTAAGCAAGACTGTCTTTTATACTACCCCTCGCTTTGCCTTGTTCTCTGCATGGACATGCATTACAATTCTTGCTTCTTACCTCCTCCTTCCTCCGCCGCTATGGCAGCGCTTCTTTGATCTTTGAATAGCACCGTGATGGGTAAATTTCACAGCTGGCCCGATTCTTAATTCCGCCATAATTCTTTCAGTAATGTAGTTGTTTTGGTTGATCAACCATCTCTGGAGTTTCTCTAATAAGCGGTCAATAGTCTGTCTTGAAATTCAGATAATCTTAAAGTGGCATGAAAAAGAAAACTGTTCGTTAGGTCTCATTCACTAACAGTGTGTATGCACATACTTGGGTGCAAAACGTGAGTGCACACGCTTTTATGCACGTTGTGATTTGTGAGTTCTGCTTAAAATACGTGGTTCAACATGTCCAATTCTGGCTTGGCAAACTTTTGCAGTTTCTCAGCGCAGTGCACAGGTTGACCTTGGGGTGAGTTTGCTGTGACATCCACTCTGGGAAGATTGGCAGCAGTTTTGAATGTTTTCCACTTGTGAATAATCTTCGTCATTGTAGAATGATGGACTTCAAATTGTTTGTAAATGGCCTTGCAACCCTTCCCAGATTGATGGTTGTGTCTAGAAGGGCTACTTGCTGGAAGTGAGGCAAAACCTCATGATAAATAACAGTAAATTAAATGTGCTACTTATCAAATTGTGTTTTATTAACATCTAACCCTACCCCAACCCTAAACCTACCCCTCACAATACCGCAAATACAGTTATAAAATTAAATAAATATATATTAAATGACGCAAAATTGATGTGCGCATGCCCAGTGGCCGTAGCTGTATCCCTTCTAGTCTTTACCCAGATTGATGGGCAGTGACAAACGCTTCTCTAAGATCATCACTGATGTCTTTCCTTCTTGGCAGTGTTTTAACACACACCTGAATGCTCTAGACCAGCAAACTGCCAAAACGCCTGTTTTTGTAGATTTGAACACACATGCTGATGTATCAGTTAATCAAAGGCATTTGACCCAGTTTTTGTTAAATAAACCATGACACAGTGTAATATGTCATGTGTTGTTATTCATCTGAGGTTGTATTTACCCAATTTTAAAGACCTGCCAGGAACCAGATGATTATACACACACACACACACACACACACACTGATATGTAAAATCAATAGGGTGTACTTTCTTTTTCACATGACTGTGTTTTTTTAGAAAAGACAGTGCTGTCAAATGTACCAGTACTTCTGGTCTATACTTAAATGTTAAAAATGTAACAATACCAGCTTTTGTACAGTACCAGTACTATCGAGTACCAGGTCAGTTGGTACCCATTCTTACCTACTCTACTCTGTTCCAAAACTCTCCTATGCAAATTTTGTACGAGTGCTCTCTGAAGAGCATTAATGGATTCTATTTACAATGTGTTTTTGTAGAGATTTTGAAGCCAATCACAGACATGTTTGTTGAGTGAACAAATGTAATGCCTAATAAGAGGCACAGTTTAGACAGTAAGAACAATTTTATGAACAAATGTGTGTACACACCTCCAGCAAATGTGTCTGATTTTGGCCTGAGAACAAAAGAGCATGTGTAACGGAGGCTAACTTGTAAGACTTGTGCGAGTAAATCTCACTCCCCTGGCCTGACTGACGTAAGAGGCTGTGGTCTTTAGTGTCCTTGGTAATGCACTTGCCTCGCATGTCGGAAACAGCTCAGAGCAGTGCGAGTAGAACCAGAGGTGTTACATACACACCCAGTCATGTGTGACCCAATGGCTTTATGATTTCATAATTTCCTCGAAAGTTTCCACTTGCAAGCAATGGAAGTTGGTATAGTATAACAATTTGGTTAAATTTCAAGGTTGGTAATCAACCCTTGACTATCATGCCCTTAAACCCCCCAGGGCGATCAAAGGGGCTGCAATGAGTGTACAGTAAGCCACTATACTGTAATCCACTGTACAGTAAAATCAGACACACTGTACTTTACTCTGTTTGCTATAAAGAAAGAAAGTCGACCACTGTTCTTATTAAGGATGTGAAAAGCATCACATCCTTTGCACACACATATATATATATATATATATATATATATATATATATATATAGCAGTGGTATAAAGACTCATTCAATTTCATGAATATTGGTGGCTACTGTACTATTCGTGTTCTGACAACCCTTGCTACAATTAAGAATTTGGCAGCAGCTTTTACGCCAACTCTAAACACACAGTGCAGTAAGAAGATAAATTGTGCATACGAACCGAACCCATGACCTTGCGATCCTATGCATTTATTCCCAAGGAAACAACTTTTATACACTTTAACATGAACTTGTAACAAAGTTATAATGGTGAATATGGATGATGATATGCTCAACAGCAAATAGTTTGGATCCCCTCGGCGCACATTTCGTTTCTCTTTGAGTGCAGTCTTGGCATTTTGCATGAGCTGGAGTTGGGAAAATGAATGTAATTACAGTTAAACTGCGGCGCCCCACTATTCCAAAAGCGCCGCAAGCTGCTAAAATTATTCTAGGCGGCCTGAAGCGTCGCGGACGCTGCAGCGTGAGTTATTGTTGCCGTGTCACTCAGGCCCGCGGAACGCCGATGGGATCGCAGGGGTGAGCGTTCTTATTCAAGCGAGCTCCGTCTGCTCTCTGCTCATGTCCGCCTTTGAGTCATGAAGAAAGACCCCCGCCCCTACTTGATGTCCTCCCATCAGCAATTCCGGCCACTTTTCCACACACAGTAAGAGCATGAGCTTTATTAGCATGGTGATGGTGCCCCTGGGCCCTGGTGCTTTTAGAGAAACGGTGGGCAGCGCTAATTCAATTCAGCTCCATTCAGCACTAATAGCTGCCACCGTTTGGAAGGAGCTGAAGAGAAAGAGAGGGATATGAGGGAGTGAGAGAGGTTATTATAGCATGCCAGATAATGCGCTTTGTACTTTCATGGCCACAGTCTCACCTTTTTGTTCTCCCGGCTTGTCACGATTGGAAACTTTCAGCCTTTACTTGCAAAATTATAACTTGTGCCTATATATGACTAAGTGCAAAGGGAGAAAACAAGATGGGAAAAAGTCTGAATGCCAATAAAACTTACCTAACAAATCAGGCAGTGAATAAACTAGCTATACAAGCAACCAAAAAAGACTTTATTTTTGCATCTCACCTATCGCAAGTTTATTGCTTTTCGATACTTTTCAAGTGAGCTGATACATTTCAATAAAACCAGTCATTATCTAGTTAAATGCAGAGTCTCATCTACAGAGTATTTTCTGGAGGTGGATTTAGCTTTATTGTGGAAAGGCGGTGAGGCATATTACAATGCATAATATAGTGCATTTGTTATGCTAGATGCAATGTTCTTCCCTTTGTTACGAGAGAGCTCTCAAATGGCTTTCTTGTGGGCAGGGAGGCTTTTAAAACATTAATCAAAAAGCATCAAGCATAAGGTTAGGGTAAAGTCACACTGGAAGGCAGAGCAGAGTATTTCAAGTGTTACGATTAGCTTTGCAAATGTCTCGTCTGTTCCATTGAGTCCTTTAGCTCTCGTTGGCTTCCACAATCATAAATGAGTTGGGAATGATCAATCACCAAAATGTTCCCACTCTCAATCACTAACCCATAGCTTCTCTTTCCTGACTGTTCTCCTTCCTTTATTGTCTCTAAATGTCCTTAACCCTGTAGAGCCTGATATGAAATAATAGTTTAAAAAAATAGTAGTTTATTGAACCTTTACATAAAATTTAAAAAAAAGTTTGCATGATTTTTTGGAGTATCATAATTGATACACCGGGCTTTAATGGATAATAAATTATGATATATGAGAATATGGAGCTTATACTTGAGGAGAAAACAAGATTTCTATTTTATTCAGAGACCCAAACTACCAATTTTACTTTATTTTTAAACCCCAAAATAAGCAATTTTGTGCAGTTACTGATATTTACATGGCCAAACAGTAATGTAAATCAGTATGACAGACTACTTGCATAAAATACATGTTAACATCTGTTGTTACTCTCTATCTGCCAGTAGTATGTATTAGTAAGATGATATTTAAATGCTTAGCTTTATGATCAAAGCAGCTTATTCATCAGCCGTACCTTTATGAACCCAATACTGACAGTAAATTACCTACCACTGTAATCCTTTGCAAAAAAACCTTTAATTTCATAGCTTTGTAAGAGAAGATGCTTCTTTGCTAGACCTGATCATTATTTTGATATATATATTAATAATAAGAATTAATGATCAATATTAAAAAGTAGCATTAAAAAGTTTATTTTAACTAGTGGTCTAATTTTCTACCATATACAATTGAATGAACCTAGCTAACAACACCTTACTTTGTTCTGGTTTCAACTCACTTCAGTCTAAACTAACAAAGTGTTCTGAGTAAATGATTTGTTATACACCGATTCAGAGAGTGACGTCTCGTGAGTTCAGTTTTGAACAGATCAGTTGTTTTAATCATTCATTAAAATGATCGCGAATCGGACATTAGTGGACATGGATGCATTGTGTGCGAGACCCGGCTGTTAGGACATCAGAAAACACTTCATCACTGGATAAGACTTTTATTGAAAATGTGGTTTATGTTAGCTGTATATGTGGAACGCTGTCAGAGAAGATGAGGTGACATTTTGTTATTATTCACACCCAGCGGTAACTCAGGGGAAAAAAACTGTCCGAGTGCACCATGCGAAACATGTCTTCTGAACTTTTAGCATCGTGTCAGTTGATTTAGATTAATATGTGCTAGGGAGAGAGAGAGCAAAGACCGTGCTTAGTTTGAAGACAGAGAGAGTGTGCAAGTGTTCTCTTTGTCAGTTAACATGCGCCCTATCCGAGGCACAGCGGTCATCTGCATAACTCATAAATCACAATAACTGATCAAATGGTGGGACAAAAATTCATTTTGGCGGCCGCCAAAAATCAATGCAGAAAAAACCCTGCATTCAAAACATCTTAAAATTAAAATGAAGTCCATGTTGCTCTGTGGTTGGTCAGTAAATTATGGAGTGCCGCAAGGATCTGTGTTAAGCCCTCTACCATTTTCAATATATATGCTGCCACTTGCCAGTATTATAAGAAAACATGGAATTAGTTTCCACTGTTATGCAGATGATACTCAGTTATATACAGGGAGTGCAGAATTATTAGGCAAATGAGTATTTTGACCACATCATCCTCGTTATGCATGTTGTCTTACTCCAAGCTGTATAGGCTGGAAAGCCTACTACCAATTAAGCATATTAGGTGATGTGCATCTCTGTAATGAGAAGGGGTGTGGTCTAATGACATCAACACCCTATATCAGGTGTGCATAATTATTAGGCAACTTCCTTTCCTTTGGCAAAATGGGTCAAAAGAAGGACTTGACAGGCTCAGAAAAGTCAAAAATAGTGAGATATATTGCAGAGGGATGCAGAAGTCTTAAAATAGCCAAGCTTCTGAAGCGTGATCATCGAACAATCAAGCGTTTCATTCAAAATAGTCAACAGTGTCGCAAGAAGCGTGTGGAAAAACCAAGGCGCAAAATAACTGCCCGTGAACTGAGAAAAGTCAAGCGTGCAGCTGCCAAGATGCCACTTGCCACCAGTTTGGCCATATTTCAGAGCTGCAACATCACTGGAGTGCCCAAAAGCACAAGGTGTGCAATACTCAGAGACATGGCCAAGGTAAGAAAGGCAGAAAGTCGACCACCACTGAACAAGACACACAAGCTGAAACGTCAAGACTGGGCCAAGAAATATCTCAATATCTCTGATTTTTCAAAGGTTTTATGGACTGATGAAATGAGAGTGAGTCTTGATGGGCCAGATGGATGGGCCCGTGGCTGGATTGGTAAAGGGCACAGAGCTCCAGTCCGACTCAGACGCCAGCAAGGTGGAGGTGGAGTACTGGTTTGGGCTGGTATCATCAAAGATGAGCTTGTGGGGCCTTTTCGGGTTGAGGATGGAGTCAAGCTCAACTCCCAGTCCTACTGCCAGTTTCTGGAAGACACCTTCTTCAAGCAGTGGTACAGGAAGAAGTCTACATCCTTCAAGAAAAACATGATTTTCATGCAGGACAATGCTCCATCACACGCGTCCAAGTACTCCACAGCGTGGCTGGCAAGAAAGGGTATAAAAGAAGAAAATCTAACGATATGGCCTCCTTGTTCACCTGATCTGAACCCCATTGAGAACCTGTGGTCCATCATCAAATGTGCGATTTACAAGGAGGGAAAACAGTACACCTCTCTGAACAGTGTCTGGGAGGCTGTGGTTGCTGCTGAACGCAATGTTGATGGTGAACAGATCAAAACACTGACAGAATCCATGGATGGCAGGCTTTTGAGTGTCCTTGCAAAGAAAGGTGGCTATATTGGTCACTGATTTGTTTTTGTTTGGTTTTTGAATGTCAGAAATGTGTATTTGTGAATGTTGAGATGTTATATTGGTTTCACTGGTAAAAATAAATAATTGAAATGGGTATAAATTTGTTTTTTGTTGAGGTGCCTAATAATTATGCACAGTAATAGTCACCTGCACACACAGATATCCCCCTAAAATAGCTAAAACTAAAAACTAAAAACTAAAACTTCCAAAAATATTCAGCTTTGATATTAATGAGTTTTTTGTGTTCATTGAGAACATGGTTGTTGTTCAATAATAAAATTAATCCTCAAAAATACAACTTGCCTAATAATTCTGCACTCCCTGTATTTCATCACGATCAGATTAAATCTCTAAATTATAGAGTGTGTTAAAGATATAAAATATTAGATGACATGTAATTTTAATTTTTTTCTTTTTTAAATTCAGATAAGATTGAGGTATTACTTATTGGACCAAAAACCTGTACACAGAATCGCTTGAAATACAATTTGAAATTAGAATGATATACTGTGAGTTACCGGGGTGTTATATTAGACAGCAACTTGTCTTTCGAAAAATCCTATTTCATGTGTTACAAAAACAGCCTTCTTCCTCCTCAGAAACATGCATTCATGACATCTAGACAAAACTACTGTCATGCATTGCTAGCTGGTTGTCCTGCATCCTCAAACAAACACTTGTCCAGTTTAAATCTAGATTAAAGACATCTCTTCAGCCAAACATTCACATAATGCATCTCATAACCTTGTACTTCTATCAGATCACATGATTATCTTTGCTTAATGTTATTAAAAGCAGCTACGCTAATTATAACTAATTATGCCCATCCGGCGGTAAAGAAAGGGCACCAGCTTCAGTTTGAAGACTTATGAAGTCTTCAGATGCCCTAACACCTGTGAAGAGATGACTCCCAACTTCTGCGAGGTACCAAGTCGGTAATGAAATATTAAAAACGTGACAATACCAGCATTTCACCACTAGCATTTTTAAGGCTTCTGATTGGCCATTATGTTCACACGCTCAACAGATATGTCTGTGATTGGCTACAATAATCAACACTTCAAAAACATGTTGTAAATAGACATCTTTGACGCTCTTCACCGACCGCTTACAAAGATAGATATCTATATGAAAAAGATGTTCTGTGAGAAAAGTTGGCACCTCAAAGTCTTGAAACGGTCTGGTAATTCCCCATTTCCAGTTTTTGTAAATACCTTAACTGTTTCATTTTCACTAGACTTAAAAAAGGACACAGTGGTTTTGACAGATCTGAGATTTAAGAACAACTCCACCGGAAATGCTTCAAGGCCAGACACGCGCAGTAGCATTCCAACACGTTTGTTATTGTTTACATCCAAAGTTGATAATCAAGCTAATAATTTAGGGGGGCAAGAAATTTGTGAATTAAATTTGATACAGTAGGCTATATAGGGTGAATTTAACTACAATAGTTCAAGTAAAAATCTGAATGATTTCTAAACAATACATTCAATATTAGCCAAAAGACTGGAAGAACATGACTGTTTTAAACAATATATCGCACGAAAATGAAAAATAATTTACTGAGTCTCAGATTGTTTGAAATCTATATTACAGTCTTCCTAAAGGAAAGGAAAATCTCCAATTGTGTTCCCTGGAAAAATAAAGCTATATGGGTGTGGATTGGCATGAGGGTGGGTGGAATTTTCACATATGGATGAACTATTCCATAGAAATTCTCAAAGATTTGACAATAGATGGGCTTTTTCTCATTACGAGGTCTTATCATGTAAAAATATTCTCATATGACGAGCGTTTGAGTTTGGTCATCTTGCCGTCTGTCCTCAGACTTGTGAAAATGTCACTGATGGCAGCTAGCATGCAGTGTTGTTACTGCTTTCTCTTCCATCACGGCGTCCCCATCAACCCTCATTACCACACTACCATGATTTCTAGGACAGATGCCATGTTTACTGGAGGTTGCCAGGTGTACTCTAGGTGTCATCTTTCCTCTCCCCTTCAGCTTGGTGCTGCAGCTTTTTATTCTTCCTCTTTTTTGACATCTCTCAAGTGTAATACGTATAGATCTTTAAGCTTGTTAAAGACTACAAAGGCACTGGCATATTTATGTTTCTGCAGTTAAGAAGCTTTTATTCAAGGCAGCTTACGACCTATATACAGAGTAAATGAATTATGCAATAATGCTGGTAGGATTATTTTTACCTCTCATTTGCAGCTGAAAAACTCCAAGACAGGCACTGCAACTCCACAGACCAGAGTTTCAAAATGCAAGTGCAGAATGCTGCTCTTTCTTTACATGACCTGTGCTGAGGCAAACAGCAAATGTCTAATCCAATCAACTAATTAACTAATCCTCTTAATCTTATTATTCTTATTTATGCTCTCACAGCCCATTGACTTTCCAGCAGATAAATACATGCTGCGCAATTCAACCGGGACTTCATTTACCTATTCCTCTGTTTATCAAGGAAAGTCGATCTAGCTAGTCTACAGTAGAGTGAATCTCGCAAAAGATATGTCCAGGTCACATTCAACACTTCTTTTTTTAGAATTTATATCATCAGATTACATTTTTTTAAAGCACATTCCTCCACCAAAAATCACTGATGATCTGACAACACCAACACAGCGATGTTCTGTGTGAAATTCTGCTTGAATGAAAGTGTCATACAGCCAGTCTGTGTTTCTTCACGGTGTCTCATGTCCGATACGATGCTACTAAATCTGCAGGCAAACCTTCCCTGTGTCGAACTGTAATAAATCAAGGGCTGCCCCCTAATAGTTGCCCAACCATTAGACCAAAATTGGTATAAGTCGGTTAGTCGCAGAAAAAAAAAACCTCCACAGGAAGTGGCGAAATCACGCAGTCTGACGGACAGATCGCTAACGGCAGGAAATCCAAACATTCACCTATCATTCATCCACCTCAAATTTGGCTTTTCACTTGAAACATGTAAGTAGTAGCAACTTTACAAGTCCGCTCGCTCGTTACCCTAGCTATTATTTGGTGCATATCCAAGTGTTTAGGTGGAGAGCACGCTTACTCCATATAGGTACGCAAAAGATGCGGAAAACCAAAGATTTTGCAGGACCTGGAGATTTAAGTGCTCAGGACAAACAAAGGATTCATGAACAACCAAATTCAGTCGTTTTTTTTTTTTTTTTTGCCTTGTGGACTAAATGTAAACATCTTTTATGTAAAATATCTTATTCAGGACAGCACTAGATAAAAAATAAGATGCATTTGGTATGATTCCTCTTATTTTGTTAAAATAATACAGTAGTACGTAAAGTTTCGAGCACGACTATATATAAACACACACACACATACATACAAACAGCGAAATATGATCTGGATTTATATTCTTGACCCTTTTGGTGACATTCACACATATATTGAGAAAATATTCAATACACTGTACACCGCATTCGATACAAAATACACTGAATTTACTCAATCTGCGCCCCTCTCTTTATTATTGATGTTTTAAGTAGAAGCAGTTTTCCCATGTGCCTGTACTGGTGCAGGTAAGCAGAAAATAAAGAGCTCATACATTCTGCATACCTTCTACATATATGCAAAAAAATCAATAATGACACCGCACTCTCTCCAAAGAGATTGAGCGATGGCCTTCACCGCTCTTTGTCTACTTAACAACCTGTCCATCAAATCTCCAGCAAGGTCTCAGCTCACCCGTCCTCGAGAATATTGAGGAATATCAATCACGCCAGATCAGCACATACTCCTCTCTGGATAGTTCGCATGAAGACCAGGACAGAGCACAACCAATCAATCTGGGGACCACTGGATCGGGCCAAAATGTGACGTCACGTGCAGATGGCACACTGAAGCGATTCGGGATGAGGGCCTTCCTCCGCTACTCATCCTCTCCGTCACAGCAAAGATGGCCGCCCGTGTCTGTGCCTGACTGTAATTTGGAATTAATGGGATGGTAAAACTTTTAATTCAAAAGCGCTGCCTTGGGGACAAAAGCATTTGCATACAAATGAACACAATTTCCTGTTTGTTCCATATGCAAATGCAGGAAAGGAGATGCTTAACGAGCATGAGAGTGTGTTTATGTATGTGCGGGGGGCGGTGCTTGGCAGCTCAAGCTGAGCGGCATGTGAACGGTGCACCAGACGCCCAACTGAGCACTTCAAAAAACAAAAATAAAGGAAGTCTGAGCTATCAGGCCAGGGCAGGAGGTGAGCCGAGCTCATCCCTGAAGAGACGCGGTTCCTAGGGGAGAACTTTATAACAGTGACCTTTCCCTCCGCCGCTCACACCTGAGCACAACAGGAGGGAAGGCTGTTTGTGCTTCCATCCCATCTTGAATACAATTATAGACGCCAACTCTGTGGTGGCGCGGTGGAAGTTGATGGTGCCAACCCAAGGGTAGAGGACGTGGTGTCAAATCGTTTGAAAAAAAACATTAAGCAGCAACAGCATTAGTATTCCTGTATGATTAGCGGTTTGGTGTTGAAGTTTGCCCTTCTCTGAGCATTTGTGGGTCTGTTCTCCTTTCAACGTCCTCAGAAGACTGCTCTGAAATCAATCTTCCGCAGAAGTTGTGTACAAAACAGGCAATTGTTCAGTAAAGGCGCAATATGTATAATGGTTTTTAATATCGATCTTGAAAATAGATGCACTGATTTATATTTTCGTGGGAACACCGTAACAAAGACTTTGCTTTCACTTTTGACTTAATTAATGCATTGTTGCTGAACGAAAATTAATTTCTTTAAAACAAAAACTCTTACCGACCCCATACTTTTGAATAGAAGTGCATTAAAAAAAATGCACTGCACTACAATAAATAAATGGATATCTCAAGTAATACTTATTTAAATTATATATTTTTTTAAAAATCAACATTTTTTTTTTTTGCTCTTGGAAGTTCTTCTTAGTATGGGTCGATGAACAGTTTCAAAACATTCATTAAAGTCTTTCTCTCTGGAAGCTATTGGATACTGCTCACTGGCTCTCTGAGAGTTCAATGACATTTAATAAAATTTATCCAATAATTGTTTCACTTGAGGTCAAAAAATTAAGCACTCTGAATGTGTTTTGAGTCATTTTCTTCAAGAGAGAGGACCTGAGGGACCATGATAACGGAGTACTTTTAAAAGATTGAGTCCTTAACTTAACAATACACTGAAGGAAACTGACTCTGAATTTAGAGTAAAATGAATGCTTGCTTTCTGACCCAATTGAATATATAGAGACGCACAATGAACAAGAGCTGAAGGGTTCTCCATACTATTGCCATTTTAAAAGAGTTTCCTCAAATTCTATACAAGTTGCTAGATCATTACATATCGCTCCACAAATCATGTCATCTTTCCATTGTTTTCAGGTCTGGTTTAATCACCACAAGACTACATAAAGTCCATACTACATCCATAAATACAGATGGCGCTAAAAGAAGAACTCTCTAAAATGCTTACACCCATATCTCAGAAACTCTAATTAAGTCCAGTGTGGTTACATTGGCCTGTCATGATTGATGATCACACGGAATTGAGGACGAGTCGAAATATGATCTCAACATTTGGCCATTTAAAGGAACAGTTCACCCAGAAATCATTTACTCACCCTCGTGTCGTTTCAAACCCGCATGACTTACTTTCTTCGCCAGAAAACAAATGTAAAAGTTCAGCATGTTGACATTTCTCGATAAAAAGTGAACGATCACTGAAGCCATCAAATATTGGCCTCACATTATTTTTCCAAATTAATTATTTCAGTAAAAATAATTTGACTTTGATTAATACTTTAGTGGAAAAAAATGCCAAATATCATCCAGTATAGATGTTGACCACTAGTCACCATTAATTTTCATTGCATGAAAAAGAGCAGCGTTAGCGCACTGCCTAATAGGAATATTTTTTTTTTCCTCCAAAAAAGTCTGAGTTGCCTGTTCTGAATGACTAGTCGACAAATCAGTCTTAAGGGAGCGCTGTATAATTAGACTGGTTTCAGGCAATACTTAGGAAGCGTTTACTTTTTACATTAAAAAACACTTTGAGGTCAACTGAATGGAACAGAATTCAGAGGTCTTGAGATGCATATTTAAAAGTTGGATCATTTTTAAACCAACACACCTTTAATAAAACAACGCATAGGATGGGACACTCAAAATACCGTGACATGCGACAATAAAGACGTGTGTCTAAATGGCTTTGCATTAAAGGGGACTGAACTTTAAAAAAACAACACACTGTCAACATGAAAATGAACAAACTGTCAATTAAAAATAGAGAAAAAAAAATCTCACCAGGCAACTAGTTAATTAGTTGTCACTTTCCTACTGCCTAAAATCTATTGTATGGTCTACAGAAGAATGTCATAAATTTAGAGTTTAAGTAAATGCAAAAAAAAAAAAATTTTATATTAGGGTGAAATATCCCTTTAAATCACTCAAGCTTTATTAATGAGACATCCCCGTTCAGAAACCATGAAGGTGACGCTGCACTTTTAGTAGAGACAGAAAGCAAGGGAAAGATGTGTCACCAGAGAGCCATATTTCAAACAGCAATGCAGTTTCTCCTTTGAGAAGCTCACAGACCCTTCGTAACTTGCAATACCTCGCACACAAAAGTGTCTCCTCTTTCTGCGCTCAATTACAAAGGCTTGTATTCACCGTCTGTAATGAAAGATGAGCCGCTTCTTTGTCTTCTCACTGCCAGTTTGGCCGATAATTCAATCGTTTCATTATTTAAATAATCGAGTGTTTGTGTCAACATAGAATTCGTGCTCGTCTCTCTCTTTTTTTGCATAATCACCCACTGTGTTTAGATGTGCTAACTCAGGCGAAGAGAGTCGGGCGATAACACGCTTTATCATTCCCATGCTCCTTCTTTCCACAAAATTAAAGGGTTAGCACAGATTGTTTTTCTTTCTTTTACTTTTTTTTTTTTTTGGCTAGAATAACAAAAGTGGGAGATTGAAGATTGCTTGCTAAGTGAATTAGGCTATTTCCAATCAGGAATTTCCACTTAGGACTGAAAAAGGGTCATTTTTCTGTCTACTCCTGCCATTCATATTTCAAAATACTTCTCCATCCTCCTCTCAGGCTCAGCTCTGTAACTACCTTGTTCGTTGAATCAAAAAAGATAACTAAAGTCTTAAAGTATCCCATCTAAAATATTGGTTGTTTTGGTATTTTGATTTCTTCAACAATAATGGAGAAGAGACAGAAAAGATCTAACAAACACAATATAACAGACAAAAATGTTAATTACAAAACTGAAATGAAAACTCTTTTTAACATCGAGCAAGTTAGATGCACGTAACAGTCTATTCTCTGATAAATGCGTCGACCTTTTTGAAGTAGCCTATTAAAATCATTCAGATTAAGGATGTGCATGAATACTCGAATATCCCATCAGTAATTATTATTTGAAAAATAAAAATGCAACTCAAACTTTACTTCGTTGCTTTGCTGACTGCTTTGATGCAGTGAACCCAAGACAAGTCTCAAGCACTAAAACTAGCAGTTATAATTAAATGCACTGGGTGGCGCTGCGGTGTGCGTTTAACAAGTTTATTGTACTTTATCACATGACGTTGTCGTCTAGAATTACTTAGATGAAAATGATCTTACTAGATAATCTTACAAAATGGAATTACCTTTGATCATATGAATTCATAAATCTCCACCACAATGAGAAATCACATGAAATCCAAACACTATTCAAATGAGACAGCTGTCCATCACTGCATTCTCGAAAGGTAAGCGCGGCTGTATCCCGAGTGAGCCGAGAAGATAACTTATTAGATAGCAAAATGATCGAGACGTATGCTTCCTTTAAGTTTCATCGAGAAAGTACAGAACAGAAAACACAAAGTGCCGTTAGAAACTTAGCTTAGCACACCGTTATCCTCGTGTCTCTGCAACGTCTGTCAGCGCAGTGTGTTTTCTCACCCGAGCATATGGATATTATTGTTTTTCTCAACATGAATATGTGAAGCAATATAAACACAATAACCATATGTTGACTGTACGTTCTGTACGATAACTGTCGCCGTCTGCTTTATTTGCGTTTTTCCCCATTCGCTCAGCTTGAGCTTAAATGCTTTTTTTGCCCATATTGTTTGTATTCAACCCAAAGAAATCCTTAAGATATAACATAAGCTTGTTGTATATATTGCTTAATCATAGGCTTGTTCATAAATTGTGGCAAAAACCCGATGAATAAAAAAATAACGTCTTTCTCGTTAAACGTAATTTAAATAAAGGAATATTCGAATATTCTACTTTTGTGAGCCCAAATATTCTAATGCAATATTTCTGAAAAATGCCCATCCCTAATTCAGATATCGCAAGCCATTGTGATATGCACATGAGAGATAATATTTTTATTTATTTTACATCATTTAGCAGACGCTTTTATCCAAAGCAACTTACAATGGAGGCAATTAGGGGTTAGGTGTCTTGCTCAAGGGCACTTTAGTCATGGTATCGAAGGTGGAGAGAGTGCTGTTCATTCACAATCCCCACTTTCAATTCCTGCCGGCATGGGAATCGAACCGGCAACCTTCAGATTACAAGCCTGACTCCCTCACCACTAGGCCACGACTACCCCTGAAATAATAGATAATATATAATATATATTATATATTCTAGTCACTATCAAAGTTGCCCATCCATGTTGTAGAGGCTGCTGCAAGTGCTAGTGACTCACATCCTCATTCCAAAACAGTGGATCTAAATCACCAAACATTCATAAGTTCACCTCAAGAATAACCACACTGCTGATGTGATCTTATAGTAGTACTAGTACTCCTTGCGTCATTTTATTGGCAAGCCATGTTGGCATAATTTTTCATATCGGGCTGATGATTATTCCATTTTAAGCCTTTATTGGCCTTTATCTAATTCTTGTTGTGTTGTTGCTGCTACTGTTATGTTGAAACGAGGGTCTGAGAGTAACAGAATTTCAATTCTCTGTATGTACGTGCTGTATATATGGTAGAATTGACAATAAAGCTGACTTTGACTTATTGGGCGATTCTGATGACCTTTCTATAATATTTTGCTATATTAGGCATATTACGTTACTATTTTTGTAGTAAATAAAAAAAAATTCGGCAAAAGATTAAAAACTATGACTAAAGCAAAAGATGTTAAATCCAAACACTGATTGAATCCCACTCCAACCAGTAATTTCAGCCAGAAGGAAACTGGGAGAGTAGGCCGGAAAGCCCATGCCGAGGAGTGTGTGGTTACCGTGCGGATCACATTGCGCATTCACCTCCTGAAACACAAGGCCTGATTAAATCTATACTTAATTGGATCAAATCTAGTCGTGATGGAGCATTCCCCCTTGCGTTTAACCTGCGGTCCTCTGTCAAGTGGGGAGTGGGAGGTTGAGTAAGACTGGGGAATTAAGAGCTGGAAATGAATACCAATGATAGCTAATGCTAATCACCCTACTTCGTGGGTCGGGGCCACACGTGCTAGATCAAGGTAAAGAAGAGGTGCAAGGAGAAAGAACCGCAGAGGTCCTTCTGGATTTACACCTACTCATGCGTTAGTATATTGCGAGGTACAAGCACCCTTTACAATCTGCTTGCAGTACGCTATCTGCTGAGTGAAACGAATGAGCTTGCAGGTTGATGAAATACTCAAGCTATGGGTTGTAATTCTTCACCCCTGTGTTCTGCTCCAGGTGCAAAAGGCTTATGGAAAAGTGGATCTAGACTTTTAGAGCTGTGGCCTAAAGGTTAGTGCGCATGCTCACATACATTGGCAGCACAGGTTTGAGTCCGACTTGAAGGACAGGACAAGAAAACATCAGAGGAAGTCCCTAAACTGTCCACATGGTCAATAAAGATGGCAAAAAAGTGGTTCTAGACTTTACCTTCATCAAAAAATGCTATCTGCTATCATTAAAGGTTTTGGTTTTCAATGGTTTCACGACATTGGTCGAACAAACACTTAATCTTGATTGGTTGCCATGGGTCGAGCCAGTGCTACAGTCTGAATGTGGAAACAATGCCAGGGTTTATATGTGAAGTAAAGCTACAAAGTTTTAAATACAATTTGACTATGAATATTACATTAGGTCAGGGAAAGCATTTTAACTTTCACACACAAAACCCAAAAACTGAAAATCTATAATTTGCTTCTCCTCATTTCATTCAAATTGGGACATTTTTAGTGGAACTAAAATGGTAACATGACATTTTAAAAAGATGAATTACTTCTTTAGTGCATCTGAAATTGCACAAGCAATTTGATTCAGTGTTTGTCCACTTTCAATTTCAGGAAAAGAGCAGTGAATATTCTGCCTTTTGTGTTTCAATGAATAAAGGGAAAACAGTTTGGAACAACAGGAGGATTAGTAAAAGATGACAGAGTTTTCATTTTTGAGGGTAACCATTTCGGCAGAAAAGCATCTTTGGTAGCGGCACTGAGTGGGTGAGCGGAGGTTTGTTGGTCTCGAGTCTCCCTTTCCTGACACTGATCCACTCAGCCAATCACCAGTCTATCCAGACACTCTCAACAGGAGTGCAATGATTAAAGGCGTGATTGTTAACAGGGTTACCCCGTGGGTCAGTGGAAAGCTGGATAAATCATTTAGTAACCTGGCGGCTTACCGAATCCCACTAAAGCTTGTTTAGAAACGGTCATCAGCTAGCCATAAGGCACCTGAGACTCAACCTCATTGGTATCTGTTGGGATTGACTATTTTTTAAATGGCACTGTTGCTCTGGGCTGTAAAATCAGAGCAGACAATGAGCTAATGCTAACTTCCCCTGTGAGACGCGAGAGCTAAAGAGCAAACCTGCGCTGCCTGCGAAATTAACCAAAACGCCGCACTCATAAATTATCCATGAGACGACTGACTGCTGATGAGATGTCTAATGAGGGAGAGGGTGGGGCTGCTGACAACAGTTCATTTCGTGTTGGGTTTAAAAAGTGAGACTACGCAGGCAATCTGTGCAATGGGAATGCTAATATCGCTCCGTCGCTCATACTGCACTGTCATTATCCACATGCTTAATATCAGTGGAAAATAATGCAATTCTGACATTCTAAACGGGGATTTCTCCAAATCCAGTCATTCACAAGTAGTTTGGAATTTACCGACATATATTACAGCCAAACGGGAGCCAATTAGTTAATAAAACCAGCCAATTAAAGCATAATGCCTCAGGTTATTACATTTTAAATGGATAATGGCTGCACCTTTGGGTAGTTAAGAGCTTTGGGCAGTAATGTGGAGAACTCCAAAAAAAATTATGTAGAGCTGACAAAAAGAAAGTTTGGATTATCTGGGAGAGAATGGGCAGAATTTTGTGGAACTCATTTAAATATGGTAAAATGTGTTCAACAGAACTGAGAGTAGGTGACAGAGGGCAGCTCTATATTTTCTCAAGCAAGATGTTTTGATGGTGCATTCGCTGTAAATTCCAAAAAAGAAAAAGAAAAAATAATAGAAAAGCAATCATATCACTTTGTGAGAAATGTTGGGGAAAAAAAAAATGTGTAGATGTTTAGTGATTTTCTTTAGCTGTCTAAAGTTTTGATGCCTTTGAATTCAATCTTGAAGCTATTTTATCGCTAGGGTGCTGCCTAGAATTGACATGAATGAGAAACCCAATGAGAAACGTTGTAACTAGCAGCAACTATACAAGACTTCACCATGGTTATAAAATCAGAGGCAATTGAAAAATGCTTCTGCCTTAAACATATTTAGGCCCCTATGAAACCCTTTCTTTATTTTTTTCATTCAGATCATTTTAGACTCCATTTTAATGGTTAAATTCAATTTTAGTAATCAAAAAGCATGTCTAATTAATTGAAATCATGAAACTTATACAATTGAACAAAAACTACATTTTTAGGGCCCTATGAAATATGATATCAAATTCTGTTTTATTTTGACTAAATTCTGTGTTTTGTCTGGATTCCATTTTAAAGGTTTAATTCATTTTTAATCATCAAAAAGCATGTCTAATGAATTGAATTAATAAAAACAACAACATTTTATTTATTTATTGTTCAAATTCCTTTGAAATGTTTTTTTGTTGTCTTCAAAAATTCTGTGTAGTGTATTTGAATTTTTCTGGCAATGAAATGAAGGCATAAAACAATTTAATTTATCTTTTAATCATACGAAATTAAACAAACTTTTTTGTCAAAGAAAGCTTTATTGACAGAGCTTTACTGTTAAATTGTGAAAAATGAAAAATTGAGATTATTCCTTAAAGTATGAATTATAATGTAGTATTATTATTATTAGTGTTAGTAATATTATTACATTGAGACGTAGCTAAATTCCACTGTACAATAGTAATATATTTCTGTCACTATTTCTTCAAGTTAAACCAAACTTTTATTTTGTGCGTGTTTCTGTGTGTTTATGATATGATATGACTATATTTTTTCTCAAAACGGTAATATGCTCATGAAGTGTGCGTGGAGTGTGTAATGAAACTGCGTGTCTGCGACATTCATTCACATTTACATAGTTTTTTGCGGCTTAAAGTAATGCTGCCGCCGACGCTGCCATGTCGTAGAGACACTGTGTTTTTCATCGCAAAAGTCAAACTACATTGTTTGGCCTTCCAAGAGGACACAATTAGAAAACAGTGGTTAAGCTTTATTTACAACGCCGTTCCAGAACAGTACAAGGCCGGCTGTGCACAAAGGCTAATTCTAAAACGTGGGGCAATTCCATCTTTGCAAGTACAGTCTGGCACTTCTGACTCACAGACACAACCTGTAAGTATGTTTTCATATTTTAAGAATTTGCTACAATTTAAGTTGACAATATAGTGTAGCACTTGTTTGTCGTTTCAAATGCAGACATGGTTTTATGTTTACATTGTGTTCTCCCCCCGTAGCGTGGAGCAATGCATAAAAAGACAGTATAAGTCATTATAATCAGTAATTATGTCCCCAATGAATGCAACAAATGCTTTGTTTATAATGGGTCTTCGTCTCGTCTCTATGGGACTCAAATCTTTATTCATATGAAAGGTAAAACCGTTATCTATAGTTAGCTATTTTTTAAAACTAACAGTTTTTGGTTAAATAAAATCTTACGTTCTGGTCCAGTTGCGTTGGCAAAGTTGACCGATCAGCTTAGTCGTCTGCATTAAACGCATCCTGCTTAAATCTTAAACAAATGTACTTAATAAAAAGGCACATGTTTTCCATAATGCCCCAAAGATCCATGGAACTTCCTGCTGAATTCTACAGGAATACATACAATCGATGCAGGCCTACAGATGATAATATGTTTGTGATAATATTAACGTTGAAATTCTCTCAGTATTACAATTTTTGTTGTTATTGGTAGCTTTGCATTGTCCATGATGTGATATCCACATCCCCCTCCACTTCCATTATTCTATATTTGCTTTATTCCTTCTCTCCTCTATGGATATAACCTTAGCTGTCATTGTCCATTCACACAGTTACATACGAACAACAGGACATATTCTCTCTCTTCTTACAATCATGAAGATCTAAAAATCTCTTTTTTCTTACCCTCCTCTTTCTCTCTCCCTCGCCTCCTATTTCTCCCGCTCGTCTTCTTTATTCTGTCTGTAAGCTGAATGTGCCCTGTGACAGGTCTTGTCAGAGATTTCACAATCCTGACATAGCGTTAACTTGGAAAGCACCTGTAAGAATGGATTTGTGCGTATGTCATAACAGAATTGCATTTGAGCGGGTTTGCGTGATGGAAGCATAACAGGCTATCGACGACCATCGAGGCTTGATTACAATGATTCACAATCAGCGAAGGGCAGTTTGAGATGCTGATGAATTCAGATTGAAGACTACTGTGGTAATGATGCAACTAAAATATTCCAAAATTGTGGCGGGGGAAGCTGTATTGTTAAGTGTGTGTGTTTGTGAGAGCTTGATTTATTCTAAAATGTGAATCTGGCAGGTCTGTCTCTGAATGCATGAGGGTAGGTGGCCCTTGTTGTCTGAGCACCTCTCAGTGTGTGTGTGTGTGTGTGTTGTGGATGTCTTGAGGGAGAAATGCTCGTGGTCTATGAAGAATCTCAACTGTCTGACACAACATTAATATTCTCACTGCCTTCGTTGTCTCTTTCCCTCCCCGCTCTGTCTGTCTCTCCATCAATCTTTGTATCTCCTCTCTTATCAGAAATCCTACCACCTCTTGCCTCTCGTTATTTAAAAAAAAATGCGTTTATAGCTCGCTTTTGTATTCTTTCTCTCATTTATGCTTTCTTTCCCTTCTTGTATTTATTTGTTATCCTGTCTCTCTCACTCACCCTCTCTCAGGAAGTTGTTTTGAATATCTAAGTTGCTGTAAAAGCAAATCTATGCATCATAACTTTGCACCTCTGCATTTTTAAAATAAATTTAAAATGCACTGCGTTTGGAATAGCACACTGCATATATGCATACTGTGCATGGCATACAGATTATCTGTATGCATGGAATACCCTGATGAATTAGTACATTCCCCTAAATGTTCAGTATGCAACCGGAGCAGAGTGTGGAAGGAGGTCTATAACACCTGGAGAGAGCCATCTGTTAGCATTCCATTCATCTCAATTTAAAAATTCACAATATATGTTGATTGCAAAATTCTGATATAAGCAGCTACTTTTGAATGGTCGTCAATGAAAGTGAAAAGTGAAAGTGACATGTCAAGGCCAAGTATGCAAACCCATACTCGAAATTTGTCCTCGGCATTTAACCCATCTAAGTTCGCACACATTAGGAGTAGTGTGTAGTGAACACACACTGCAAACCATGCATGCTTAAAGCACATGCACAGAAAGCCTCTTCTCTCAGATAGCATGTGATCGCGAAATTCAGTTCTCTTTGTCTTTTGTTGCTCAATAAGACGCAAAAGACCGTTTCTTAATATGCATTCTTAAGTGATCCTTGTGTTCTCGTACTGTCAAGTTCAATTCCAATACTAAAGAACGCAAGTCCAGATGACGCATGAAAGTACCCGGATGTGTTGTTGATAACGAGGATGCATTGAATGCAGACTTGAGAGAATCGGACCATTAGAAATCCCTGAAGCTGCGAGTGGACATTGTGCGTTCTCACTTAAGAAATTCCCGCTGCCATGCAGCTCGCAAGTACGCCACGGCTTGTGACAGTGAAAATTTGTCCATTTGTTTTGCTTAATTTTAAAGGGGAACTTTTATGCTCCATTACAAGATGTAATATAAGTCTCTGGTGTCCCCAGAATGTGTATGTGAAGTTTCAGCTCAAAATACCCCACAGATCATTGTTATAGCTTGTCAAATATGCCCTTATTTTGGTGTGAGCAAAAACGTGTGTCCCTTTAATTGCAAATGAGCTGCTGCTTCCTGCCCCCTTTCCGGAAGAGGGCAGAGCTTTAACAGCTCGCACTTCAGTTGCTCAACAACAACAAAGCTACAGAATGTCACGCAGCCAAAATGATGATTGTCAGTAAGGGTGTTCAGCCTTACATTGTTCAAACCGGAGTCGGACACTGATGGAGAGACTCAGAAAGAAGTTACAACTTCATTTCTTAATCGTTAGTGGATAAATTGATATATTTGCTGTGGAGTTTATTCAACTCATCGACTGGCATGTGCCATCATATTAATCTTTTGTGCAAAACCCGTATGGACGTACATACATGGTATACTGGTTGCCAAACAAAGCCATCCACACCAGGCTAATGTTCAGGATTGCCATCAAATGCCGTAAATGGTCTTTTTTTTCCCAAATTTTTTTCCAAAATATCACTCGGGCAGAAACGTTTCTTTTTTTTTTTGCAATCCAGCTAGCCAAGCTAACAAGACTCTAAATAGTGTTCTGTGCTCATCTGTGCACCCAATAACAGAAGAGTCAGCATGCTTTGCTCAAACTTTTGCCATGGCGTTAGAACTGGCACACCGTCGTCGCCTGCAAAAACTAAATGGCAGCGGTGGAAGCTTGCAGATTAAGAGGTGGTAATATTATAATAAGATCCCCTTACTACGTCACTAAGAAGGCGAAATCCGAGCGGGTCATTTGTTTTTCACATGCTTGCAGATATAGGCTTACCAAAACAATGCTACTGGGTTGTCCTTTTTCACCTTTTCTGGGTTGGTAGATGCACCGGGGACCCAATTATAGCACTTAAATATGGAAAAGAAAGTCAGATTTTCATGCTATGTCCCCTTTAATGAAGTGATAAAGACCTGAAGAAAGCCTTCATTGGCATATCAAAAAGATTAATATTGACAAAGTATAGGTAACATTAAACACATTCCCATTTATGATAAATAAATATAAAATAATATGAAAATAAATGTCTTTAATAATATGAAAAATGTTTTAATAGGTTATGACATTTGTTTGTGAAGTTATGTTGTATTTATTGTGCATCTGATATGCTGTGATTCTTCTAATATGCTGGGAGTTGAGTAAAAAGATCGTAGGCACATCTCAGTTCTGTGTGCTTGCGGCCTTACGAGTTCGTTCTTTCGAGGTCGCCTGGCAAGACCGGTCTCCACGACGCAACTCTGTTCTTTGCATTCTTGGAATAGAAAAACACTCACTGCTCTTGACTGAATCACTTTTGTATCTTTAATAAGAATCCATTCATAATTTGATTCATACAGTGAAAACAATGAAGTGTACAGTCGTGGCCAAAAGTTTTGAGAATTCCATAAATATTACTTTTCACAAAGTTTGCTGCTAAACTGCTTTTAGATCTTTGTTTCAGTTGTTTCTGTGATGTACTGAAATATAATTACAAGCACTTCATACGTTTCAAAGGCTTTTATCGACAATTACATGACATTTACAAAGAGTCAGTATTTGCAGTGTTGGCCGTTCTTTTTCAGGACCTCTGCAATTCGACTGGGCATGCTCTCAATCAACTTCTGGGCCAAATCCTGACTGATAGCAACCCATTCTTTCATAATCACTTCTTGGAGTTTGTCAGAATTAGTGGGTTTTTGTTTGTCCTCCCGCCTCTTGAGGATTGACCACAAGTTCTCAATGGGATTAAGATCTGGGGAGTTTCCAGGCCATGGACCCAAAATTTCAACGTTCTGGTCCCCGAGTCACTTAGTTATCACTTTTGCCTTATGGCACGGTGCTCCATCGTGCTGGAAAATGCATTGTTCTTCACCAAACTGTTGTTGGATTGTTGGAAGAAGCTGCTGTTGGAGGGTGTTTTGGTACCATTCTTTATTCAGGGCTGTGTTTTTGGGCAGAATTGTGAGTGAGCCCACTCCCTTGGATGAGAAGCAACCCCACACATGAATGGTCTCAGGATGCTTTACTGTTGGCATGACACAGGACAGATGGACCTTTTCTTCTCCTGACAAGCCTTTTTCCAGATGCCACAAACAATCAGAAAGGGGCTTCATCGGAGAATATCATCGGAGACTTTGCCCCAGTCCTCAGCAGTCCATTCACGATACTTTCTGCAGAAGATCAATCTGTCCCTGATGTTTTTTTGGAGAGAAGTGGCTTTTTTGCTGCCCTTCTTGACACCAGGCCGTCTTCCAAAAGTCTTGGCCTCACTGTCCGTGCAGATGCGCTCACACCTGCTGCTGCCATTCCTGAGCAAGCTTTGCACTGGTGGCAGTCCGATCCCGCAGCTGAATCCTCTTTAGGAGACGATCCTGGCACTTGCTGGACTTTCTTGGATGCCCTGAAGCCTTCTTTACAAGAATTGAACCTCTTTCCTTGAAGTTGCTGATGATCCTATAAATTGTTAGGTGCAATCTTAGTAGCCACAATATCCTTGCCTGTGAAGCCATTTTTAATGGAACGCACTGATGGCAGCACGTGTTTCTTTGCAGGTCACCATGGTTAACAATGGAAGAACAATGATTTCAAGCATCACCTTCCTTTTAACATGTCAAGTCTGCCATTCTAACCCAATCAGCCTGACATGATGATCTCCAGGCTTGTGCTCGTCAACATTCTCACCTGAGTTAACAAGACGATTACTGAAATGATCTCAGCAGGTCCTTTAATGACAGCAATGAAATGCAGTGGAAAGGTTTTTTTGGGATTAAGTTCATTTTCATGGCAAAGAAGGACTATGCAATTCATCTGATCACTCTTCATAACATTCTGGAGTATATGCAAATTGCTATTATAAAAACTTAAGCAGCAACTTTTCCAATTTCCAATATTTATGTAATTCTCAAAACTTTTGGCCACGACTGTATTAGTTATGCACTTGATTTTTCGATTTCTGTAGTATTTTTACTACATGTTATATGAACCTACTGTAGCTGAAAAATGTAAATTTTATTTAATTTGGGTCTTTGCTCTGTCGTATTTGTCCTGTTTGTTCTTATTTTTAATAACAAAAGTAAACTATCAATATCGTGAAATACAACTTCTCATACTGCGAAATAAGATTCTGACAGTTTTTAAAAATCTCCTTTAATCGGAAAGACAAAGTTAAAATGCAAAATATCTGTAATAATTAACTGAATTAATTTGCTAAATTAAGCATGCAATGTGGCTGTAATATGTCATTCCAAACACAGCTTTTGTATTGGCCATAAAAGCCAATTCCCCAACACACAAACAATCATAAAACACACGCCTCCCACATCCGTGCCCTTTCCTCTGGGACTTTCCATTGACTCAGAGCTTGAGCAGTACTATTCTAAAGGGCTGCATAAACCACTTCCTGTCTCTCATACCCACACAGAATCGCTCATTAGGTGTCCAGTATCAAGTGTGTATTTTAACTGGAAACACTCTCACATATTTATCTGTGGGCCGTGGACGACTACAAAGACCAAGAGCTAAATGACTCCCTGACACTGCGTACAAACTAACTCACCCACACAGGCTACTGTACACACTCGACTCGGTGATGCATCCACCTACACGCACACCAACACACATCCTGCCCGAGGTACTTGCACGGTCTGCATCTCTATGTGCTTCCAAAATCCCCAATAAGCAATAAACTAAAAACATGTATGCTTAATAAACAATGAAAGTACATATGCCACCTATGTGTTAAAATACACAAACACCAATGGACAGCACACCCCTTTCGTTCGCTTTCAGGGGCGGATGAGAAGAGAGCACAGCAGGACATTGATATTCAGAACACCCACACACAGTGTGGTTAGGATCTGAGATCTGGACTCTCAGAGTTTCCTAGTTAACACACACACACACACATGCGCCGCAGTCCTCCGCAGTATCATCATTAGGCAGACTCGCTCGCAATGTACACAAATTTACTCAAGCGCAAAGTATTATTCCTAACCAAATTGCTCGGCACATCGTAAACACGAGCGGTTTTCGCTCCCCCCAGAAAAATAGTGGGATAAACCCATGAGCGATGCTCTATTAATGCACGAATGACTCGTTTTTTTCCCAACGTCCACATCGAGATGCGCTGCATGCATCCAGCAAGGCACATAAGCTAAATGATTGGTCACACACGTATGGAGACACAAGTCAAAAGGCACCATCAATGGAAATAGCAGAGATTAAACCTTGTGAATGTTTGTAAAGTGTAGACAGATGATGCCTAAGCTCATGTATTAACCATAAAGAAATTTACACATCAAGGCAGCCAAATGGATTCGTGATGCAGGCCTACACGAGACAAGAGTAAATGATGAGGCTGAACGTGCGGGGAGCATTGGCCGCAACCATCCTGAGCTGCTCGTATCGATCTCCGTTTGTGCTTTCTGGTCCAAGTTTAGCCGTGAAATGGGGCGACACTGAGAGACTCAAGGCAGCCTGGGCTTAATCAATGGAGATGAAGGTTTCGTTTCCCGTTTCGCTCGCTCAAGGATGACACATTGAGGATAATTGCAGTCTTGTTTTTCAATCACCGAACAAATGTAGGGTGATCAGAGCGATGGAGTGAGCGCTGACGAAGGTTCCTTAGACCTAGAAATGAAGTAGACATTAGTTCCACCAACTTGTCTTTGAGACTTCCTACTCTGTTGCCCTTCAGTAGTAACGTTGTATGTAATTTCCTATGCAATGACATCCCGTCCACACCACTTAATCTGAGCGTCTGGCGTCGAACTACATCGTGCCTCGTGCTGTAATGAAACGGATTCGTTTCGCTTGGAAGTTTCCACTGATTTTAACTTTCCTGCATGTTTGAAGTAGTCGCATTTAACTTCTGGTTGCCCGACTGCCACTGAAGGGAGGTCGAATTACATTTTTGCATGAGTGAATGTGCAAAACACTAGAGAGAGATTTCAATTTCCCTCTGATGTTCTCATTACTGTGCTGATGGCAGCCAAAGGGTCTGAAATCTTTAAATTACTGCATCAATAGGCAAATTCTCAATTATAACAGAATAACTAATTATTACGTCCAGATTCAAAATAGCCTTTTTTTGATGAATTGTCTGAAGTGCCTCATATTTAACGGCACTCAAAGGAGAGTCAAGAGGTGGTTGTCTCTTTATTAAAATCCAAACGCTCTAGACTTCAGGAGAATGAAAATCTCAGACATGTCACCCAGAGGTACAGTCGTTAAAGTCACGCTCTGACAATGCAAAAAGAGATTTGAGCAAATGAAAATTCTAAATTACAGATATGGCCTAAAAGTTGATGCCTCACATGATTATAATATATTTGAAATGATTTTGCTGGTGATGTAAAATTAAGGGACATCCTGAGAATACGATTCTAAATGTGAATGTTATTTGTCTGTCAAATTTCACTATACCACACTGTCCGTAACTTACAATTATTAAATCAGAGCTCTTATGGACAAAATATTATCTAATATTGGACTAATACCAATATGTCAATAATTATTTTAATCATGGGCCAGTATTACATTTCTATACTTTTATTTGAATAAATTAAATATTAAACACCAACAAATAAAATAAAATAAATGAATTTGTTCGCTAGAAGTGAGTTTAGGCATCACAATTATAATCAATGTACAGTATGAAAACAGACATTCATTATCTTATGAAAGATTATAGTAATTATTTAATAATATTTAAATATATCTTTTTTTAGCATTAGATGAAATTAAAAGGTAATCTAAGTGTAAAAACTGAATTGAGCATGTACAATTAAACATCCAATACATTTTAAAAAATGAAAAAAATGAACAACACAGATATATACATACCACACATTGTGAAAATGCAGAGATTCTGCTATACTGCTTAAATGAAATTAATATACATAGAGAATATATATTAAAATGCTTTTTATATTGTGTTTTCCTCAAGTAAACCTAACCGATTAGACTCCATGGATTGGTGGCTGCCATCACATTGCAATGTGTGAACATTTGCATCTTGAGAACAAAAGCAATTTATCTAGCCAGTGAAAATAATAGGTACCTCTTCAGTGTCACAGACATACTGTACAATAATACAATGGGACTTGAAGTTGGGGTGGCTCTCCACTACAGCATTTGCATTCAAATCATTGAGTCTGGAATTGGCTTTACCTGTCAGGAGTGGGAAACCCATCTCTGCAGGATTTGGAGCTTCGGTTAAGTGAACACTCCATAACCTTGGAGCTGATGGAATACTAATGGCTTGTGATGGCGATTGAAGTCAAATGTGCACTCACGTGCACTCTCGCTCGCCTTGTTCTAGAGAGACATTCCGTTGCTATTGTTCCACCATTAATGTCCTACGTAACTTTCTAGTCAGACTTTTTCCAAGCATTCCACTGCACTTGTTGAAAGTATAGTTGAATACAGTGCCTTTACAGTTGTCAGATGACTAAGAAATTAAAATAAAATGTGTATGTCTCTTTTGTTAATTTTGTGGTTATCACGGAAACTGCATACAGAATACCTGGCCTTGTGACAAGTGAGATGATTCGGTCACAGTGCTGACAGAGACTCTCCAGGGAGGCAATCAGAGGTACTCGAGGGAGTGATGTCACACACACAGGTACCTTTCATACAATAAACAGAGTCCACTGGAACATGTTTTTCACATGACGCACCTGGAGTGAAGCAACGACAGTGCAGGTTTCATTTGGATGCACAAGTAAACAAGACTTTGAGTGAACAAAGTCTATTCCAAGAGTCTTCAAACTGGGGAGGAAAAAACGTTTGGCTTTTAGTCCATGAGTTCATAACTGTATTGTTCCTCTAACTAATACTAGCAATAGTAAGTAATAGCATGATCGTTCACAGCTGTAAAGTAAAAAAATATATATTTTAAAATGAAAGGCTATGACAAAATAAATGTTAAAAAGAGACAATCACTTTGAAATACAGGTAACACTTTAGTTTAGAGTCTGATTCTCACTATTAACTAGCTGCTTATTAGCATACATATTACTAGGATATTGGCTCTTTATTAGTACTGTATATTAGCACATATTATAGCCTCATTCTCCATGAACATATTCTAGATCCCATAATCCTACCCAATATCTAAACTTAACTATTAATAAGCAGTAATAAGGAGTTTGAGGCAAAAGTCTAAGTTAATAGTGAGAAATGGACCCTGATCTACAGTATGACCAAAATGCATCACCCCAATTTCCTGTTTGAAAAGGATTTGGAAATGTGGCAATTCTAAGAAAGCTGAACTTCTCAAGCAAATTCACAGTATTTAAGACATGAACTTAAGAGATTTGTTTTTGTAAGACAGACAAAAAGAAAAGACATTTTCAATGGTGCGATGAAACGGCAACATAATGCATTTCTATCCCTCAAAGCCTACTTTCTGTTCACATAAAATTAAGTCCTTCTAATCCAGTTAAGGACCATAATACAGAAGTAAGGATGTATGAAGGTATTGACCTCAGCATAAATACAGCAATTGCAGACAACAAAATGCTGGCTATAACCTCACCCTAACCTGAACAAATGTCGCTAGGCTTTCTTTGTATTTGTAGCAACATAAAGTGGATAGCTACTGACCACGTTTACATGAGCACCAATAATGCGACTATTTCTCATAATCGGAGTAAGGTCTTAATCGCAGTAAGATGTTTACATGACATGAGCAGAACTCATCACTCCAGTTTACATGCAACTTTAATCATTACTCTGATTATTTGCTAATACGTATACCACACTCAGGCATACAGTATGTATATTACCGGCTGTTGTTTTAATCTACTCGCATCAAATTTAAAATGCATTATTATGGACGTACTGTATATTATTTGGCGCCATGATGAACGGCGCAATGCCTGTGCTTTCATCACGTTCTTCGCACCGTATGGATGGAGCGGAGACTTGTTGTGGAGCGAGTTGTGTTTGGTGAAGAGAAAACTTCAGAATCATGTAATTCATGACACACGGCATCCGTGTACGTCCGAGCACATGCGCACTTTGGTCAGACCGGGAATAATGCGACTAAGGTGTTTACATGCCTGTTTATTGCGATTAAAATCGGTGTACACCACCTAGTTCAATGCAATTATGCTTACAACGATTATGAGCTTAATCTCATTACTTTAATCGAAGTATTGCGTTTACATGAGGTAAAGTTTAATGACAGAATTGCTAAAATGCCATTATAATTGCATTATGAGAGTCCATGTAAATGCACTGAATGGTTATATTAAATGGAGTAGTATAACTCCCCGACAGAAGCACTTGAAGTGCTCTGAGACCAATGCAATGTCCGTTTAAGTGTTACATTAATCTAAAGATCTACAAAGTGAGTTTTAATATGATCACTAGAGTTTTCCAACACTTCTGGTGCACAAGTTCGGTCAAACTTCAGCCTCTATTCTTTAGAAAAAGAAAAGAAAAAGAAATTCACCAGTGAGCTTTTAATATTGAAGAAAATTCGAGTGGTGCTTGCCTTTGCAAAGCTCCCCAAACCTCAATGCACAGGTGCTCTGGGTGATTGTGAGGTATTGCTGAAAGTTTGGCAAGTTTTCAAGACAAAAATTGTCAGATCACTAAGGAACTGCATGATTTCAGGTATCATCCATGTTCATGGCACAATTGCAGGACAAGTTCACTGAATTCACTGTAATACTTAAGGTTAAGGACTTGAAGAAATCCCCGGAAAATGGAAATGAGGCCCTCATAAAACCTTATACTTCCACTGACTCACTTATAAAATGTTCCACCCCATCGATGACTTCCATTTGACCATCATTTTCAGCTTTCCATCTCTCATGCATTTTCACTTTTTGTTCCTTAGGTGTCTGAAGGGGGTGACCTCAGGGTAGAGTGTTTGAGAGAGGCAAGCTTTACACTTTCTCCTCTCAAATTCAAATCAATTCCTCCTCTCTTCCAACTCCACTCTCAATTCTAATTGGTATTTCTCACACACCGTCACATTCAAGCAAAAATGAATTTGCGCATTGATTATCACAAGGCCCGAAATCGACCGTTCTTCAGGCACCAAATGCCTCGTATTTAATGGTTATATATTTATTTGGTGGCTAGAGGCCCTTCCTCCATTCAGCTCGGATCGATCACCTTCCCTTTCCTCAATCTGACTTTCCCGAGGGAACGCCGAGAAATTACGCAGCAAGCCATTGGTTTTACTTGGCAAAGGCTGTAGGCATGAGTCACACCGTGGCAGGGAATTCACCGAGGTCCTTACGGACTGTCATCCTCCATGCAGAAAATAAAGAGAAGGAACAGGTCGGACACATACATCCACCTATCCGCTCTGCGTATGCTCCTTCAGACAGCAGAGGCAGTCTTCCTCTTTATGTATGCAGCAGGCACAGGACCAGGGGGATGTTAGGCACAGATGTGTCATTTCTCCAGGAATGATCCAGCCTTGTCGGGAGCAATGGGAAAACAGGTTATCATGCTTCCAGCAATTAAAGATTCACTCAAGTACATCACGCATCGATTAGAGTGATTGATTGGGCTTTTTAGGAATCAAGAGAAACCAAAAGAAACCCTGATTTGTACACATGCAAATGTACAATTTTGCAAAAAAGGCATTTCCTACTTCCTCCGTGTCTGTGGAAATTCATTGGCAATGAATGACTGAAAACTGAATGCTGGAATAAGGTACATTTGATATGCAGAATCAGAGAGACTTTGCCATCATGCCAAGCCAGATGGACAGCCTCGCATGTAATCAGCTGGCAAATCCACTTGTCTTTTTCTTGTCTTGAGAGCGTAGCCACCACATAATGGCGACAGACTAGCACAACACATGCTCGCTTGCCTCAATGCATCAATCCACATGACTAAAACCATGTGGTTTAATAACTATCCTCAATTTAACCTTCTTTTCCAGGAGAAAAATGCCTCTAAACTTCACATTCTATAGCCCCCATTTCCAATTAATTTTCTAATCTTCGCTGTTGCTCCTAATTTCTCTGTGTTAATTAATTTGCCAGTCTCGGTTTCTTTTAACGTCTTTTGTATAATTCCTTGCTCCAGTAATATTTTTATTCCTTGTTCCGGTTCTATCGATGACTGACTTTCCTCTTGTTCTTGGGCAAAAAAAAAAAAAAATGCTCAAAGACTGAAATAGATTTTATCTACCTGCACAAATTAAGTCCCTTGGCATAAGGACTGACTTGGGGAGCCAGGGTTTGAATTCATTACAATTTTTTTTTTTTTAAGACATTTGAGGGCATAGCAATACACATAGCTAATAAATCTACTGCCATCCTTGCCATTCATGTTAATCAAACAGCCTCTCATTGCTCTAAATCACTTTTGTGAAGAATATATTTTTGTTAAATTTGGTTACCTTATACAATTTATGTTGCATTTCTATTTCTAGTGCTTGAAGTTTAGTGCTAGAGTGTTGATGGTAAGTGACTACTCAGTACAACCGCAAATGTTTTGGGTGAAAAGAGTAATAGATTATCCCCCCAAAATGCAGAAAGGAGAATCCTGCCTTACCTACTTAAGTAAGCTGTAGGAAAGAAGGACACATACTCAGCACTTGCTGAACAATATTCCTGATCATTTTTGTATCAGACTGCTCATTTTGTTCGTTAAGGAGTTGTAGTGTTTGTATTTGTTTTTGTTCTCAGTCACATATTGGAAAATGTTTAATTAACCCTTGTGGTTTGTAATTATGCTCAGTTTGACATTAAGTCTTGTGGGCTCTTTAATAAGCCAGAGTATTCTATTATGGATAGTGTTTTGCATAAGCCCTGTTTTTAAAGGCCTATTAAAATGTTCATTGTAAAATTAATATTTGTTGTGCTCATTTATTTGATTCTCAATTAAAACAACAATCAATAGCATAACTGTGTAACGCATGTGGTATTGCTTATCTGGAAAAAAAAAACACTGACATTCTACAGAGAGCATAATTATTACTTTTATAAAGCTTGAATGATCGGGATCTTTACCGGCCGATAATAATGGCAAAAAAAAAAAAAAAAACTGTAATCGTATCGGCTGCAAAAATCCTGATCGGAGCATCCCTAATAAGCACCCACATATTTGGAAGTGACATCAACGGTAAACCATGAAAATAATAATTACAAAATTTCAAATTTGTGATCGCAGGGCTCAAAACTGAAGTTTATTTTTTTGTTGTTTTTACTGGTCTGGGCTGCATTACTCAAAAGAATCATGAGCAAAGATAATCATAAGTGGTTCAAATTCTTACTTGCCCTGACAAAATTTTCAATGACCCCAACCACAAAAATAACAAATAAAATAGGCCTCGTTATTGTTTTCATTCTTTTTGACCCATGTAACTTTAATAAATAAGGTTTTCAGGTATAGAAATTGAAGAAGGTGATCAAATGTAAAATTACACTGCACAGTCTTCTCCGTATAAATTAAATATAGATTAGGCCTAATCTTTATTAAAGTTACTCAGTCAATAGCAGAGTGATTTCTTTTCTTTGTCCTTTGTTGTTTGATTAATTGTTTGATTTAAAAAAAGACAGCATCAGGTTTATTAAGCTGCTGTCACTTTAAGAGATAAACGGATCCAATATACCTTTTACACATGCGTTTTATTTGCACATCCAACACTCTACATAGTGGCTTTCAGTCCGGGATGGGCATAGCACTAAAGACTCAATTTGGACAGAGATGTGACAACAGCTAAATAGTTAATGAAGCACAAATGATCAAATGGGTGGCATGCAGGGATCTTGAGACGTGCTTTTTTAAATGGAACTATTTTAATTCAACACAGTGTCTTCAATATGCAACAGCTCTGATGTAAGAAACTAAGCATGCATTCTGACTCAAATTGACCAACTATATAAAATAGCGCAGAAAGAACTTGTTCAATCTCCCAACGTTTCACTGCAGCTATCCGTCCGGAACTCAAGCAGTCAAAACATGATCTAACTTGAACCCATTCCTGACCTGTATCTGAGAGAACTGTAGAGAAGGAAAGAATTAAACCAAATTGGCATCTCAAAAGAATATCAATACATTAAAATTATTCGAGGAACTCGAAAGCCATAGTTAGATTAACACAAGTGTTTGCATTGCTTACCAGAGTGGACATTTTTCTGTCGTCAGCAACTGTTCTCTGCATGTGACCTTGTTTTTTTCTGTGTGAGTTTTGTCTGTTTTTTTTCATTAATGGGATATATGTGACTGTAATGAGCTGCAGGAGGAAGCCTCCTGCTCGGCTGGTCATTGATCACTCCACCCAATGCCTCCATTTCCCAGGCAAGCCATTTGTCAAGATGATAATTTGCTCTGTAGCACAGAAGATTGTGCACTAAATAAAAACTTTCCTAGTCTTTCCCACTTGTTTTTCCACCCACTAGTCCTGTTTCATCTAGCTGAAAAGAAGAACACATTTGGTCTGATCTAATACAAAAGAAACAATCCATAATGGTAGCATCGTCACAGTGTCACCACTAAAATTGTATTTTATGCTTGAAAAAAATCAAAAAGCTTTGTCTCAAATCATACCACAATTACATAAAAACATGAAAGCACTGTGGCACTAACTGTCTGTTAGTGGCAGAATTTTAACACTTACAAGTTAACTACCTCAGTGTGTTTTGTGGTCCACCAATCAATTGCTTTCAAGTGAATATTCCAAAAAACAATAATGAAATTAGCACAATGGTGCTCAACAGTGGCCCCAGCACTGCATATTTTGTATTTCTCTTTCATTTACACACCTGTTTTAAAGGGGTAGTTCACGCAAACATGAACTATGATTTAATCACCCATAAGCCATCCTAGGTGTAAAAGACAAACACAATCGGAGATATATTTAATAATATCCTTACTCCTCCAAGGTTTATAATGGTTGTGAATGGCTGCCCAGAAAAAAAAAAATGAATCCATATAACTCCAGGGGGTATATAAAGGCCTTCTGAAACGAATCGATGCATTTGTGTAAGACAAATATCCTTATTTAAAACTTTATGAAGTAAAATAATGAGCTTCCAGCATGACAGCCACAAGCATTTGACGTAGGTCCAAAAAGCGTTAACTTCCATGACGTAATACACAACGCCATGACCAGTGTTGCCAAGTTGGGCTACTTTAACACTGTTGCCGCGGGTCAAAGAGACCCCGAATAATATGATATTTAGCCTCTGGAATGTAAATTTTACTAGGGGAATCACGAATTTTACCCCTCAGAACATTTTTCATTCATTAACTATATAAAAAACAAGGTTCACTAATGTAACGACAACCTTAAAAGTATCCAAATATTTTAGTCTTCGTTTTGTTTTAATAGTTTAAAACAAACTTGTAAACTCTGCTAGTTATTTTGTGGGGGTTTTTTATGCTATCAAATGCCTCTTGGTTTCACATGTCACTGTATATTGACATTTGTTCATTTTTTTTTTTTTTTGAACTTTTTATTTATGTTTTTCACAGAGAAAGACATATAAAAAAAAAAAGAAAAACGTTATGAGACAAGTAGAAAAATAAAAATAACACAACAAGAAAATAATTATAAATGAAAATATTCTGTATATCAATATATATATATTGTTACACCTGATATGAATGTTCACATCTCCGCTAACATGATACAATAATATACAGTCATAATGAAATAAAATATATATTGTGTCAAAAAAATAAATAAATACAAATAAAATAAAAATAAATAAATGACAAATTATAAATTTAGATATTCTATAACCCTGTGCCATCTCTGATTAAAACGATCAGATTTCAGTTGTAATGATGCCGTCATTTTTTCCATCATATAAATTTGTTTTAGTCTCTGTTTCCATTCAGTTACAGTTGGTAATTCCACAGACTTCCATTTAGCGGTAATATTTTTTTTTGCCGCTAATAATAATACACGTAAAATGTATCTTTGGTCAACCTTGAAAACATCAACTGGTATAACACCCAATAAAAAAAAAAGGACATTTAAAGGAATTTCTCTTTTTACAATTTTCTCCATCTCTTCTTTTATATTTTTCCAATACTCAAGGATTAATGGGCAGTCCCAAAATATATGTGTTTGATCACCTATTTTGCCACATTGTCTCCAGCATAAAGCTGCAGAAGGTTCTTTTACAAAGTTTGAAATAATCAGAGGAGTATAGAAATAACGTATTTTAAATTTCCAGTCAAATTCCTTCCATTGTTGACTATTTATTCCCCTATGGCTCCTATAACAAAGCTTATCCCATAATTCATCCTCTATTACTATATTTGCTTCTATTTCCCACTTTTCCTTAATATTATAAGTGTTTTCAGCCATGTCTGTTGACAATCTCTTATAAAGATGGGAAACATATTTGCCGATAGGGAAGCGTTTTTCTAAAATTATAATAAAATATTGTTCTATGCCTTTTGGGATTTTGCTAATTCTTTCTTTTTCCTTATGGTTTGTAATATAGTGCCTAATTTGCAAATATCTATAAAAATCACTTAAGGGGAGATCAAATTGTTCCTGAAGTTGTGTGAAGGACTTTAAATGTGTTTCTTCGAAGAGCTGGTTAAAAATAAAGAGGCCTTTAGCTGCCCATCTCTTAAAACCATAATCACTCATTGAAGGTGGAAAATCTACGTTACCCACTATGGGCATAGCTCGAGAAATTGTTCCAATATCCTTAAGCATTTTCTTTACTTCCGCCCATACCTTTATTGTATGTTTCACCCATTCGATTTCAATCTTCATTCTGTTGACCTGTTTTAGATCCATAAAGGGTAAAGCGGACAGTAGTGCACCCTTAACTTCCCCTTGCTCTATTTGAGTCCACTTTACTTCCTCATCCCCCCTGATCCATGTCACAATTGCTGATAGTTGAGCTGCCCAGTAATAAAATTTTAGATTTGGCAGAGCCAAGCCTCCCTTATTTTTCGCCAAATAAAGTGTTTTGAGTTTAATTCTGGGTCTTTTATGTTGCCATATAAAATGAGAGATTAGTTTGTTTAACATATTAAAAATGGAAATTGGAACTCTTATGGGCAATGACTGGAATAAAAATAGAAAGCGTGGAAGTAGGTTCATCCTTATAGTCTCCACTCTGCCAAACAGTGTTAGAGGAAGAACTTCCCAACGGATTAAATCACTCTTTATTTGATTAATTAAATTATTATAATTTGCCTCAAAAAGTCTTGTATTTTCAGGTGTGATATTAATCCCCAAGTACCTAAAGCCATGTTTAGCCCAGTGAAATGACACCATCCCATTTAGTTGTTTAGGCCATATTCCTAATACCATCATTGCCTCTGATTTATTTTGATTAATTTTGTATCCAGATATATCTCCATAGTCTTTTAGGCATTGCATTAATCGAGGTATTGAAGTAAGGGGATGTTTTATAAAAAGCAGGATATCATCAGCGAAGAGGGAAATTTTGTGAATTCTCCCCCCACCATCCTCCACCCCTATAATCTGGATATCCTGTCTTATTGCCTCCGCCAGGGGCTCGATACTAAGAGCAAAGAGAATGGGTGAGAGAGAATCACCCTGTCTTACACCTCTCTCTATATCGAAAAAGTCAGAGCAATGACCATTAACTTTAATTTTTGATTTGGTGTTCTTATATAACAGCCGAAACCAAAAGGTAAATTTTTCATTAAAACCCATCTCCGTTAATGTTCGTTGTAAAAATTGCCAATCTACCCGATCAAATGCTTTCTCAGCATCTAAGCTGAGAAGCATTGACGTTTGAGTACCCTTTGCCATAAGTGACTGCAGGTTTAATGCTCTCCTTATATTATGTGTCCCCTGGCGACCTGGAATGAACCCCGTCTGGTCTGGTTTTATTAATTTCCTAATATATTGTTGTACTCTAGTTGCTAAAATAGATGTCAATATTTTATAATCCACACACAAGAGACTAATAGGACGGTAACTAGAGCACTGTAATGGATCCTTTCCTTCTTTATGCAGGACTGTGATGATAGCCTCAGACCATGACTCTGGAGGGTTCCCTGAATTTAACACATAATTATATAGCTTGCATAATATCGAGGTGAGATCATCAACAAACACTTTATAATATTCCCCCGCAAACCCGTCTATTCCTGGTGTTTTGTTATTTTTTAATTTAATAATTGCTTCTTTCACCTCCTTTTCACTAATTGGCTCTACTAATGTCGAGGCTTCATCCACCGTCAGCTTGTCTAATTTAAGATTTTTAAAGAAATCATATATTTTTTCTTCTTTCAATTCTTGATGTTGACCTTTATATAATTGTTCATAATATTTGGCAAAAGTATTCACTATTGCTTTTGGACTGGTTTCCACCTCTTTAGAATGAGGATGCTTAATTTTAGGAATTGTTCGGCTAGCTTGTGCTTTCTGTAGTTGAAATGATAATAACCTACTAGCCCTATTTCCCGATTCATAGTATTTTCTATCAATAAACCTAAGAGCACCCTCTGCCTTATATGTCAGTATCTCATCTAACTTGGCTCTATTCTCCTTAAGTTTATTAAATACTTCTTGTTTTCCATTTCGTTTATGTTCATTTTCTAATCTCTTAATTTCAGTTTCTACTTCTAATTGTTTTTTAAGTCTGTCTTTTTTTAACTTTGATCCTATAGATATTATTTTCCCTCTTATTGTAGCTTTTCCTGCGTCCCATAAAATAGTAGGTGAGACCATTCCATTATCATTCAAATCAAAATATTCCATTATTGCTGACCTTATTTCCTCTCTTATCTTAACATCAGTCAGCAATGAGACATTAATTCTCCAATACTTCATACACGACTCCAATCCCATATCAAGTGTCAATTGTACTGGGCTATGATCTGAAATAGTTATTGGTCCAATCATACAGTTTTTAACTCGGTATGTGTCCTTTTTGGATACCAGAAAGTAATCCAGCCGTGAATAGCTTCCATGTACTTGTGACATAAAGGTGAAGTCTCTCTCTTTTGGATGAAGATGACGCCAAGCATCTATTAACCCTAATTCCTTCATCATATTTGTTAAACTTTTCGACATTCTGCTTTGAGATTTTGAGGATGGTGGTAATTTATCTATTCTATTATTCAATGTGCAGTTTAAGTCCCCACCCATAATAACAAAGCCTTCCCCATGATCCGCTACCAAATGTGCAAGCTTTTTAACAAATTTTGGACAATCTTCATTTGGTGCATAGGCATTTAAAAGGGTTAATTTAATACCAGCAATCCTTCCTATGACCATAATGTACCGACCCTCAATATCTTGGAAAACTTGTTCACAATGAAAGTACACAGACTTGCTAAGTAATATGGCTACACCTCTTTTTTTACTTTTCCCATAAGAACTACTGTAGACCTGATCCACCCATTCTCTTTTTAATTTTTGATGTTCTATTTCAGTGAGGTGAGTTTCTTGAAGTAGGGCTATAGAGCACTGCATTTTCTTCAACTGTCCCAATATCTTTTTCCTCTTAATTGGGTTATTTATTCCTTTTATGTTATAAGTAATTAAATTAAGTAATGCCATTATTATATTTATACTGATTCATATAGCACAGCCCAAACCTCTCATAAGTAACTATTAAACAAAAACAAATAAAGTAATTTAACTCCAAATGTACAAAGTTAAACAAAAATAAATTTGCAACCTGCCTCCGATAAAACAAAACAATAACATTATGAACATAAAACATAGCTTCCACATTTCCAGTCAGACACAGAGAATAAACTGTCATCCTGTCTGACCCCCGATGGTAATGGGACAGAGAATTGTGACCTACTCCCTCTGTGGAGAAAAGCACCCAATGTGCAGTAACGACCAGTATTACACTAGCATGTAAAAAAGGCCTTAGTGAGTGTAAATCACTCATGTATACATCAAGAGTCCGTCAGATTTTTTTTTTTTTTTTTTTGTGACAACTTTTCTTTTTTCTCTTGTACTATATTATTATTGCTTTCAGCTTATGCATTATTCATATAGATTTCAACAGGATGTGTACCTTTAGCAGTCATAGTCTATAATCAAACTGAAATGCATTTTTAACGTGATATACCTCCGATTACTCCTCTTCCTCCTGGATCATATCCTTCAAGTCAGCTAACGCCAGCATATTGGTTCTCCTCTTCGTACTGATGTTCCATCCTCCAGTTAGTTTCTCCTCTATGCGCTCTTTCTCTCCGCACTGCACCTCTACACCCATCTCTCTCAAAATGTCCGCGGCGCTTGTCAGCGAGGAAAAAGTTTTTTCTCCCGAGTCCATCTTGATTTTCAGTCGTGCTGGATATAGGCACTTTGCCTGAATGCCCCTCTGTCTTAATTGCTTGATGATTGCATGGACCTTAGCTCGCTTCTTTTGTAACTCAGGAGAATAGTCTTGATCAAAGAAGATCCTTTTGTCTTGAAACATCACAATTCCTTGACTCCATGCTTGCTGCAAAACAATATCTTTCACCGTTGCGTCAAGGAATCTCACAATGATTGATCTGGGGGGAGCCGCTGGATCCATCGGTTTGAACTGAAGTGAGCGATGGGCTCTTTCAATCCTAATGTCCAAATTAGGTGGTAATGTTAGTACTTTGGGAAGCAGGGCTTTCACAAATGCAACCACGTCTCCATGTTCACTCTCTTCTGGTATTTGAAATATTCGGAGATTATTCCTCCTCAACCTGTTTTGTAAATCATCACAAACAGCTGTGAGTTGTTTTTCGCGTTGAAACAGGTACCGTATGACACGGTGCTGTCCTGTCCCTGCATCTTCCACATCACTCACTCTCCCCTCCAGCTCCCCGATCCTCTGCTGATGGTCACCTAGCTGTTCCTTAATATCTGTCACCGTTTTTTCCAGGCGTTCAAGAGTCTTTGTTGTCCGTTTATGCCCCTGACTGTTTTCTTCTCGAAGTTTTCTCATTTCTTGTACCAAAGACACTTCACCCTCACGTGCTACCAGTTCATCGTGGCTAATAGCATCTGAGCTAACGCTGTTGGTGCTCAGAGTTTTATTGTCAGTTTCTTTCGAGTGTCCTAATTTTCCTTGTCCTCTCGTTTTCGCTGTAGAAGTCATCTTATTCACGGGATATTTTCCAACTTGAAAGCTTTCTATATCTGCAATTATCACTGTTTTCTAACTTTTTTCTGACGGAGCCTCGTCTCTAACCTGTTCTTCCCGCCATGACGTCACCGGAAGCCCGACATTTGTTCATTTTTAAGTGTCAAATACTTTTCGGGGGCCACTGGATTAATTTCCTTTTTTTATGTTCGAAAATATCATTTCAATTTGCCTTTGTACACTCAAACTTTTAGTAAATCAGGGTCTTAGCTGAACAATCACATCATCAGGTCTCACAGCGACTTCAGGGGTAAACAATTACAGGAACAAAAATTGAATTTAGCAACACACCCCAAATGAGAATAAATTCACTACGAGCAAGGTTCAAATTCCTTTGACCCAGCTCTTAAAGGTCGCAGTGTTGCAGCCTGTATATGTTCGTTCTTCCACAGCACATATTACATTTCATTTTGTCTTTCTTGTAAGGTAAATCTCCCCTTACATAAGCCCTTCACTGTTGCCTAGCCTAGAGCTCAGAGTGCGGTCTGAGAGCAGGGCTCTCGTTTGTTATCATCATGTTGACAGAGGCTGACCAATTAAAGGGCCCTGCTTTGATACTGGGCCATGACACCAACCTGGTGCTGGGTGCAAGAGGCCACGGCGCCACAGGAAATGTACCCTACGGCCACCTTACTCAGCTACACATGTTCCACATCAAACTTCGCTAATTAGCGGAGAACCTGGGAGCAGCGATGATTTAATGTGTGCGCGTAAAAAGGTTGGATTTTTCCTGTCACTCGTGTGCACGAATGTCTTCTCATTCGGCTTACAAGTCAGTTTGATCCGCATAAAGTACATTAGTATGCATACTTGTTTGCAAGGGACTTTGCGTGTGCGTTGGACAGAACACAACTAAATGACTTTGTGTGTTCCATTAGCTGGGACAGCTGTAATGAGCTTGGGTTGCAGTGCCAGTGCCAGCAGAAGCTGAGAGCGTTGCCTCCTAATGGGGCCGTGCAGATGCAATCAAAGCCCAGCCGTGTGCTACTGAGTCATCCTCACTATCCGAATCAACACCTTATACATAGAGGTGTGCGATATCACGATTTTTGAACGTGGATGATTAAAATGTCTTCACGATCTGCTTTTGAAGAAATATTGTAGTATCGTGCTACAGTGCATTCTATCAGTTGAAGTCCCAACATACTGTACGACGCGGCATACATTCACATCACGTTAACGCAGAGGTAGGGTTACACTCACATGACACTGCAGTAATACACAATCATGAGTTTATTATTTGCAGGTGTTTTAAAGCTTTGCAGGTAATACATTTGATTCGCACACTGTTCTGAAATGCGCTTTTCTGAGCGCGTACACAGATAGACAGCGCTTGATAACTGAAATATGTTATCTTTACGCATCTTTATTGCACGTCTTATTGCGTTTCAACCGTCAAATACACACAAGGTTAACATAAACACAGTAGATTATGTCTTAAGTCGACGTTAACTGTATATTAGATCCGTGCATGGTCTTAAAGTGACAGCAGCCTAATAAATCTGCGGCTGCTTGTCATTAGGAGCCAAGTTTACGTGTACACTTTACACTTTTTTTTTGTCATTCCGATTATAATCATTCCGGATTCAGAAAAATTCGGTGGACTGTTTACATAAGATGTTATGTAATCCGATATGGTGTTTACATGTGCCAGCGCTTTCAATCGGAATGACTTTGTGACATGCGCACATTAGCTTATGTCTTGTTTGCCGCCTTTTATTCTTGTCAACATGGAGTTCCGCTATTTCTTATGTGCGCCATTTATATGTCAAGTGTTGCCCTTAAATCAAGCAACGACCTCCGACCTCTTGACGCGATGACGTAGATGCAAAGTAATCGGTTTAACTCGTTTCCATGGCGGAATTTTTATTTTGTTGAATTTATAGAAAGGTTTATCCCACCCCTCTCAAACCAATTACAATTTCATTTGGTTTGGGCATTTTTATTCCGATTAAGGTGTTTGTATGGAGCTTTTTCATTCGGATTTGACTTTTAAACAGATTACAATGCTCCATGTGAACGTGCCTAATCAAACAACAAAAGAAAAAGAGAAAATAACTTACTGCTCTTCACTGAATAACTTCAGTATCTTTAATAAGAATCAGTGTATTTATAATTTATACAGTGAAATCTAGTGTTTTTACATTTATTCAATTTCTTGAATACTACTATTACACCTACTGTAAAAAAACAAAGCACTGTTTATTTCATTTGTGTATTATATTGTATTTGTAATGTGCATCTTTTTTGTGTGCTGTTATTTTTAATAACAAAGATAAAATAATGAAATAAATATTTTATCTTCGCCCACCCCTACTTCGGCCTAAATGGGCTGTCATTCTTTTTTCTTTCATATTTTGTTACCTTGTTAGGCAACCTTTTTAAAATAGGGAAATTAGTTTGGCTGTCCTGTTCGGTCACTTGCAAAATAGTGAAACAAACATGAAAACATCGTTAAAAAAAAAAACGTGATGTGATATTTTTGCCATAAAATGTTTGTTTCAGTTGTTTACGGATATCTGAAGCACTCCATGCGAATTTCAGTCATATTAGACCGGCAGTCGCGTTCTTTCTGACTTCTTCCTCAATTGGCATTTTCCCCAGACGCATCATCTCACATGATTGATGATCCTCTATTCACTTGACTTTACAGTGAAATTTCAAACAGACTCGGTGAGCAAGGTTTTCTCGCCGCATCCATGAAAGCGCTTTTATCAGTCTGCTCTTTTATCTGTCTCGGCGATGTGAGTGCCAGGATGCGGAGTGAGAGCGATCCCAGTTACGTTAGCCCACATAAAGCACTCTACCGGCTCCACCGCTAACTCGTACCTCAGCTGTTCCAAGCGCTAGGCTTACTGCAAAAGAAGGGTCTCACCTAGAACTGCGACAACCCACTGGGCCATAAACACTCTCATGCCCTTGAGGGGCTCATGGGAACCGGTTGGTTGGGAGATTGTTGCTCCAGTTTGTACCATGCCTGCATGCGCTTTCTGAGTAGTGTGTGGCCCGAAGCTTTAAGCCTCTCAGGACTGATCTGGGATCAGTATTCATGCCGTAAGGCCTCAGAGAGTTCCTCGGCTACCTGCAATCTGGGTCAGTTTACGCATTATTTTGCAGATCTTCTCCCAGTGTGGGAGTAGAAATAGACTCTGTACTAACAGAGACATGTAGGTACAAACACCCTGACACTGAGTTCTGAACACACACAACTCTTAGAAACATTAATACACAACAATAACCGCTGAAAGTTCTCATAAATAGCTACAGTTCAGAAAGACTCGCACCTGCCGAGACTACATACACAAACCTTTAACTATTCTCTACTGATTTAAACATAATTAACACTACCGACGCAACAAAATCAATGAGATGATTCTATACAGCCCACTTTTTATCTAGCTGTATAAATATAGATAAGCAGACATCTGTAGACATCTAACCAAAACTTGCGTTCAAACAAAAAGGATAATTAAAGGTAATAGATAACGGTATCAACAGAATGTGACACACAGGGAAACGTGCGACTGCTGTGCACTTTGAAGATGCTGCGGTTAAGATAATGAGGACCTGGGTATTAATGAGGCTCTTCTCATCTTTTCTACACACACACACACACACACACTCTTACACACCTAATTGCTGCTGCAGCTGGTGCTTGTTGGGCCCATAGTCTGCTCTAGAGGTTTTTGAGTAATGCTGAAACCATGTTTGGAGTGCAAAGCTCGCTGACATTCATGCCACATACTCTGACCCCCAGTTTGATTATAAGAAATATTTCCATTACATATAGTGATGCATATCAATAATAAGATGAAAGAGCGGAACACAGCACAAAAAGACCACAGAAAGTGATACAGAAGAGAGCGGGTAAGCAGAATATAGCTAGCAGATAAGTGGATGAGATGAATACAAATAGACATGAGGTGGGGGGGAGGAGGGAGGAGCTGCTCGCCCTCCCTTTTATCAGAGGAGAGATAAATGTGATTAATCTTAAGATAATAACACTAAAGGCACAAGTCTTCTCATTCATCACCACTACAGTTCTTGTAATTACAGACAAAAGAAATTAAACTGAAGAAAGGCTACAGTATGGAAGCTCTTAGAGAACAGGGCAGCAGGGGAGAGGAAAAAAAAGATCTGTGGTGAGATTTAAAAAATAAATAAATAAAAAAAATAAGGTGAAGAAAAGCACCATACTGATTTTCCTCTCGGATTATTTAGCTAACCAGTCTCGGCTGTCAGATAATGAGAATTATCACCTGTCAGCACACAATCCACACACTCAAGTTCTGTGATGGTAAAAGAAATAAATCAGTCAGGAGGCTGGAGCAAACATGTCTCAATCAGGAGCCACTTCATCAACTTCCTCAGCGCGCGAGTCCAAATGTGCAGCACGTGACCAGACAGTTGTCCCCCTAAATCAAAACTCTCAGATCTCACGAAACCTGTCAAGAACATGTTCGGGTTATGCGTCTCCCCAAAATCATTATACATAAATAAATAAATTGGTTGATTATATATATATATATATATATATATATATATATATATTTTTTTTTTTTTTTTTTTTTTTTTCAAATTATTATTTTTTTATTATTACACGAATAGAGTGACACATAACATAAATCCGGTCAAATTACGTTAATTAAAAAAGGGGGTGAAAATGAGCATAACTGCCATTAAAAGTCTTATTAAACAACATCTCAATTGTGTTTAAATAAGCTTTGAGGGGGAAAATCCCGAACATGTGTTCGCGCGCTTCGCCTATCATTTCTCCTTCGATCTCTACGTGTTAACCGTCGCACGGGACCTAAATCTCCCTAAATCCGATGTAGAAAACTTATGAACCCACTTACTGGATGTTTGAGCTGTTCCAGTACACCGCGTGGCGGTTGTTCCCGTGGACCGGGCGCAAGTTCGTCCAGGCGAGCGCGAGGAGGTAGAGGGAAACCGCCGCGAGAGCCATTATAATATTCCTGCGTTCACGTGCACCTGCTGTGGTCTCTTCGCCTTCTTCGACTCTCAGTCCCCCAGTCCAACGCAAAACTAGCGGTTTTTACAACATTCCTGCGACTCAGCAAGTGGACAGACAGTAGCAAAGCGTTTATTTCGCGAAGCCGTGCCGCAGTACGGCTAGTTTGTTCAGTCACAGAGCTTCGCGCTTTCCCGAATGCAACTCCATGGCAGAGAGACGCTCATCCAAGGCATCCCGAGTCTGTTGGAATTTACTGGAACAAGTAACTGAATAATTCCTTTTTGAGACAAAATCCTCCACAAGAGAAGAATAACGGTACAAGAAACTGTCGATGGACGCTTGAAATTATAAAAAGGAGAGAGTAGCCTTCGTCTTCAGCGGCAGGTGTCTCTTTGGTTAGGTGACTGGCGTCGAAGAAGAAAAAAAAAACGACTCAATAAGTGTAAAAAAACGATTCTGTCAACTCATACAGTCATATTTTGCGGTCACTGAACTTCTGTGAGCTTTTGTTAGATCCCTCTATGCGTTTAATCTGGGTTTTTGTCCAAACAAACACACACACACACGATGCCAGTTACAGGAAAAGTAAGGCAATCACAGCCTAGGCTTCCTCTCTGACACTCGTTTTTTGCTCCCGCCATAGAATATGATTGACAGTTTGCTGTTGCCCGAGTTCTGGCCACGCCCACACCGCCCACTCATCTAATAAGACCTGTGTATTTTTAATGATTTTGGTAAACGTAAATAATTCTGGCTTGTTAAACTGTTTGTAGAGCTGTTTTATTTTGTTCTTTTCCTTAAAATGTCCTGTAGTGTGGGAGATTGACATTTCATGTCAGTTTGGATTTGATATGTGGGTCAATGTTAAATAATGATATCTGAGATGATAAATAGAGTAATTCTTTGAAAAATCTGGTGTAAAGTGTCAGTTTCTTTAAAAAAAAGTAGTATTTGTATCCATGCTAGTTTAATACATTTTAGAAAATTACCATTATTTTTTTTAAAAATATTATCAATGTTTACAAACAGAATTGCTTCACTGCTTATATTTAAGCAGTTATACCACCTACACTGTAATGAATTGCTGTAAAAATTACAGCATTATTTTACAGCCGCTGGCTGTTTTTTAATAATACAGCATATTGCTGTAAACTGCAATGCGTTCTGGGGTCACGTGTTGGTTTGACTCAAATTTACAGAATATTGCTGTAAAATGACCCTAAAAAATACAGTTACTGTAATCAGAGAATACTGGGAAATTATGTAAATGATATTACAGTAACACTACTGTAAATTTTACAGTAACTGGCTGGCAACCCTGCTGCCAGTATTATACTGTAAAATTTACAGTAATTTTTGAACAGTGTAAGCATTATTTTAAATCCCACTAAAAATGTCCAAATGACATTTCAGAGCATGTTCATTGTAGACGACGTGAAATCAAGTCATTTTTTGAGTAATTTTTACAGATGTGGGGAAGTGAGGGTGTGTTTAGATCCACTGATTGCTTAAAATTCTGTTCATACTGCATGATTTTGGCGTCCTAAATCTGTAATCTTTGATCACAGTTTGACATGTTCGCAGACAGCAAATTAATGACTATTGCGGTCAAGTTTCACTTCACTGCACAACTGTCAGAAGTTTTGGGCCACAGTCGGGTGTGGACTCTCTTACAACTACCATCAAATTAAAAAGCAATAAGAGCACAAAACCCGATGACACAATTAGTGCGACAACAGCAAACCACCATTTGCTCTTCACGCATAATCTTTTTTCTTCTTTTCAAGAGTAGCCACACTGTAATGAATTACTGTAAAAAATTACAGCATTATTTTACAGCCGCTGGCTGTTTTTTAATAATACAGCATATTGCTGTAAACTGCAATGCATTCTGGGGTCACGTGTTGGTTTGACTCAAATTTACAGAATATTGCTGTAAATTGACCCTTCGTAATGAAAACAATACAGTTATTTACTGTAATCAGAGAATGCAGGGAAATTCTGTAAATTAAATTACAGTAACACTACAGTAAATTTTACAGTAACTGGCTGGCAACTCGGCTGCCAGTATTATACTGTAAAATTTACAGTAACTTTTGAACAGTGCATGATCAAATTTACACTAGATATTGTTTCTGTTTGCTCCATTTCTACATGTAAATGCTGCTCAATGTCACAGACACGTGAACTCTGGATGAGTTTTCTTGTGCGAGTCCATTTTTAATGAAGCTTGACTGTACAGTCTGACATTAAAGGGAATTGAGATCCCACAGTGTGACATGGCTTTCAGCGAAGATCATGTTGGTACAGTCTGACAAGCAACAATTGGAAAGGACTATTATTTATTGTACAGAATGTTGCCTGATATCAGTTAGAAGATTAAAATTGAATAACAGAATAAAATTGGGTAACAGTTTACAAAAAGGTTTCATTAGTTAACTACTTTGGTTAACATAAACTAAGAATTAACAATACTTTACAGTATTCATTCACTGATAAAAAAAATGTTCTGCTTGAATTACTTAATAAAATATCATATTATAGCACTGAATTAAAGCATATTTTATAGTGTATGTTTTACTTAGAAACATCTAAGTAAATAATACAATGGATATTAAGTAGATGCCATACATACACGATAAAAGCACAATGTCACCTGAACACAGAGACATCAATACTTACACAATATACAATGATGGTAACGTTTTTGAGTATGAATGTATTATTTTGAGTAGAAAATGAACTCTATATGTGACAAAATGGTAAGTTACTTAACCTAACATCTAAAACATTGATAAAACAGTGTAAATACAGCTGGAAAACGGCAAAAAAAATCTACCTCATTATTTATTCAAGGCCCAGTGCATGATGGGAACACCAGTATCAGAAAAAAATAGTAGGTTTTACTTAATTTTATAATGGTGATAAGCTTGAATTGAGTACTACAGAATTTACTTTTTTAATGCTTGTCTGCACTAACTATTTCAGTAGAAAAATGTTTGTAAACAGTGTAGTTAATGCACTGTGAACTAACACGAATAATCAATCAACAACTGGATTTGTATTAACTAACATTAATAAAGATGAATAAATACTGTAACAAATATATTGCTTGTTGTTAGTTCTGGTTAATACATTAACTAATGTTAACAAATGAGACCTTTTATAAAGTGTTAGCAAAAATGGTTATACATTTCATTTTTTTTTAAACCTTTTTTTCAGTTTCTACTGAGAAATGTAATGTACTCATTAAATATTTGCTTGGGTATTATAAAATCTCATTTGAATTTCCTCTTGGATCGTTAGACAAGATGATACAGTGCAATGCCTTGGAAGTCTGTAGGGCTGTTCACACTGCATGGTTATTATCATAAACTCATCCAGTTGTGTGTTTGCTTTGTTTCAATTTTTCACCTTCCAATTTTTAATGTCATAACTCTATATTCCGGTAATCAGTGCTGGGAAGATTACTTGCAAATTGTTTTCAGTCACTGGTCCCAAATTACATGACAAAAATTGTAGTTAGTTCTGTAATCTAGATTACTCATTTTAGGTAATGTATTCTGACTACTGTTTGATTACTTTTAGATTACTTTTGGCCTAACTCTTTTATCACAATGATTTGAATAGCATAATCTTGTACAATACTGATATGAAGAGAAAGAAAATATATTCTCATCTTTGTTTTCAACAATATTAAATGCATTCAATATTATATTACATCAGGGTTTCCTTGTAATAACTTGTAATCATGTAATCAATAGAAAAGTAATTATGTGATTATGAGTATTTTAAAATGTACTATAATCTAATTACAAGTACTTAATGTTTGGAATCTGATTACATAATCAATTACTACCCAGCACTGCTGGTAATATGATTTACATTTTTATTCATTTGGCAGACACTTTTATCCAAAGCAACTTACAAGTGAGAAGTTGCCCTTGGTGGGGAGTAAACAGGGGTTAGGTGCCTTGCTCAAGGACCTCATAGTCGTGGTATCAAAGGTGGAGAGAGTGCTGTTTATTCACAATCCCCACTTTCAATTCCTGCCAGCGTGGGAATCGAACCAGCAACCTTCAGGTTACAAGCCCGACTCCCTCACTATTAGGCCACGACTACCCTATTTACGACTATTTATCTCTGGTGGCCCAAATTCTCCAATCATTTCATTCACATAAACCCCAAGCGATACTTTTTGTGCTCAAAAACTATGAAAAACAATAACGAACTAAATAAAAATAATGACTTTATTCAAAAATTTCTTCTCTTCCCTGTCAGGCCCCGTTTACATTAGGTTATGCCTGTCTGTCGAAAACGCTGCAGACACCGGTTTAGTTTGAGTAAACGCTGGGGTTGCGTTTAATGTAAACAATGGTGTGGCTGGTCACGTTTGCGCTGCATATCCTTGACAACCGTGTAAAATATAACATGGAGACTGAACTGCAATCTTTGCTGGCTTTGTTGTCATTTTTAGCAGCCATTGTGCAGTTAAACTCTGCATTTTTTTTAATACTGCAGCTGCCTACATGCACAAGAGTTAACCCTTTACACTTCTACGCACATGTGCAGTGTGCATGAGCGGTCATGTGACGTGTTTTTCGGTCGTGTAGTGTAGACGAAGATTGTTTCTGAAACGATGTGAAAACGCCAGTGTAGACGAGGATCGTTTTCATTTTAAAATGCTGTTTTAAAACGAAAGCGCACTAGTGTAAACGGGATGTAAGTCTGGAGCACTGTTGACCGTAAACACATTAACAAGTATTCTCTTTAAAAGTGTTCACGTCGCTTCATAACATTAAAGTCGAACCACTGTAGTCACATGGACTATTTTAACAATGTCTTTACTTCCTTTCTGGGCCTTGAAATTGGTTATGACGTTGCTGTCTATAGTGAGGTCAAACAGAAACCTCTCGGATTTCATCAAAAATATTGTGTTCCAAAGATAAAAGGTCTCAGGGGTTTGGAACGACATGAGGGTGATTAATTAATGACTTAGTTTTTTATATACATAACTGCATCATCTGGGTATTTGAAGTGCACTTCTTATTGTTTATTCTTATTTACAGTGGGAACTCAAAACTATTTGTACTACAAAATAAAATAGAATAGTGCATATATATGCAAATTGGAATGTATCTTCTGCCTAAGACTTTGGCTGACTTGGCAGGATCGGCCTACCGCACAAATAGATTGAAAAGTTATTGCCATTATATGTAAATTAAATTTCTGTGCACTTCATGCGGTGTTTTTACACCTCTAGGTTGCATTTGAAAATGGACCAATGAGGTGTGACTAATTGATCTGTCCTCTTTCCCTCATCTCGTATGTTGGCCTATTGTCATTCCCAGCTTCACTCATTCCCTCTCTGCCTTTCTTTCTTTCCTGTGTTCTCCCTCTTTCAATCCCTGCTCCCCTTCTCTGTTGTTTTTGTCAGGGATGCTGGCTCTCTTGTGTCCCCTCCAGGCATGTTGCTGTGGTGACAGCAGAAAAGAGGATGAGAGAGGAGAACTATCACTTCTTTAACTCAATGCATACCGTCCTTGCACTTGTCTGTGCATAGTACGCCATGTCAATTGCTTCTGTTGTCAATCACATTCTTTTTTCTCCCTCTAACATCCATTTCTCATCCAGTATTAAACTGTTTCACTTGCTGTAGCCCATATCTTTGTATCTCAAGACTCTCGCGTTATCTTCTTGTCCCAAAATCAAAGTTTCTCTCAAACTTTGTCAAAGACTTGTGCGATTGAGGAACATCTGCTCTGACCCTTTAAACGCTTTTGAATCTGTGGATAATAAGTAAGCTGTTCTTTTATGTGCCCTCAGCGTTATGTTTGTCTTGTGCATGTCTTTTTTGAGTCTTCCATGTTCAGATGCGTTTGGCTCGGGTTGTGAGTGATGGCGATGTGCTGATGTGCACATTGTGGCTCAGGCGTTGCTAGGCAGCGGGAGACATTAGTAAAACTAGGCTGTTTCTGTTTGCTTTCGCATGTTGGTTGTGATTAATTCATGAGTAGCCCTGCTATGGGCACATTGATTATCCAGATAATCCATTATCATCAATGTGACTTGCTGCAGTCATGTATCCTTGTTTGGTGTTTAATTGCTTTTCCTAAGGTTTTTATTCACGGGGCACGCAAGATCACACGGAGACGGGTGCATTCTGTTCTCTGTTCTCCTCCCTCCTTTACCCGCCCCTCATCCATCTCGTTTTCCATGTCGACTAATTCATTCATCCTTCCGTATTCTCTCCGTCTGCTGTCACACCATTTATCTGAATGTTTCAATCTCAGTCGCAAATTTTTTTTGCGTCTTCTTATTATTGCAATGATTTATTTATTGTTACAATCTCAAGTTTGTATATGCAACAGACTCGAATGACGAAAAAGCTAAATTACTTTCAGTCAGCGCAAGAGATAGTGCCTAAAATAGCACTTTATTCTTCCGTGTTTGCTATTATGAGCTGTCTGTACACACAACACCAACATTTTCACATTTTCTTGTAAAACTTTGACAGTAGGTTAAATATGAAAATATTTTTTTTCTTGAACTCGTGTGTTGATGTTTCATTGGATGATAATGATGCTCACAGAGGTTTTTTAAAATAGTTTTAGAGAGAAAAAATTCCAAATGTGGAATATTAATTTCTCATTATCGCACAAACCGAAAGTTTGGAAGCACTGTAGGCAAAGTTTGTATTTTAGCTTAAAACCTGATAGAACTATAAAGATGTGCTGAACTTTAAAAAAAAAAGAAAGAAAAGGCAGCAGCTATTTGTACCAGATGCTATTCAGACTTAAATAGCATATTTTCGAAGCGATAGATGCTATTTACACTAATTGACAATAGCGATAGATTCTATTTACACCATGTAAAAGTATCAGTTCTTTCCAATAAGAGTAAATAGTAATTAGATTGTGCCGTAATTAATTGATATCTTGATTAATGCCTTATTGGGAGAATAAAACCCTCCCTACAGCTTCCCCTTACCCTACCCAATAAACGCTTTTAATATTATTATACACTCGTTTGTAGTTTATTTCCATTTTCCTTTTTGTTGAAAATAAATGCGAGCTCGGCAAAAGGCGGATTCGAACCCAAGTCGATCGCATAAGAAGCACGTTTTGTGAGCCTACTGCTGCACCACTAAAGAAAGTAAAATATGTGTGTCTTTTTTTGGTGGGCAGAGCTAGTGTAAACAGAGTTTGCCAACAAGGGTCGCTATTTGCACTTAGTGTAAATAGACACTCCGTTAAAGGCAGATTAATCCAGTAATCAGGCATTCAGTGATGTGTTTACACTGCTATTAAGGTGTAATCAAAAATAAATCATTATTGCTGGTCTTCAATAATAGTTGCCAAATGATTTATGAGGGATTTATGAAGGATTTATGTTAATGTTGTCCCACTTCTTGCCCAGAGCGTTTCCAAATTTTGCAGTGGCACTGAATGTCTAGAGATTGAGCTTTCAATTGAATTGAAATTGTTCAGCCTAACAAGCAGCAAAAGTGTGTTGTAGAGCTGCATGATTAATTATAAAAAAAAAAAAGCTGCATGATTGATCGTGAAAAGATTGCAATCTCAATTCAAACACCCACACGATCTTATTTATTAAGGACAATGATTCGCCTGTCTATTAAACCTTCTGCTGACCCAGAGAAAGCAGTATAGCATTTCTGTGTTACAAATATTCAAATTATCACAGAAGTACTGAGATAAAAGTTCGGATATATACACTAACACTCAGGTAGCGATTAAAAAAAAATGTATTTGTCATTGAATCATTAATTCAAAAGATTTGTTCAAAAACACTGATTCATCCTGAAGCAAGTATATTAGTGAGTTCGTTGAATCATTTATTCAAAACCATTTTTAAAAAATGATAATAATTCATTCAAATTAAAGGAACAATTTATATTTTGTCAGAACCTCGAGTAAATTACATGCTATTTTGTTTAGTTTTCTGTTCAGAATCGTAAGAGAATCGGGTCTCCATAAATAAAAAAAAACTGTGATTCTTATTTTATCCAGAATCGTGCAGCTCTAGTCATAAAATTCATTCTGTTAGTCTTTTCTGTGCCGGTTTAGAGAGCTGTCCATGGTCCTGAAGTTTCCTTCCATGGTGCTGAACCTTTAAAGCCTTTAAAGGATGCTTTTTAATAAGCAGAGATACTAAGATAGCTATACAATGTAGCTGAAATGCTATGGACAAAATGCCATGTTTCTCTCTCTCCTTCCCCCTATATCATGTTCATGGTTACATAAGTGTATTAAACTGAACTGACAGTGCTACCTCACCAGCTATGTTCCATTCATTCTACTCTCTCTCTCTATTGTTACCATATTTAACACTTTCTCACCCAACCCGGTCTGATATGAATTAGCAAATGTCTGCTTGCGTGAGTGTGCATATCTAAGCGTGTAAATTCACCCATTAGGTGCAAGTGTACTTTTGAGTGAGTCAGGCAGGCCTGAACTCCAGGTGGGCCTCTATTGTTTGTACCCTTGAGCAGCTACTTAACCTGATTCGCTCCAGTGCCTCCCCAGCTGTACTAATGGCTAATGTGATTGTAGAAACAGAGGCCTTGGATAAAGGCATCTGCCAGGCAAATCGCTGGCAATATTGTGCAGTGTCACGACTTAAAGGCTGATTCAGAGCGTGGAACAAAGGATGAAGAGAGGAGCGAAAAGATGTAGCGAGACATTAAAAATTGAATTACAAAGATGGATGACAAAAGAGAATAAAAGGAGAGGTGAAGGAGTAGACGGCATCTGTAAAAGCAAATGAGATGAAGAATAAGAAACCAAAATGAAAGTCAGTCTTTGGCAGGTTGCTAAGATTATTCAGTATGAGATGACTGAGGCAGGTTTGAAAAAGCTGACTCAAAGTGGATGACGCAGTGCAATGGGATGTATTTTTTTTCAACGGTCAGAAGGTTCCAGTGCATGAGATGACAAGACCAAGAATAAATGCACTTTCAAAGACTTCATGTTGAAGATTTTCGTGAAAGCAAAGAGTGTAATAAACTGTGTGCTTGGTCGGTGTAAGCTGTAAAGAGCTGTGGAGTGTTTTCTAAGGTTTCCAGAGAAACTGAAGGACAACGTTGACATGAATACAGCCTCGTTAATTGAAGAATTCTTAAATACTTTTAACAAGGACTTCATGTATGGAGACCATTGCTTCATCTGCTAAATTAACAATAAATTTGTAACTCTAATTTTCAAAAAATTAGACCATGTCCTATGGTAGTCGTGGCCTAGTGGTGAGGGAGTCGGGCTTGTAATCTGAAGGTTGCTGGTTCGATTCCCATGCCGGCAGGAATTGAAGGTGGGGATTGTGAATAAACAGCACTCTCTCCACCTTTGATACTATGACTAAAGTGCCCTTGAGCAGGACACCTAACCCCTAATTGCTCCCCTTGTAAGTCGCTTTGGATAAAAGCATCTGCTAAATGATAAAAAATTTCTAATATCTAATTTTGATCGAAAGCAATTCAGTTGATTATCAAAACTGTCTAGAAAGCAGTGTCAGAAATTTGTTTGTGTGGATCAATATCAAAGTCATAATTTTTTATGGAATGTTTCGCAATTTATTTTAAATGATTTATCCGTACACATTATTATTATAATTTTTCACGCATAACCATCTCTAAGGTTTACAAAGAATGGTGTGAGTGGAAGTTCTGTGGGAAAAAATGTCTTGTTGATGCCAGAGGTCAGAAGAGAATGACCAGACTGGTTCAAGCGGATAGGAAGGTAACAGTAACTTAAAAAAAACAGTTCCGACCGAGGTCTGCAGAAGAGCATCTCTGAATGCACAACATGTTGAACCTTGAAGCAGATGGGCTACAGCAGCAGAAGACCACACCGGTCCCGGTCTCAAAAACGTTACCTGGTTGTAATGTTACTCAATTTAGGCTGCGACATTCAGTAGGGAATTTGAAATAATGGCATAAACAACATGAAAGCATGGATCCATTCTGCCTTGCTGCAGCTGGTGTAATGGCGTGGGGATATTTTCTTGGCACACTTTTGGCCCCTTAGTACCAATTGAGCATCGTTGAAACACCACCACCTACCTGAGTATTGTCGCTGACCATGTCCATCCCTTTATGACTACAGTGCACCTATCTTCTGAAGGCTGCTTCCAGCACGATAACAGGCCATGTCATAGAGCTCAAATCATTTCAAACTGGTTTCTTGAACACGACAATAAGTTCACTATACTCAAATGGCTTCCACAGCCACCAAACCTCAATCTAATTGAGCACCTTTGGCATGAGGTGGAATGGGAGATTCACATCATGGATGACAAAAAGCTGACAAATCTGCAGCACCTGCATTATGCTTTCATGTCAATATGGACCTGAATCTCCGAGGAATGTTTTCAGCACTTTGTTGAATCCATGCCACGAAGACTTAAGGCAGTGCTGAAGGCAAAAGGGGATTAGACACATGGTTCTGGATCAACATCTTTGTTGATCCTGGAACAACATTCCAATAATGTCAATAGGCTTACAGTCAAAATTAGTTGCTTCTACATCAGTTTTATTCAGCCAGAATTTTCCTCCGATTTTAGGGATGGGTAGAGTTAGGTTTAGGTTTAGGACTAAATTTTCAGACAGGAATGTTGTCCCAGGTTTAACAAAAGATGTTTTATTCACAAAGTTTGGGAGGGAACAACGTTCAAATGATCTACCCAATCAGCATAAGAGGAGGCTTATAAATATTTAGCTGACTCACCAATGTTCCTCGACAGTTCTGTCTGCATCTCTCCACCACCCCGTCTCCTCACACTTACCTGTTTACTATCCTAACCAAAGATACGGGGAGAGTACTCTGGGTTGGAGCTCAGAGCCCTCTCCTCGGACAGCATGCCAAACACACATTATTTTACTTTGTCTGATTATTTATAAGTGAGAACTTGTGAAAATATGTTCACAAGTTCCTGAAAAATCTGGAAATGCATGGGTAACACTTGGCAGGAACTAATTGATGGTAGATATTATTTTAAGGCTATTGTTATAGAAACTCAGCAAGAGTAAGAAACTCTTCAAATCTGCTTTATTATGGAGTTCACATGGGCTGTGTCTTTTCCCCAGCTTCTCTCTTAAGCCAGAAGGTTTCGTTGTGTACAGCAAAGCAAATGCACAATCAACATACAGGTCAATAAATGGCCACGTACCCGCCGTCTCTACTGACCAAGCAGCAACGGGCCCGATCGATTAAGGAAGTAATTAAGTAAGACCCCAAAGAATCCATGGGTGGTCATCCCTTGTTTTGTTGTTCCTGGTATGTCTTTGTCGTTCTCCTCACCTCTTTCATTATCTTTTACACTGAGTTTGCTCCTTTTGCCTGCTCTGATAAGATAAGCAGAGTAGTCCTAAAGGATTTAAAGACATTTGAGTCTGGCCTTCTCTCAGACACAGCCGGGTATGACTTTGCTGAGCTTTGTTCAGCGTTTAGTCTGAGATGAGTTTGAGGGTGACTGATGACTCGAGCTGATTGATAAGGTCACGCTAATGTTCTACAATGCACTAACGTTGATTTGTCTGCTCAGGAAGAGGTGAAAACTCGAAGGAAAATGTCCTCAGCGGATAATAGCTCTGCCAGCTTGACAAAATTACACAATGTACTAAACACAGAAATGTTTTTCCTTTGCATTTTTCACATACAGGCAACGATGTTATCAAAATGATCCATGTCTAACATGGATCCATGAGCTAAAAACACTTTATTATGCATGCCAGGCCAGTAGTTGGCAATGTCACGTTGTAGAGAAACTCTATGCAACTATTAGCCTGAAGTATACTTAACTTTTTACGCGTGCACGAGGGTAAGCGTACAGATTTTTGTAACCGTACAGGTTGCACATGCGCATTCAGCTTTTTTTGCTGGAATTTGTTTATCTACAAGGTGGCAACCATTCACAAGGTAGTCGATAAACCTGCATAAGCATCAAAGACCGGAACTCATGCAAGCTACCGCAACAATGGAAGTCTATATTATGCGAAGAGGTTAAAGTACCCTCATTTGTACAACTCTAGCATGAAAGAATACAAAGATATTTACATGAGCTGTAACACATGGCAAGAGATATTTTGCAAGGCTGTGCATTCAACTGTATACACTAGCGTATGCATAAAAAATGAAATATACCCTGAACATGTAGGCTGAACATGTTATATATGCACATGACGTCAGCATTTTCACAAATTCGCGTTTTAGTAATTTACACAGAGACGTTAGCGGTATCCTTTTCAAAAACGTGCACTTCGAAACCTGTTTTCAAAAGTTTGTATTTTCATGCCCACAAAATACCATTGTCGTGTAAATGAACGTCCAAAATGCGTAAAAAGATTTCCACTTATAGTTAAAAATGGTGATGTGTAAACCTTAATTTCAAGTAATCTTCTCTGATTTTGGAATGCCAATTTGTAGAGTTTAATAACTTTAGAGCAGCACAATAACTAAATTTGCTACTAAAATGCTCTCTGTTTACTACATCTTCTGTATATGTCCTTTGGCCTTCAAAATTATTGCTGTAGTTGGCTGTAACTTATTTCTCTAGACTTTTAAAAATACTTTTAGCAGGTACGCGATTTTATTTGGTGAACCATTTTTAATGAACCTATAAAATCTGAACTAATCTTTGAACAAATTATATATCTGCCATAAAATTACTATTAATAATAGTTAATAACCAAGATGTTTTATTTAATTTCAGTAATTTCTTTTTTGTATTATAAATGCATGTATTATATTTACTGTTTGCTATATATATCAAGTTTTCTTTTATTTCTATAATTTTTTTATCTTTAAAAAAGGAAGGTTTAGAACAAATTATACAGCTATAATGTCAGTCCAAACTTCATAAACATTGCTAGAAAACAATATAAAACATTACTGATTGTTTTGAAGAAGTTTTCAACACATTCTTACTGATGCTTTCAGGACTGCAATTCATTTGTGCAAATCTGACAACCTGATCTATATGTTAGCTAGCTAAAAAAAACCATTATCTTCATGCCAAATCAGCAGAATTTCCAACAATGTAAAATGGATCGCATTAAGCAAACATATGTGTGCAAGGCATAAAACTGATGTACAAGATCAATGAATGTTAATTTTTCTTTGGCAACTCCCTCACTCTAATCCCAGGCCTGTGGATCATCCTTTATGAACTCTGATCATATGTTATACTGACAACATGTAATCACATAAGCTTATTTTTGTATCATAAAGTCTTTAAAAACTTTCACACCTCCTTTCCAATAATATTCAAATGCCAGAAAGAACAGTAGGCTTTTGAACTCTTTAGCTTCAGCTTCAAAGCTTCAGTTGACCTTAACCAATACTGCTCTCTTATTGTTTGCCCCTCCTTCATATATCACTTTGGTGGATATTTTTTGCCTTCAGAATAAATGTTATGCCAAAGGTTCAGGATAAAATAATGGCGTGGTTGACCTTTTTTACCCGGTTTGGATGGATGGAGGGAGAGGGGAGGGAGATAAAGACTGCCGCGAAAGAGGCAGAGGTAACACAACCGATCAACAGAACCCTAAGGGAGAATAGATGAAATGTCACATGGGCTATCGGAGAGAGGGCTCACTTTATGTGGAAGATGTGTTCCCTTAGACACAATACTTTTTTCTTTCTTTTCATAAGTCTGAGGGATAATATTGGTGTCTGTGCTTAGGTGAACTAGAAACCTCATTTATTCGGTTGGTGCGTGTGGTCATCTGGGTGTATTTTCAAGAATTACATTGTTATACCAACACATTGTGCGGAGGGCAACTCCTCCACCCCTACTGAAAGAAGAAGGAGAATTCAATAGGTGCTGATTGAGGTGGGCATAGCAGGTTGCCCCCTACTGACTCAATCAGTGTGGGTGTATATGTGTGTGCTTGTCCTGCGTATTGCAAGGTCACCAGCCTCTTTCATTCCGTATATTTGTGTAACACCTCATTATCAACAAGCTACGGCAACCTTGTGGGCCCATTGTGGTTTGAAGCCAACATGATATGGCATTCACAACCCATTTTGCTTCTGTCAATCTGCAAATAAGTATTATTTTTTTTATATTTATAGTGAGTTCTCAAATATTGATTCCAAGACGCACAGATATGAATACATTTCAAATGTATAAGTGAAGTAAAATCTACTTAACTGCCTATTTAATGCAGCTGCTCCCAGCATGTACCGGGACCTGAATAATTAATAAGGTTGCACATTTTCACTGTTTGTGTTTTTCACCTGTTATTTTGGGATGTGCATTCCATGTTTTTTAGGGTTGAAGATAATGTTCATGAATGGAAAATGTACCGGTAATTTTCTTATTATTCTTCTTTTGCTCAGGAAGTCTATGGCATAGAACAGTATGGTAAAAAGTTGGGAAATTTGGCACACAGATGACAGTCCAAACAACTGTCCAAAGTTTCACTTATGTTTATGCTAATAACTTTTGAATAAGGGCTAGAAACAAAATTCTGATTCCTTGGCTCAAGTTGATTCGATTGCGCCCTAAGACGTCATTTTCCGTCATAAAATTTTGTATTTTCTGAAAAACCTACTTTTTCTGGACTCAAGCCTTTATTTCCGCAACACTTTAGGATATTCAGACCAAACTTGGTACATGTCATCACAAGCATGACCAAAGGCAACATGCAGCGTTCCAGGACAGCGCCACCTACTGGTCATGAGATATGAAAATGGATAGTTTTGCTTATAACTTCTGAATGGTTTGCCCCCAAATTATAACCATAACTAACCAAACCTTTCTTCTCGACGGTTTTGATGGCAGTAAATCTGCAACACTTTGACATTCTGCCACCAAAGTGTCATTTTCAGCTCAAACAGAACACACCATAATAATTGATAACAGCGCCACCGGTCAAAATTGATAAACGAGTTAATCATATTACAGATTGTTTATATTGTGTTTTTTTTTGCCATTTTTTGACTAAAATAATCTAAAATCACATTTAGTTAAACTCTCCCAGCCATACTTGCATGGCTCATTGTTCCTCTTTTGTGCTCAAAATATTTTTAAATGCTATTGCATCAGATTTGCAAGTAAACCTTATCCTAATTTATATTTAATATTTACTCACCCTCTTTGTTTAATATTATGTTGCAAATTTAAGTATGTTTTACTAAATTTTATACCAAAAAAATTGCAATTTTTTTTCTACTTCAGTAAGACCAGGACCAGGATTGTTATGTTGACTTTAAGAAGCTCCTCAAGCTTGAAGAATTATTGATTGATTTATATAGCACATACCAAATGTTTAACTAGACTTTATGAGAATTAGATCTCACTCCACTGTTCCAGAAGATCCTTAAGCTTCCTGATATTTATAGCAAACTCTAGAGACTGGCGACCACCTCGGGAGTTTTCTGTGGCTCGCACATCCACCAGTGAGGTAAGTATAGTGGACCAATCATGGATTCTGTTGTTGAGCTTTGGGGCAGGAGGGTCAGTGGGTCAGTCAGTTGCATCTCATACCTCTGCACTGTCGGGGCCTAAAGGCGGAGAATGACCTAATTAGCTGTCTGAATAATTGCCTGAAAGTCTGCAAGAGGTCTAGTGGGTCAGTTATGTGTATGTGTGTGTGGCTAGATAAATTCTGAAAGAAGTTTATCTCTCTTATCATCTGGTATCATAAAACCATGAAGGAAACTGTGTGAATATGATACAGCCTTAGAATTTGACCAAAAGGCCAATTCCCTCAAAACCGATATAGGTTTTGGAAAAGCTCACAAGGTTTTGGAAAAGAGCCATGATGTCCACCTCCATTTATATCTCTTTTTCAGCCTGGAAAAGGGCTGTGTTTGAGAAAGCAGCAGGAGTTATCAACTGTCCAGGCCTAAGGAAGCATGTCAGGGAAGTGAGATGCTACGCATAAGCCAAAGTCACATTTTTTAACCCGATTTCAGTGCAAAAACAAACATCGGCTTCAGACTGTGTGGCTGATCCAATTCTGCCACTGTGGAACAGCATAGATTTTTATGGTGTATTACCCCAGAGCTTCATTCTTAAAACTGCTCAGCTATTGCATCAGAAAAGTTAGTCTATAGTCCACCTGTTGAGGTTGTCCAGCTTCCCGAGCCGTGCATCTCAAGGGAGTTTTGTTAATATTTTAGAATAGGATTGTGACCTCAGGCTGTGTTGCAAAACCTAGCATGTACTGCTTACCTAAACACAAATTTCTGAGCATTAGGCATGCTTTTAAGAGACCTCATTTTGGCCAAGGCAGGATTGCATATATATATATTGTTTGTGGACAAAAAAAAAAAGAAACTTCATCCACTATTCAATACTACATAGTAGTGATAAAAAACTCCAATAGATTATATATATATATATATTATATATTCATATGTTTTTATTTATACAGCACTGTGCAAAAGTCTTAGGCCACCATCAGCTTTGTTGTTTTAGCAAAGTTTTTTCCATATTTATTTTTTTGCTCTTTATTACGATATACAGTAAATAAAGTACAAAAAAATAAAAAACAGTTTTATAAAGTAAAATACAGGAAATATGCACACAAAATGTTAAAAGTATTAGTATTTTGTGGGACCTCCGGGAACTTCTCATCATATTTTGAAAGTTATCTTGAACCTTCCATTCCTTTTCTGTTCCATTTAGGTTTAAGAGAGCCTGGTTCACTACATATTTGACACTTTCGCCTATAGAAGCCCCCCCTGTTTTTTTCTGTTTTTAAATACTGCATACAAATCTCCTGTATCATATTCGAATAAAGAGAAATAATTAGAATGATCAAATGATCACTGCTAACACAACATCTAATATTGGCCTAAGACTTTTGCACAGTCCTATATATCGTTGTTTTATTGTAATAATAATATATCACTGTTTTTAACAGCCAGTGCATTTTCTTTGTATGGAAAAGAGCAGTTTTGAGAATTTCACATCTCCTACAAGCGAAGTGCATTCGAGTTCGGAGCAACATGAGGATGTGCAGATGATCATTTGTCAGTTTAAAGCAAATTATTAGTGGAAAGTGCGACAGATCAGATTTAAGCATGTGAAAATGTGATTTACAAGTTAAGAACTCAGATTTAGAAATGATGACTAAATAAAAAAAAACATTTTTTTGTAACTGTATTTTGGAAGACAAAATCCACTTGGCTCATAAATCTGAGGGGGCGCGTTTGAATGGGCATGATTCTTCTGGTGGTGAGAAAAGCAGCAATTTGGTTTGTGTAATGTTTTGACATTAGACTAAATATCAGATTAGTTTCATAACAGAGCTTGAGTGTTTTCCTGAGTGAATTACTGACATTTGCAAACTTGTTAGTACCTCAGGAATGTTGCGATGCAATGAATTTCTGCCACCTCACGAGTATTCATCCTGAAATACACATTTTGTAATGCATAGCTCCATTTAGTGATGTCTCATGTCAATCGAAAATAGTATACCCTTTCATTTTTCACATACAAAAGGGTTTAATTAAGCCAATGAGAGTTTATTTTTCCCTTGCCATTTGACCGCATGATTTTGTGATCCGATCATATTAGTTTGAGATGTACGAATCTGTCCCTCTTTCAAAAGCCACATTCAGTATCCAACTGTCAGCTAGTTTTAAGACCCTCACATCACCCATAGTTTTAACGTTTCTGGTCCTGAGATTGTGTTTCTTTCCTATTGCACTTCCTCTATTGCTTACACTGCTTATTAGCAGAGCTCTGATCTGTAGGAGTGTCACTCTAGCCTTATGGGAAATCAATGGCTAATCAGAATGAGGGTCATCCAAATCTACTATAGCGATTCTGCCACGGCGGCTCTGGAGCCAAATGAAAACGCAAAGTAAAGACATAAGGGCTCGGACCTTAATCACATAAACAGTCAGGGATAAACAGTTCTGCTTAGCAAAGAAGTAATGCGAGAGAAACGGGCGCAGCAGAGAAACTTAGAACAATCCCATAGTGGATTCTGTGTTTGTTTGGGTTTAATGAGTTTTTGAGTGTGGTGTGACACAGGGAAAGTGCTTCTGTTGAGACTGCTTATCTCGGCTTCATCTAAGAGATGGAGTGATGGAGATAAAGCAGTAGAGAGGTGAAAAAGTGGAGAGGGTCGCTTGTAACGCATATGGCTGCACACTTGGAAAATACCGAACCAGTTCGATCGCAAAACGTAACGGTTACTTCAGACACTCGACGTTGTCATAGAGAGACACTGAGAAAACAAAATCTGTTTAATTTACCCGAGTGGGTTATGCAGCGCTTTCAAAAGCCTCACGACGGCTGCTTATTACTACAAGGAGCGCTCGATGACACAGAGGAGGACGATGTTTTCCAGCGGGCCAAGTCTTACCACGCTATTGATTGGCTTGTGAAGAGGTCCTTGTGCAACGAGAGCCGGTGCTCAGTCCTCCATTACGTATAATTGAGCTGTGTATCACATCTGTCGCCTCAGCGCCGGCATAAGCGTCGAATAAACAGTGTCAGTAATGTCTCTCCTTTGTTTAAAACTGTCTTCTGTCCTTTTTTAATGCTGATGATAGTACACTGCAAAAGGATCCAGCAGGCCTGGTGGTGCCCTCGGGGGAAACATAAACAGAATTTATAACAGGATAAAAATGCAAATGTTTCATCAGAAACTCCTTTTTAAAAAAAACAACGAAACACTGAGGTCTATATCTATGCACATTTGATTTTAAAAAAAAAAAGTTCACTTAGAAAATAAAATTCTGTTCGTATTTACTCGCCCTCTTGTTGTTATGCTGTTATTCTATTAGAGAAACACGAAAGGAGACATTTTCGAGAAATCTTTAAGTCAAAAGTGATTTTGTTTGACCACAACTGTCAAGTTGTCAACAAAAAAACGCCATTAAAAGCATGATACAAGTACAGCATATATTTTCCATGTCAAGTTGTACAATAGCTATTATGGTCATTATTTACTGAAAAAAATTTTAAATAAGTGTTTTCTTTTTAAATTCATTTTAAACTGTCATTTATTCCTGCATTTTCTGCTGTATATTTCACTCTACAGTGTCTCATGATGCTTGCAGAAATCGAATTTTTGCTTTGGTTGCGCAAAAAACATTTCTTAATGTTGAAAACAGTTGTGCTGCTTAATATTCATGGAGAGCATGAAATGTTCCATTTCATTTATTTTTTGGCCACTTTAAAGGTGCAGTATGTATTATTGACAGCTAGTGGTTGTAATGGGTATTGCAGTCCAAAGGCAAAAAATTGGAGAGAGTTGTTTCCCCTGCCCCCTCCTCCTCATCGTGCTTTCAAGTCATTTCGTAACCATCATATTTATGAGTTGAACACATATGAACGCCACCACAATGTCGTAAATATGAGTGGGAAGTTCGTGATTTTCTTTTTTGTGGAAGTTGTGGGCGTGTCAGTGAGAAACATGACGTAATACCACAATACTTATAGGTATTTCGCATGGACGTTATCAGGCTTTTCTATTGGCAACAAAGTAAGCTGTTATCTTATAATGCTTTCATACTTTGATATGATAGCATTATAAGATATAAGTGACTTCATAAATTAATTAAAAAGATAAAAAAGCAAAACACACCTGATGCACATTCATTGTTCTTCATTTTCTAGAATTAAAAGTGCTGCTTTTCTGTGTAATTAATTAAGAGAAGGTACATCTTACTCTGACGAAAGTGACTTGAGCGCACCTACCTTCCCACCTCGTAAATACGAACTTCTCAGCAGGACCTGAAAGCACCATCAGACTCGACACTCACGCGGGTTGCCAGATTGAGGACAAAAAACATAAGGAAGTCGAGGAGAGTTAAACACTGCATAATATGCTCCAATTCTTTGATATTTTTAGATGAATGCTGAAGCTTTTTAGGTCAGGTAAAATCTGCGATCTCTCACCCAGTTTGTTTTCTGGCATCCATGGCTACAATACGCTGTGTTTTCTGCTGGCAACCCGGGGTGTCACAATACTAGTGGTTAAATTGGCAGGGGCGGGATCACACCGATCAAAACAAAAATGGCCATTCTGACATGGAATGCACAATTCAAAGTAGAATAACTGTATTTCAGAGAAATGAGAATGTGAACTTTGCATGTTCCCTAAATATCTGCAAACATATTATGGTATTTTCATGCTTTAGTACAGTCAAAAAATTACATAGACCTACAGGACCTTTAACGCATCCTTGGTGAATAAAAGTATTAATTTCTTCTTTGTCTTGCCCATATTTTACATTACTGATATCTGTCAGAACTCTGTTCTAATCTGTTTTAGAACTCCCTCATAATAAAAATTTTTGAGAATGAAATCTGAATATTATGAGGATGATGTTGTTATAAATTGTCATAAATAATATTTTAAAGGTACAGTACTTTTTTTTGTTAAAAATGATCCATTTATACAGTCAATGCATCATCAATCTCCTGTTTCCCTATAGTCCCAAAAATGCTTTTGGCTAGAAATCACGTGCATACAGTACGTAACTTGCCTGCACATGTCTCGTTATATTCGGCTACTTTGGCGTCAGAGTGTTAGTTGTGGTTAGTTGTCACACCAATCACACGTTTTTAAAAAAACGCTGAACAGAGTCGAGTTTGCTAGCAAAAAGATAATGTGACAGCGCTCATAATAAAATGAGAATCAACATTGGCTTGGCTCTTCAGAGATGGTGAGAACTGAGGAATTTGAAATGTTGATATACCTTAGATCAGGGGTCTCCAAACTCGGTCCTGGAGGGCAGAGTTTAGCTCCAACTTGCCTCAACACACCAACACATCTGGAAGTTTCTATGCTTTATTAGGCCTTGATAAGCTGGTGTTTAATTTGGGTTGGAGCAAAACACTGCAGGACAGTGGCCCTCCAGGACCAAGTTGAGACCCCTGCCTAAGGTAGTAAAGTATTTTATTGAACAGATAAATTGCCATATGTAGCTCTCTAACAGAGTTTATTGTAAAACATTATCTATTGTAAAATCTCATTCTCATTTTTAAGCTTTGCTGGCTTAAATTGTTCCCTTTGATTTTCCCAACCCCATAATTTACCTTTCAGGATGTTTTTTTTCTTCTTCAGTATTTGTACTATTTGTGACTTTGATTATAATGATCCAGTAAATATTTTCTCAATAATATCCTTTTGATTGTATTTGATCATTTTGACTCTCTGAAATGCAGTAAGGTTGTATTGCAAACACCTATTTCAACCATTTAACTGACCTATTTCTAAATTTTAGGAGTATTGAATTTCAGATATTATAAATAACATTTTTTGTTCCTTATTTCAAAAATGTGATACTTTGGATTAAACTCTTTTGCATTTTATTTTCACAAACTGTTTCTAACCAAAAGGTCACAGATTGCTGTAAATATCATGTAAATTAGGCCAGAGCTACACAAACACACTGATAAATGCATACAGTTGCACAACACTTCACACTGAGGACCAATCAGACAGCCGACCTCAATTGCCACTGGGGCTTTGCTCTTGCCTCTGTTTGACATGCTGGGCCCATCCCAGAGGAACCTGCTTTTATAAGGCAAACGTTTGGAATTAGCATTTTCATAAAAGGGCAGCGAAGTCCTCTTGTCAGGAACGAGGAAAGGTCACCAGGTTTCTTGCTGAATCGAGACTCCCCGAATGCTGTGATTTCACTCCTCTCTCACAGTCAGCGAGGGCGGCAGAAATTGAGAGATGACTCTGTCTCTATCTCCGGTGACATTACGAGGGTCATTTAGCACTCAAGATTGAGAGCCATAATTGGTTATGAGGGTCGGACACTGAAATATGGCCAGTGTCTCCGAAACCATGAAGCATGGACTACATCCACCCAGAAACAGTCAGGCAGTCACTCTAGATCTCGGCTGGGAGGAAAAGCCGAGAGGGCGGGCGCTGAGGCATGCCGGCTCAACTTCACTGTGTCTGCCTGCCATCCTGGTGGGGCTGGTAGAGCGTGGCACGGATGTCTCTCTGAGAACCAGCTAGACGGGGTCTCCTCAGAGATCACCTCCAGTTGGGTGGGAGGTGTGTATCTCTGTGCTTGTGTCGAGGGGGGAGGTGGGTGGCGTTTGATGGGCTACATGCTTACACGGATGAGTTAGCTAAGCCGAGAGATAACAGAGACATGGAGTGGCTTTAAGAACGAGGCAAGGGTTCAGTGGAGGAGATCTCTGGCTATTGTGAGTGTAATCATTGATAGAGAGGGCAAAGTCATACTTCAGAAAGGCTTCCAGGCTTAACTTCAATTCCAGCTCATGTTTCTTTTTTTTCTTTTTTTAACAGAAAGGAGACCTTGCCCTATACTGAATGTGTTCTACATCTGACAATGGACTGAGTATTGAACTGAAAAGAACCATTTCAAATTAATGGGGGAAGAGTTTTTGTTGTTGTTGTATTATTATTATTATAATTTTTTGAATGGTCATTTACACACCTCTGTCCCATCCCAAGTAACAAAAATGAACGTATATATTTGGATTAAATTATATATATATATATATACAAAAGTAAGATGTGGGTCAGTAATTTTTTTTGTCTCTTATGTTAAGAATGCTTGTTTAAACAAATGAAAAACAAATACATTAAAACAGTATTAATACGATTTAATACATATTTTTTCTATTTTAATATATTTTAAAATGTGATTTTTAGCCTATGTGATTTAAAGCTGTTTCTTGCAGTTTTGTAAAGGCAATTATTAGCATCTTTACTCCAGTCTTCAGAGTCACATGATCCTTCAGAAATCATTTTAATATGCTGATTTGCTGCTCAAGAAACATTTATTATTATTGTTGAAAACAGCTGGTTAATTTAATGCATCTTGCTGAATAAGAGTTTAATCTTACTGACCCCAAGCTTTTGAACAGCAGTGTGTATTGTATTACATATAGTTGTACTGACAAACTAAAATGATATTTTAGTCATTATGGGTCATAATTATAATTAATTACTCTTTAAATGTGCAAATATTCTGTATCTCTTTGGCTTCATTTTCTTAACAAAGTTTTTTTTTATGATTTAGTGTGCAAGTTCTGTCTCTGTTGTTGTTGGGGCCCAAGCCCCAAGGATTTTAACTTTTTTTTTTAAATATATCAAAAATGTATGGAACTCGGTACACATATAGTCCTCATCAGGCCAAACAATTTCCGAACTCATAGTCATAAGCTCCGCCCAACAGGAAGTCGGCCATTTAGGGTTGTTTGAAAAACTCTGGAATTTGATACTCGATTCCCACTTTCTGAACAAAGTGAGGAAAACATGTTAAATTGTAAACGAATATTGGATATCTCAAACAGTGTTGCCATGGTGAGCGATTAAAGTAATGACCATAAGGGAAACAGGGAGAGTCTCATATCTGAACATAATTATTTTACATTTACCCAGTTTAAATGCATATTGCCCATTTTGCACAGTTGCCCTGAAGCCACATGGGTGGCGGTGCCACCAGGGCTTGGGCCCGTCATCACTGCTTGCAGCTATATTCGTCTCACACACCTAATATTTTGATTTGTGCTCGGTACTGGCATTCTTTTGGGAGTTTTATCGTGTATAAATCATGGGTGACTTTTGATTGATTTTTATTGATACTGCTTTGTATAAATAATAAATAAAATACAGATGTAACTGTATAATACCATGCTTGTGTATCTCTCGACACTAGGCAGTCAAACTGCGCAGGTTCTTAATAAATTATAAGCCAGTAGACTGCATCCTGGTGTATTTCTACTCTATTATAGCTATACCTTCACACTTCACATCTTGTGTATCACTACGATGTAGATGTCTCACATCACTAGAAAATGTGTCAAATCTCTAATCCACAGTGTGAGTTACAAGCACAGCTCAGCATGGAGCTTCAACACATTAAGTGTATTAGATTTCAATCTGACATCTGGTCATTATCATCTCCTCTCTTGCTTGCTCTTTCTCTTTCTCTCCCTCTCTCTGTCTTTCACATACTCCATCTCCATAAACAATTCCATTTCAAAACCTCTGCTGCTGCTGTCAGCTTCTTAAATTTTCCAGCATCTCATCTCTTCTCTTCTCTCACACCCTCCCTCCTCCTGTTCGTCCCGTAGTTTGTGCGGCATACATCGGAGCAGGTGAGTAAATCACAGAGATGCTGAGTGCGAGATAACGAGGCGATGGGGGATTCTCGCTGTTGCAGATGCATCGCCCAAGGCTGAATGGAAGGGGTGGAGCAAACGGCACCAGCACAGCTGTTCACATGATGCGCCATGATGGGGTCATGGATACCAATGAAGACCCTTGGAGTCTTGGACCTTTTTAAAGGTAAAATGTGGAAACAACTTTTTGAAGCAGGTTTTCCAAACACTCCCTGTCTACCATTGGTCATCAAACAGATAGTCCCGCGGTAATCTCAATGTTGGAACTGCTGGGATTTTCAATCCGAATGATCAAGGTTTGCCTTGTTTGACAGACCACACCTGTAATCTATCAGCTACAGTGTGTCCATTTGTATCGGTGCATATTATTTACACTTTGCTGGGTTTCGTTATCTAAAACGATTACGTTAAGCAGGTGCGTTTTGTCAGAATTTATTTCCTGGGAATTGAACCCATGACCTTGGCACTACCAGTGCTATTGCTCTTCGGGCTGAGATACTGGAACCTGCCTGCATCACAGCTCTGAGTGAACTGAAAAGTTCTTTATTGGCATCGATGGTTCCATGAAGAACCTTTAACATCCATGGAAGCTTTCCAGTGCACAAAAGGTTCTTTACAAGATTTTTTAGATTATCAAGATGTTCTTTACCCTAAGAAGGAAATGGTTCTTTAAGAACTGTTCACTGAAAGGTTATTTGAGGAACCAAAAATGGTTCTTCTAAGTCACCAGTGTACATGGTAGTGAGATCAAGACCTAGATTTAAACAAGCCTATTTTTCATAATGTACATCCAAAGAAAAATTGCAACAGTTTGTTTCCTGAAATATAATAACACTTGCCTGATACTTACTCTCAAAGTCTCGAATGATAAGACAAGGAGAGCAAGAGCATCTGATGCCCTTTTATTGTCTCAGATTCCCAAGACATCTGTTCATATCCCAACAGGCCTAAAAGGAGAATGCGCCCGGATGCGTCTCGCTCGCAGTCATCTTTCAAAGTATACTCAACCACAGATGACCGAGTTCGATAAATGCAGCAGTACAATTTTTTTCTGTACTCTACCAGACATCGGAGGGTAGCATCGAGTCGTGTCAGCAACGGGATCGGAGAAGAAAAACAATGTATCCACTGTTGCAACATAGCTCAGAAGATACATTCTTACTTATCTCCCTCCATGAGTTTGCCACCCTAAACAAGTCTTTGTACTATTTCAAACATGAATTGTAGAAATGTGGGTATCTCTTCGCACAAACGCTCGTCAAGTTCGCCGTCCATTGTCGTGTTTTCCTTATTGTTTCAAGCCTGTTTTTCAATCACTCTTTCCACACTCTTCTTCGACAACTGTACACCGTGCTCAGTACTGTGCGTATTGCCACCTAGTGTCCCGCTATTGCACGTGCACCGCGGTCTCAAAATTTGGGCTGTGTAGCAAAACTGCATTCTAAAATCCACATTTGTGAAAAGTGTGTTTCTGTAAAATATTAAGCAGCATTTCTATACCTCAAACAGTAGAGCATTCCGCAATAAACGTCAAGATCGTGGGTTTTATTCCCGAGGAATTCATAAACTTAAAATAAAAGGTACAGCTTGAATAAAATGAGCCTCTGCCAAATGCATAAATGCTTCAGTGTGGTATATGATTTATTTAAATGTGAAGTCAATAAATACATCAAATGAACTATTTCTGAATGCCTAAAGCAGTTTACAATGTCACTTTTTAACCTAGCCATAATGAAGCCATGCAAACCACATTTCAAATCCGAATTAAACATATAATGATGTGCTCTGAATCCACCAGAAACTCCAATAGTATCAGCACATTCTGACAGATGTCACTGCCTTCACCTCTCTACAATTGCCCATTAAGTGAGAATTTATAACATTTTTGTCGCTTAACTGCTTCCTCCTCTGTGACTCTCTCAGTCTCCTGCACAAGTCTACTGCTCAGCCCCATAGAGAATGAACCGCTTACTTTCTGCACCATGTTTGGTTGGGCAAAGAGAGTAAATGATAGAGAAGTGAAATAAAGTTTTAATAAAGGTTGTTTGAAGGATTGGACGTGGGGACCAAAGACATTGAAAGACACAGCTACACTTTGAACTTGTAATTACTCCACCATAGAAAATGACAGATTAGAATCATCAACCAATAGAAAATGGCTGTTTCCCTGTAATTACAAAACAGACAGAGACAAAAAGAAACAAAGGACATAAAGCATCACAATACACATCCTGTCACCACAGACACTAATGAGAAACAGATAGAGAGAATGTGGGGAGGGGAAAGATAAACGGGTAAAGCTCAAGTCTGTTCATTTAGAAAAGCGCTAAAGACGTAAAAATGATTATCAGCGTTCGTTATAAAACTCTTCATAATTGGTGTCAGAGTCCAGTTTAGATTTGAAAAGAAATCCTAATTGACTAATGTGTTGGGGGAATTTGTGTGCAACAATTGGAACAAAAGACTTAGGAAAAATGATATTTGTTGAAATATCAAAACCTCTTTAAAACATGGCTTTATATTGCAGAACCAATGCAGATCAGCGTAGATCAACTGTTTATCGTGAGAATGAATATTGTGTCCTCAGGTGAAGTCAAATTAAGATTTGCTTTGTTAAAACACTTGATGGCCTCAACACAATAACATATTTATGTACGCCACTGTATACAAGCAAAACAAATAGAAGCACAATTACAGAGAATATATTAGGATTAAAGGGGAAACAAGGCACATTTTCATTTTAATTAAATATGTTTATTATTTATTTCAGAAGATATGGCTCAGGAAGCATGGGGGATAACCAGCTGATTTCAAAAGCATGATGGGAAATAGAAGAAGCTGATTGTGATGCATTGATAACATCATGCTGGGCATTATTATAGTGTTTCACTGTTAATTGCATTTGAGCTTTTAAACTTGAAACTTGAAATAATTTTCCTATTCTGAAGTGCAATACAATAGTCATTTTGTGGAAATAATGTAGCTGAACACAAATAAGGCTGTAAACAAAAAAGTTGATTTGTTAGAGTGATTTTCTTTATTTGAGAATGTTTACATGCAAATCAAAATTGAAATTAAGCTTATTAGAACATGATAATGGAAGAAAAATGTGTTTTCATGAGATTACGTTTTAATTCCTCTCTATATTGACGCCAGTTTATGAAGCAAATCACTTGCTTTGGATGAAAAGTGACTGTTAAATTGATAAATATAACTACATTTTGCTTCATTTATTTATTTAAGAAATACAAAGTTCTGTCATGAAACACTAGATGGTGCAGGCTAATTGGTCCTTAACTCAATCTGCTTTCAATCACATCATTATAGGGCACAGCTGATTGGTTCCTAATGTATCAGTAGCCAATGAGCTTGCTCCTCAACTTTCAAATACTTGGTCAGTGTTTGCTGTAGGAGTGAAACACACTTTTAGAAACCCTCCACCCTCCCCAGCTCCACCTGTATAGATATGCTATGGGTAATTCATATATGCTATATTGTACAGCAGCATGTAGAGTATTTATTGGCAGTAGCAAGTCCTGTACTTGTTCTACAGCACCAGAAATAAAGGCAGTGTAGCAGATTTATTCCACCAAGACCAAACATATTAACATTGTCATATCCATTACCATGCCAAAGAGAATTGTCATGATAGACATCATTGTTATTGCTTAATAGAAAACACTGATTAAAGAATTTCCATTAGGTAACAAGAAATTGTTACCAGCACCATTCATATTTATGGAGAGACATGGTGATGGGGGGGGGGGAATGAGGAAAATTTCAGTTTCAGTGTTTTTGCATTCACTTTGCAAAAGTTTTGCGAGCAAATGCAGAAGCATTGAAATAGATTTTTTCCGTCACCATATTCCATTAGGGGCTCCTTACACATTAGCTGGTTGGACAAACAAACTAGCCATGGTATATGGCAAGATTAAAGGCAGCAACTCTGTGGGAAAAAATAAGATTTTTCACATTCAAATTACAAATGCAGTATGCTAATTCTAGGCTGTTTTGTTTTTCTGAAAATTAAACCCACTTTCCAAGGTTTGACACTGGGTACTGTACACACAACAACAAAGATGTTTGCTCTGAAAGTAAGGGAACTTTTTTTGCTTCACATCTGGGAAAAAAGAACTGTAGATGGCTCACAGAAAATGTAAACTTCTATTTTCCCATAAACTCTGTAAAAAACTTAACTTTGACCATGTTTATCATAAGTTCGGGCTCATGTTTATTCACACTTAACATAGATGTTTATCCTGGGAGATAACATATCTTGTATATACGTTATATATCAAGAGGGTAATATTTTACTTTTAGCTATTTAATTCCATATACCAGTAAAACATTTCTATTTTTACCCTTTTTGTTTTTATCATTAATAAATATATAAATACTGTACATTGAGTATAGAGAAAACCTTTAAGGGAACCTTTACTAAAGATTTTGAACTATACTATACTATACTATCACATACTATGATATATTAAGGAAACCTTAATGTAGTGTGCTAAATATTTTGAAATATTATATGTGGCCCTGGACCACAAAACAAGTCATAAGGGTCAATTTTGTGAAATTGAGATTCATTCATCATCTGAAATGAATAAAGCTTTCCATTGATGTATGGTTTGTTAGGACAATATTTGGCTGAGATACAACTATTTGAAAATCTGGAAGCTGAGGTTCCAAAAAAAATCAAAACATTGAGAAAATCGCATTTAAAGTCCTTAGGAAAAATAATTTTTTTGATATATTTACAGTAGGAAATTTACAAAATATCTTCATGGAACAATCTTTACTTAATAGCCTTGTGATATTTGGCATAAAAGAAAAATCAATAATTCGATTATCGATTATACTCTCATATGTTAAGGGAACCTTAAGGTATAGTGTCCTAAAGATTTTGAAATAACACATATGTTGAAAAATCAAGATAAAAAGTATATCTTGATCTGATCTGCAGGGCAGCTGAGTTCTGATTGGAGCATTTTGTCCACTCTCAACGAGTCAGCTTTTTACTGTACACTATTAATAGGCACAATGACCCCTCAAACAAAAGGGTCAGTTTGCATTGGTGCCTCCAACACGCTCTAGCCAGAACTGTGTACTCGCTGAAAAAAGGTAGAAAAACAACAGCAGGCTTTACGGCTAACCTGACACTGCCTAGTTTATTCTTTGTGCATCGGCATCACAGATCTCTTCAGGTTCACTGGCAAACTCAACAAACACGGTAAGAGATCACTTTGGTTGAGATGAATTTGAATATAAAAGTATTTACCAAAACAGTATTTGTTGTTTTTAATTTTGCTATTTCCATTGCAACAAATCCAGCATACATAAACTCTGGAGCCCAGAAGTCTGGAAATAGAAAATTTAGAACAAATGAACAAATTATGTGAATTGAATCAGAAATGGACTAGTTCTAAATCACTAATCAAATAAACACATTTGTAACACTGATCATTGGAACGTGTAGACGGTCAGATGTACTCGCTTCCATTACTTGCTTCACGATTATCAGATTTTGTTCATGTCAGTTTAAATCAAAAGAGTCAGAAACCATAAACCAAGACATTCTGAAATTCATACAAACGCATCAACTTTTATGAAATGATATTTTCTGGATATAATTTGTTATGATGAAAAATTATTAAATTAGGAAAGACTGCAATTGGACGCAGACTTTTGGACCCCGTAAAATAATGACCAATTGTCTGGTTTTTATGTAGGGTGATGTCGTACCATAAAAAAGTGCTATAATTATCACAAGTGACAGACAAATTATAATTGAATTATTGTAATGATTATCTTTATAGTAAAGGATCACCGAGCATTGAAAAGGCTCATTATGGAAGGCACTAAAGGACACATTTTGCAGCTAATGGTGATGGGCATTTTGCTGGGGTAAGGTTCTTAATACCCATAATTCCAAAACCTCTTTCATGGTATCCTATATAACAAATTACAGTTCTTATTCCATTTATAGTAGAGAAAGAAAAATCCATTTTCCTGAGAAGAAAAGTCCTCCATCTGTTAGCCGTAGTGCTTTTATCTCAGACGGTTTCTCTGTCTACCTGCTATTATTGTGAGCAAATGAACCAATTATCTAATTTCATTATATCCATCCATTATACGCAGATAAGAACACGTGTTTTCACAGTATCTTGTATCTATTTAGTAAGAGAGATAAGGATGCTTTCTTTGCGTCATCTGACCTCTGCTTGACCTCATAGCACAGCCTTCTCAGGATACAGGGCCATCCAGACACCTGACTATGATGACTCCTCCACGCCTGAGATCCTGAACCCTTCCTGGATGTCCACCATCCCTGACGTCCACTCCCTATCAGAAGTGACGATGCCCGGCACACACAACACCATGGCCTTCTATGGCGGCTCACTAGCCGAGTGTAATTCCTGGTCCCTCTCTCTCCAACTGCGTGCTGGGATCCGTTTTTTGGATATCCGTGTTCGGCACGTGAAAGGCAACTTGACCATCCACCACGGAATCTCATATCAGTATGCTCACTTTGGGGACGTGCTGATGGATGTGGTGGCTTTCCTAAGAGAGTATTCTTCAGAAACTGTGCTGATGAGGCTGAAAGAGGAATTGAGTAACACGCAGGATATCTACGGGACCGTTGTGCGCTATGTTAATGAGTATGCGCACTGGGACCTGCTGTGGCATAGTCGTGAGATGCCCACCATGGGAGAGGCGCGAGGAAAGCTGATCATTCTGCAAGACTTCACCGGCCCTGACCTGGGCATACGCTACAACTCATTGGACATAGCAGATGACTGGAAGGTAAGCATGCATTTGAAACAGTTAACCCTACATAAACTCTGGGTAAAACAAATCCTTAGGATTTAACAATTAATCCTGGACTGTGTTGAGAAGTAATGCATTACAATATTGCTTTATTTTACGTTAAGTAACTAATTGCGTTACTTTCTATGAAAAGTAATGTATTACATTACTTTTGTGTTACTTTTTCTCACCTGGGCTGGGCTTGATTGTTTATTTTTTAATAACAACAAAAAAGGTTCTATTTTCGGCAAATGTTAAGGCCCTTTCACACCAAAAGTGAAATGAATAAGCCTAAAGGAGAAGGAAATGCATATTTACGCCTGTACAGTAGAGGGCGCAGCTCAAACCAACCTTTCAGCTGTGCTGCCATTCTGGATCAAAGAAGAATAGGATACAGGAGATTCAACACTCTTATTTCTAAATCTAATCTAAAGTCATTTTTGCTTATTAGTATGGTTGAATCAGTTCATTGAAATTCAGCAGCAAATACAGTGGTTAATACATACAATTAGAATTAAAAACACAAAGTATATTTGTGTAATTTAATATAGTTAATTATTACAGGTTTGCATACAATTCTGAGATTGCATTTCACTGTTTTTATTCGTTTTGAGAAATACTGAATCTTTTTGTGCAAGTGAGATGAGTAAATGCATGTTCACATTTAGTCTAGAACTAAAATAAGCATCAGCGAACACAACACCTCTACACTTTATTTCTCTCAACATTGCGACAAGAGAGCTGTCAGTCAATAATTGAGAAAAAATAACTTGCATTACTTATTTGAAAAAGTAACAGATATTTTGAAGTAAATTGAAAAAGTAATGCGTTACTTTACTTGAAAAGTAATCTGATTACATAACTCAAGTTACTTGTAATGAGTTTCCCCCAACACTGATCTTGGGTATTCATAAGCTGTGTGTGTACATTCCAAAACCCTGCGTTAATGTCCATATTTGCATATTTGTGTTGCCACTTACTAGTCAAACGCTGCTCACAATATCTGTACATAAGGGCTCTAGCATGGTGCATCCTCATATTATATACTGGCGACAGTACAATTAAGTTTATCTGGACTATAAAGGTAAGAATGAAATGGTCTCTTCTTCACTCCAACTCTCATGTTTTCTGTCACCATTTGACATTTCCCCCTTAAACGTTGAAACGACTGTTTTTACAATGCGCTGTGTTTCTGTTACTGTCCAAAGTATATGAATATGACACGCTATTGGTGGGGTGCTAACTCTGCTCGGGAGGAGGGTTTCACAACCGTGGGTAAAAGGCAGTGCTAAACCCACTTCCTTTACCCAAGTTAGGGACTTTTCAGATTGTTCATATTCTTGATTTAGCTTGTAGAGAAAATGAACTTTTCACACTCTGAATATTCATTGTCCAGCAGCTTCTAATAATGGTTCAGTCATTATCTCATTTTTCTGAACCAACAAACATTTTTGAAATTTCTGACTCTTATGTCTTGCTTAGTCATTTTTTATGCATTATGGATAAACAATTAAATAATATTTTCACTTTTTTTGTTGCATAATTTGACCTAGTTGCAGCTTGATTGGAAATGACAGGCAATAGAAATATTCTATTAAAAAGTGAGATTTATTTTTCTTTATTTCCTTCATATATCACTTTTCATATCCCACGCCTGATTTTCGTACACTATACAGTACACTATATTTTGATAAAACTTTATTAGAGCCAGAAATTTTAGTTGCGGTGTAAAAGGTGCGAAAATTGATATGCATATACTACCATTCAACAATTGGGATCAGTAATTTTTTGTGTTTGCTTGTTTTTATAAGAACTTAGTTTTATTCAGCAAGGATGCAGTGATTTGATCAAAAGTGACAGTAAAGACATTTACAGTGTTACAAAAATTGTAAGTAAACGCTGTTCTTTTGAACTTTTTCATTCAACAAAGAATCCTTGTGATGGATTTTCATTTTAAGATGGAAAGTTTGGTTCTGCCACAACGATGAAATACAGTTCACGAAAGGCATATGAAAAGAAGCAAAAATAAATAAAGGCAAAGCAACAAAGCTTCTGAGACAGTTTAATGTGTTTTAATATTCACATAACAAAAAGAGTAAAAAATCTTCTCAACTTCAAGAACATAAAAGCGCCTGTGGTCGAAGAACCAAACAGGAAAGAGAGCAATGGGGTGCGAGAAAATATATTAAATTATACCATCGTTTGAATCATTTCAAAGGGTTCCGGGAAACAGACTTACTGAGATCCTTATGAGTCTCTTTATATTCGGTTTCCAGAGTGTAATCTTCATCTGTCAACTGTCTTTAAAAATCCATCAGAGAGAGTTTTCGCTCCCTCACCACATTTTTTTTTTAAAAATTGTAATGATAAAAACTTTTTCTCGCCCCAGGTGTCCTCTCTGCAGCCGGAGGAAGTGGAGAAGAAATGGAGAAGTGTCTCCACTCATCTGGAGGCGGCTACAGTTGGTAACAAAAACCGTACGTTCCTCACCTACAGCAGCGGTGCCAGTATCCTGGCACATCCCAACGCCCTGGCCCAGCTAATAAACCCCCGCCTGAACGAATATTTGACAGGCTATGTCGGTCAAAGAAAGCGGTTTGGTATTGTAACAATGGACTTTCCAGGTGCCAAGTTAGTGCAAACTATAATAGGCTTCAATTATTGAGAATCAACGGCAGGACGTCAGGACCAATACACCTGGAACTCACCAAAATACTTCATTAATTGACACAAATCCCAGTCGTACTGTGACTCAAATTACCTATACCCTTGAATTTTCCATGACCGTGACAGAAAAAGTTTGAGCTTGCTGGCAAAATTTGGAAAATCTGACTTAATAAAGCTCTGTGACAAATTTCTGTCATAACACCATGTTATGACAAAATTTGAAATAAAATGCTCTCCTGTCACTTCATAAGGATTTTAATAAGACAGCTGCATTTTCATAGCACTGAAAATAGAACACACTGTCCTCCTTTTTGTGTACAACACAAAGAGAAGGTGTTAACTGACATCCATCTCAGAACAGTCTTCAGCAAACTGAGTTACCTCAAAGTAGAACAAAAGTTTGATTTTCAGTAGTATTACGTAAGTCTCAGATGTTACAAACAGAAACTTTCTCACACTAACACTGTTGGTTTTATTTTCTGTTCTATTTCAAGGACAAGTTCAAGTTTTAAATCATATCTTTGTCACAGTGGTGGAGCGCTGCTGTTTGCCCCCGATGCTTATCTCAATGACAGGGCCTGCAATGAGTCATCAGTGCAAAAGAAAACGCTTATGTGTGCAGCAATGAATCCTGCAAGTAATATATAATAATACAGCCTTGAAAAATGCCTGAACATATATTTTAAAAAAGAGAAACTGAACTTAATCTGGCCAAACAATTCATCTGTTTTTTTAAATGTCGTACGGCCCACATTTTATGCTAATGTTAAGGATAACTCATGATTTTAAGCACAAATGCATCACCCAGGAATTCTAGAAGAGCATATACTGAAATTACAACCATATTAACCAAAAATTAAGGCCACATGAACATAACATCCAAATGCATTTGAAGCACGCTTTTGTAATACATGCAACTGCTTAGGTTGGAAAATGCTACGCTGTGTTTTCAATTTGAACAGATTTTAATACACTAGACGCTTACCGACTTTGTTAATGTTTACAGAAAAAAAACTGGCCATCATACGCTTAATGTCTGAGCATCACACACTAACAGACTTTCAAGTCTGAACACAACCAACTCACACAGAGACATGTGCCTCGTTGCTATACGCATGACAAATGAAAAGAGCGATCGGCTCAAAACATCAAATATTTTTGATAGCCTCTGACTGTATGGAGTCTTAGACTGAAGCTAGAAAATCAAAGTCTGTGCCATTCATACATTTTCTGTGAGCTATACACAAAATCTGCGGACTGGCTCAGACTTTCGGCAACTAGTTTTGAATCCTTCACACTGTAAATCAGAGCAAATATCTGGGCAAAAGCTGTGTATTGTATTAAAGGGGTGGTTGATTATGATGTAACTTTAGTTAGTGTGTAATGTGGTTTGAGCATAAACAGCGTCTGCAAAGTTACGCCGCTCAAAGTTCAATGCAAAGGTAGATATTTTCTTTTAAAAAATTCACTGTTTAAGAACAAACGAACGCCACTTCTCTAAAAAAAAACCCATCAGGGACAGATTGATCTTCTGCAGAAAGTATCGTGAATGGACTGCTGAGGACTGGGGCAAAGTCATATTCTCCGATGAAGCCCCTTTCCGATTGTTTGGAGCATCTGGAAAAGGCTTGTCAGGAGAAGAAAAGGTGAGTGCTACCATCAGTCCTGTGTCATGCCAACACATGAAAGCATCCTGAGACCATTCATGTGTGGGGTTGCTTCTCATCCAAGGGAGTGGGCTCACTCACAATTCTGCCCAAAAACACAGCCATGAATAAAGAATGGTACCAAAACACCCTCCAACAGCAGCTTCTTCCAACAATCCAACAACAGTTTGGTGAAGAACAATGCATTTTCCAGCACGATGGAGCACCGTGCCATAAGGCAAAAGTGATAACTAAGTGACTCGGGGACCAGAACATTGAAATTTTGGGTCCATGGCCTGGAAACTCCCCAGATCTTAATCCCATTGAGAACTTGTGGTCAATCCTCAAGAGGCGGGAGGACAAACAAAAACCCACTAATTCTGACAAACTCCAAGAAGTGATTATGAAAGAATGGGTTGCTATCAGTCAGGATTTGGCCCAGAAGTTGATTGAGAGCATGCCCAGTCGAATTGCAGAGGTCCTGAAAAAGAACGGCCAACACTGCAAATACTGACTCTTTGTAAATGTTATGTAATTGTCGATAAAAGCCTTTGAAACGTATGAAGTGCTTGTAATTGTATTTCAGTACATCACAGAAACAACTGAAACAAAGATCTAAAAGCAGTTTAGCAGCAAACTTTCTGAAAACTAATATTTATGTAATTCTCAAAACTTTTGGCCACGACTGTACATAAACCATGCCCTCGGAAACACCCAACAAAGGGGTGAGGACAACACGAGTGCAATAGCATGTCATAAAAGCAAGATAACAACATAAGTTATAACTGTAATTAAACTAAACTACACCTTTTTATATTCATGCAGCATATATTCTCTGGCAGTTCCCACACGAGCGATTTATAGATTATCATGACAGAATATGCTAATCAATGACTTTAAGATAGTCAACTCCGCATCAGCAACATAAATTCATCAACTAAACATTCAGAAACGTCCTGTTGCTTTCTACATGTTTTCAATTGACCCTTTGCCGGCAGTTTGATTGACAGGCGATCTGACCAATCATAACCCTTAATCCGCCATTTTGTCTGACAAAGCAGTCAGGGGAGTTAGTAGATGGTTGGTGAACTTGAAAAATTGTGTGTAATCACGTCTTTCCGCGGTTGAAACAATATTCATTCTGATATTCATTTGACACCAAAAGTAACCTGCTCTGTCTTGTCTGTCCACGTGTTGTTTTTCACTGTGTGTGAACATGATGTGTGGCGTGAGAGCGTGAGAGCTTGTCTTTGTGACCGGTCGATTCTTTTTGAGTCTCTCCATCATTGTATGACTCCGGTTTGAACATAAAAGGCTGAACAGTTTCTGACATTTTCAGTGAGTCTGCGTGAGGTAATCGGCGCTGCTAACATGAGCTCCTGAAACTCCACCCTCTTCTTGGGAGCTGCAGCTCATTTGCATTTAAAGGGACACACACAAACGGAGCATTTTTGCTCACCCTCAAAAAATGACAAGTTTAATGTGCTATGAAAAATTATCTGTGGGTTATTTTGAGCTAAAACTTACCATACACACTCTGGGGAAATCAGAGACTTATTTTACATCTTGTAAAAGTGGCATTATATGACCCCTTTAAAGTCTTTTCTGTAAATCCGCAATGTGATTGCATGAATTCTGGTCTCAGGTGAAGCTATTACAGAAAGGCTTGGCTCTACGCGAGGCACTTGACTGTTAACACAGCAGGAGGTAGCTAGCTTTACATCTTCAATGTCACGCTTCTGTGTCCCATCATCTCTTTCCCCCTTGTCTATGACATCAGATGAGTGTTCCCGTCCCTGGCTCTGCACACCCGGGTAACAAGGCACAGAGAACGACACCCCATGAGAGGAACAGAAGGATGGCAGAAGGTGCGTGAATGTGTTTAGCTCTGCGTTCAAATCGTTTTTTCCTCCCTCTGTTGCACGCAGATTGGGACAATGAAAAAGTGGGCTGCAAATTTGATGCAAGACAGGCTGTGACTGAAGATGACAACAAGGCCATCAGACATTTTGAGTGAAAGACATCAGTGTTGGGGTGAGAATGTAAGAAGTTTAACGATTGATTCCTCTTCCTGTTAAAGATTTTGTAACTTAATACTTTTTGAAATCGGGGAAGAAAAAAAAAATTGGGAAAAAGAAATGCAATTCTGTCGCCAAATGCTGGTATCATTTTAACAATAGCAGTAAAACAACAGATCATGGTATATTTGATCCATTCCTTGTTTTTAAAGATGAAATTAGTGACTTTTACATGATGGAATTAATAAGTTACTGTGGTTCAGTGAGTGAGTCTGATTAACTGCTCCAACTGATTCATAAGTGTTTGTGATTCACTAAAAAGAACCAGTTCATGAGAGTCTTTCATCCAGGAATCTTGTTGTTTGTACACGTATTAGTACATGAAGGAAATGTTATTTAAAGAAATGACATTTTTATGGTCTTAGTTTTAGTTAACCATTAACCATGGGTTCCAGTATTATATTTTACATTTTTAATGCCCAAGGATGATCACTATAATGTTAACTATAACTAAACAATAATGATTCTAATTCTGAGAATAGGACAGTCAGCACCACAACTAAAACAAAAACAACACAGAGGAACAATATAGTTGGATTTTCAAAATGATATTTCTTTCCCCCAGCTGATGAACAAAAAAAACAATAGTGCGTTTACATGCACTCTCATAATCAAAATACTTTGATCAAAAGAAAGCGATTAATCTGTAGTAAGCACTGTGACGAGCAGGGCGGGCGCGAGCAGTGAGGGAATGGCGCGACGCCGGTGACGCGAGTGATAATGAGCGTCAGCTGCGCGGCGCACCGGTCTGATATCTCTCATGGAGGCTCTCCGGAAGCACAAAAGAGGAGCGACAACAGGTAAGGACGAGAGGGGACCAGGTCTGGACTTTATTTATATATTCTCCGTGAGGAACTGCTGGCATTTTACTTTCGTTTTGTTGTTTGTTTATTTCGGATATTAAAAGTTATGTTGAAAGTTCGCCGGTTCCCGCCTCCTTCTTCCCGTACTTAAAAATGTGTTACAAGCATTATCGCATTATACTAAGTGATGTAGGCCTACGCTGATTTTAATCGTAAAAAACAGGCATGTAACACTTAAGGTAGCATTATTCCCGCTCTGGACCAAAGTGCGCGTGTTGATGCGTCTGAACATCTGATTGCGATTAAGACCTTACTCTGATTATGAGAAATAATCGCATTATTGGTGCACATGTAACCGTATTGACAGCCAATCTAGTTTGAGCGTTTAAAGTTGCAGAGGACATAACTGCAGCATGCAATTAGAAAACAAAAAACAGAATATGCTGGTTATGTATGTTTTGAAGAATGGAAACTGGTTTATCCTGATCATTAGCTGGTTCCGACCAGATTAGGACCAGCATAAACCAGCTTCCATTCTTCAAAACATACAAAACCAGCATATGCTGTTTTTTTCAACAAGTTGTCCATTAGTGTGACAGAAACTTTCATCAAAGGTCAGCGGCAAAGACGGTGCTAAAATGAGATTAAAAGGTTAGTTCACCCCAAACTGAAATTTCTGTCATTAATTACTCACCCTCATGTCCTTCCAAACACGTAAGATCTTTGTTCATCTTCGGGACACAAATTAAGATATATCTTAATCCCCCATTCAAAGCATTAAAATTACCATCACTTTATAGGTCCAGAAAGGTAATAAAGACATTGTTAAAATAGTCCATTTGACTAGAGTGGTTCAACCTATAATGTTATGAAGCGATGAGAATACTTCTTGTGCACAAAAATAACAACTTTAACAATTTCTTCTCTACCCTGTGAGTCTACTAGGCAGTTGATGCAGTGCAGTGCAGTGTAAAGAATGACGGTAATTATGTTGCTTTCTATGGGGGATAAAAAAACTCTTGGATTTCATCAAAGATTTCTTAATTTGTGTTCCGAAAATGAACGAAGGTCTTATGGGTTTGGAACGACACGATGGTGAGCAATTAATGACAGAAATTTCATTTTTGGGTGAACTAACCCTTAAAGTACATAAAGTATATTAGTATTATTTAACATTTAATTATTGCAGGTTTCTTTTGATTTGTAATAATGTGGATTTCATGGTTTTTATTCATAAGAGGGAATACAGAACCTGTTTTTGTTAAATTGAGATGAGTAAATGCCTGTTCACATTTAGTTCAGAGCCAAAATAACCGTCATGTTCACACAGCACACGTAACCCCTCTGCACTCACTCCCAAATTCTCTCAACATGCCATGAGTCAGTGAATGGGTAACTTGTGTTACTTATTTGAAAAAGTCAGATATTTTGTTGTAAATTTGCATTACTTTACTGATTACGTAACTCGCATTCCCAGCTCTGTTTTTCTTTATAGTTATTGATCTTGGTGTGAACAGCCCAACTCTGGCTGAACCAATTCCCATTTCCCAAATCTAGTTGTAATACTATTTGTTCGATCAGTGGCTGACCAGGGGTGCTTATTTTGGGTATCTGTTTTGAGAACAATGTTTATTTTTGCAATTTGGTTGCATTAGAAAATATTTTACTTTTTACTGTTATATAGTAATATTTTTACTGTTATTTTTCTGCTTTTTACATATATGGTGAAAAGGGTGCTTTTGTATTTCATTTGTCAGTAAATTATAATTAATAAAGAAATGTTATAAACAAATAGAAATGAAACATTTGCACATTGTTTGGTATTTTAGAAATTTAATGTGTAACTTAAAAAATAATCTGACTGCATAACATTCAAAAACTATTTCACTTGAATTTTAGGTGCCTCGCTGCACAAAGTAAATAACACCAATTACAACCGTAAGAACACATCTCGGCAATAGTGTGCGTCATGGTGCTCAAATCAATCCGTCTTTTAGCCTGAATAGTCTTTAATGACAAGTCATTTGTGCAGTGCAACCCTTGCTGATCTGAATTCATCCTGCTCAGTGTGCATTAGCTTGGCTGAATTGATTTTCCAATGTAAAAAATAATAATCTTAGAGGGTGTTAAGCCTGGTGCGGTCATTAACCTGGTCCCTTCTTTGTCCTTGAATATTACTGGTCTGATTTGTACAAATTCATCATCGACTTTCTTTGCATGAGTCATAAGACCTAATTGTAATGCACTTACAAAAAGTGCCGAGGCACTAAATTACACTGCCATTAGCACAAATTAAACTTCCTTGTGTAATGAGACAAAACTAGTTCATCAGCTCCAGTGCTATAGACTGTTGCTATAGCTATGGCTTTTCTAACAGCACTTGAACTAATAACCTTACAGACTAACATGTCCTTCAGAGAGAAAAAAGACTATTATACTCTGTTCTTAGCAAGTCAACTACAATTAACAAACTGACAGAGTATTTATTAGCAGTTTTGTTAAGTTATTTTTGGAAGCTTGAGTAGATATATTAGCTTTCCATTACACCTATAAGCATTTGCATCCAGGTATAACTGCATTTTCATAATTAAATACAGTATGCATCTTTAAATGGCTAGTTTAACCAACTATTTATTACGTATTTTTTCACGTATAGACGATAATGTAAAAACGATCCCTGTTCACAAGGTTCCGCAAAAACGGCTAAAATGGCAGTAGTTGGCGATGATAATTTGTTAATAAACACTACAGACTGAACACGTAATACGCATGCACATGGCGTCACAGAACCTGATTTACAACGTGTTCCTGGATCAGCATCTTTGTTGACCCTGGAACAACATTGCAATCAACCAATCAGATTTCAGTTTACAGTTTATGTTAAGTTTAGGCTTGCATTCAGGGTTTGGTGCTTCTATAACAATGTTATTCACCTGTCATTTCCCTCTGATTTTTGGGACAAGTTATGGGTTGTGATAGGTTTAGGGGTAGGGGTACGGTATGGACTACATTTTCAGACAGATCAACAGAGTATGTGACCCTGGACCACAAAACTGTCACATGGGTATATTTGTAGCAATAGCCAACAATAGATTGAATGGGTACAAATTAGATCATGTTCCATCACAATTTTAAAGGCATTTATCTCTAAATTTTTTTTTTTTTTGCACCCTCAGATTCCAGATATTCAAATAGTTGTATCTCGAGCAAATATTGTCCTATCCTAACAAACTATAGTTTGATATATATATATCAAAGGAAAGCTTATTTATTCAGCTCATTCAGATGATGTATAAATCGCAGTTTGAAAAATTGACTGGTTTTGTGTTCCAGGGCCGCATATGTTGACCCAAGAACATGTCTAACTCGGCGACATGCCAATTTGTTTGGGTTTTTTTCGCTTGCATTTTCAGGCCGCCAAAACACCCTCGTCGTGTAAATGAATGGCCAAAACGCATAAAAAATTTTACCGTTTGTATTTGAAAATGGTCCTGTTTTAATGTCCTCTAAATGATGACTGAAGACTGTATAAGCCTATATTTGTCTGAATATGCAATTGTTTGCCCTCCCATGACACTTATATGTTTTGCTGTTTTAAATCATTTCGACCTTTTGCTCTAAACATATTATATTTCCTTTCAAATGCGTATTGTATATAAAATTAGTTTGACTGATGGATGCAGTGATTTTAGATTTATCATTTTTATTTCCTCCTTCCTAACTTGATTAGTGAAAAGGTCCCCTAAACTTAATTTGATGAGTGATATACAGCTCAATTTATAATCTTTAACATCTTTAACAAATGCACAGTTTTTTTTTTTTTTCTTCAAGAGACCTGTGTCACTACAGAGAGACAGCTTGCATGGTAAACATCTCGGATTATTAGTCATTTGACGCAGCTGTTTAATTGAGGTGGGACCGAGGGCTTCTCTGCGGTGAAAGACTTGCACAACAAATCAAAAATGTGTCACAGAAGCCGTTCGGTCTCGCCGGGAACTATGGGGGAGATTCGACTGATGATGACAACTTGAAAAACACGGTCCGAAAATGATAAAATGAACCGAGAGGGCAAAAAATGGTAGGGAGATGTAGAAAAAAGGATAATAAGACCCAAAAATGGAAAGCAGAAAGAGAAAGCGAAGGGAAAAAGAGGAAGAATAGGCGCCTTGCAGGGCAGGAAATGCTGGCAGAGTAAAGCAGGAGGGGAGGAGGAGAGAGAAAAAGGGGAGATTGGGAATCATAAAAAGAGGAAAGCGCATTTATAAACACGTCTCTATAGTAACCAACTGGTAATTTGGCTGGTGGGAGAGGGAGAGAGCAAGGGAGGGCATGAGGGAGCAGCATTTACCATAGGCCTGTTATTACGGAGAGAGAGGAGGAAGAGGGCCAGGAATAAAGGGATAAAACAAGGCTAGAGAGACTGTAATATGAAAACGAGGGATAGAGAGAAGGGGTTGCATTAAGGGAAAAGGGGTAGGGTGTGGAATACCAAATGAAGGTTACTAATAGGGCACAAACAGATGAGATTGGAGGGAGGAAAAACGAGGAAGACGAGATTACTGTATCAGACAAATTGCAATGGTCCTCAAGATCTGTCAGCGCTGAGCTGAGCGGCGGAAAGCTCTTATCTGATTTTAAATCACTCTTTAAAGGTTAGGCCAATCAAATTTGCCAAATTTGACAAGCGGAAGAAAGGAGAGCTTTCAAGGGACTGAAAAACAACAGTTTGGAAAAATAGTTTCTCTGTTGCTCTCATCTGGGGAAATTCATTGTGCGGTTCTCTCAATACAAATCTGCTTGTTTTGTAGAGTTGGGAATCGAGAACTGGTTTTTATTTAATAAAATAAAATCTTACATTAAGTTCTATAAAAAATAAATCCACTGGCCCAAATGATTTAGGATCTTGCTGTCTGAATTAAATATCGCCGAGAATAAATTCTATCTTCTACACTGAAGGAAAAAGTTCTTTTGCATTTTTTTTTTTTTCACTCGGATTAATTTCACTAAGATAAGTGAATTAAGCTCACAGTTTTTACTCACAAGGCAAGTGTTTGCACAAAATTAATTTCAAGTCGCATATTGCTTGTTTCGGTAAAGTAATTAATTACAGAAATTGAATCACCTTTCCCTTGAAAAAGTAAAGTCAATGATTTCTCTTCATTTTTCTTTTATGTAAATTACATAAGTGATACAGTATAGAACAATTCTATATAAAACAATAGTGGATTGAACACCAAAATGTAATGTCTGTTGTTAAAATGTGTGTTTTTAATGTAATCTTCTGAAATAAATAGGCTATAAACATTGAAACAGAAGCTCAACTGAACCTACTTGATGCACAATAACAAACCTATTGGGGAAGCTCAAACGTGCTGCGTAAAACACGCAATTGTTGAGTTAACATGTTTGAGCTTCCGTTTACCGTAACTGGTGTGTGAATAGAATGTTTTGAATGTAAAATGTTGAGTAAAAGCCTAAATTAAATATATCGAGTCGCTTCAGAAAATTTCGACTAAACCTCTCAATTCATTTGGATTCCATCAAAAGTGTGTTTCGAAGAAGATGAATGAAAGTCTTACGGGTTTGGAACGACTTTAAGTACTTTTTTAGAGCAACTTTCCCCAAAAACAGTATAGTCCGATGAACAACTGAACAGTTCACTGTAAAAATTATTCTTTTTTTTTTTTACTAGTTGTAAATAAAACAAAAGAATGTTGGAGTATGTTTTAAAGAAGAAAATGTCTTTTTATTTCAAAATTCCACATTTATTCAGTGAGTTACTTGCTTATATTCTTTGTAATTATTTGTGAAATGTAGTTATTTTAGAGTGAAAATGGTTTCTACACCTTTTTTTTTTCATAAAACAGTCAAAATGACTCATCAATCTGAATCACTTCACTCAGCTGAAGAGTCAGTGAACTTCCTGAAACACTGTTATTATGTTTGGTCATAATTTCCGCCCCAAACCGAAAACCATTACTGTGTTTTGTTGTACTTGATCGTGACACTTAAATTAGTGCAATTAATGACTATTCGTTCAATTTGAAAAGTGTAGTTAAAAATACACATCTGGAACAGATTTGCTTTAGTGATTGGTGCTTTTGGTAAATATTGCAAAAACATAATACTGATTTTGTTCAATACTTATACAATACTTACAATCATTTTGGTGCTTTCACAAAAGTGCCAAGAATCACTAATGGAACCTTTAAGGAATCAGAATCAGAGGGGTTACAATTGGATATGATTGCAATTCCTGTCATTTAAGTTTTGCTGCGATCATGTCACTGAAAGTGAAGTAAATGACACATTTCCTGTGTCCTCGCTCCCTCAGTGTGAACAATCACCGGCACTTATGACCCAGCTTCAGAGCGCTGATAATAGGGCCTGCTCTGCTCACACACCACTGCGGTGGGTTAGTGTTAGTGTTTGTGTGTGTGCGGTAGATCCCTTACGTGATAAACATACCCAAGTCTCACAAGCAAGTTGCATTCTGTGGCAGTTCTGGTTTCGGAATAGCCTTCCAGCTGGAGACGGGGATGGAATTGAAATGGTCCGTAAATTGGACTGTCTTTTGCTTCAATTTCCAAGCCAATTGTCGCCCCAAATTTTGAAATTGTATTGGAATTGACCTTGTCTGTGCCAAAGTGATTTTTGTTCCATACTTTTGTGCACCATCACACACACACAAACACACACACATACACTTTATTTCTGCATGTTTCTTGTTTTGTGGGTTTGGCTTTGTTAGTACATACTTTACTTTATTAGAGTTATAAAAAAAAAAGCAGTTTACAGCAAGGTTCTGTTAACATTAGCTAATTTAATAGCTATCATAAAATAACAATGAAAATACTTTTACAGGATTTATTTATTTCAGTTTATGTTCATTTCTACATATAGAAATGGTTTATATTGTCGCAATATGTAAACTATATTATCGCCCAGCAATATATTTCAAGTATAGTACATCCAACTTTACCAGCACACATACACGCATGTAAAACAAGAAATATATATATATCAAATCTCAGCTGTGTGATTGTTTATATCATTGGAAAATGTAAACTATATCATTGACCATCTCTGCTGAACTGCTAAATGCAACTAAGGGATGGAGATTCTGAGATATTATAAACATTAACTAAACATGAATTAACATTTTCTAAAGCTGCTTTGAAACTATCTGTATAGGTTTATTGTGAAAAGCACTGAACAAATAAAACTGACTTGACATGACCTTTTAACATTCAGAGCTGTATAAATTTACATTAGTATAGTTGTATTGGTAATTAGTATTGTTTATGAACAAACATAAAAACATAACCTTATTGAAAAGACAATGGCATGTTTCAGAGCAGAGAAACCAAACATGCGCTGCCCCCTATATAGAGTGCAACAATTCAGTTCTGGAAGTAAAAACTTCTCTCATTTTCTCCACCATGAAACTGATCTTTAATAAAAACTTATAAACCTTTAAAGGTCCCACTATAATGTACGAGGTCACTACTCAATGCTATTTGCTGCTGTTGAAGCCATCAACCTGCATTATTTCAACTTATTTTTAAAGTGATTGTTTAATAGCGGAATTAGTGGTGAAAAGACCCATTATGTTGTGCAGAAAATTCCACCAATCAGACAGTCAAAACAAGCAAAACATGCCGAAAGAGCTCTTTAGCTTCGCTCAGTCCCATCAAGCACAGCGAATGATGTGATTAAGTTGGTCTCCCCACACTTTCAAAATACTTTTGACACTGTACACTACAATCAGCTAATCTTTTCACAGTTTTTCATATAAATAAATTCATAGTTGCTGTGTGTGAATCGATGCCAAAGTGGTTTACTTCAAGCTGCTCTTGCATGTGCGATAATAATGATCCAAAAATCCATAATAGTAGGAGCCCTGCATTCCTAGATGTAATAATAACATTACATTTTTAATGGCGATATCCTGACCAGATAAAATATGTGTTTTCTGGGTATTTGTTAGGGCTCCCTGATTCCCAGGGGCCCTAAGCGGTCGCTTACCTTGCTTATTGGTTGTCCAACCATCCATTGGTTGCCTGTTGTTGTTTCTTTTAAAAAACTAAATAGCATTACACAATATTTTTTACAAAATAATATTTACTGAAATGAGGCTGTTTATCAGTATTAGCAGTGTCCTCTTTGTGAACAAATTGTTCCTTGGGTTAAATCTATTCAGAATCAATTGAACCGGTTCACAAAACAGTTCTGGGCTGCGTTGCTCAAAAGCATTGTGACCCTAAATTGATCGTAAAGACCATTAGTACTAATGGCGTTCAACGCTTTTGTGAACAGCCATGCACGATTCATTAACAAATTTAATGTGATTATGATTCTGAAGTCAACGATTCAAATAACTAGGACCTAAAAGAATCACTGAACTGATTCTTTGACTCAGCTGAATCACTGTTCAGTTGCACTTCAGATCAGTATTCTAGTGTTTAGTGATATTTAGTACAAGTTGATCTGTTCAAGTTTAAAGTGCACGATATACCCAATATACGAAATACGAACTAGAACGAACGAACTGATGTGACGTCATTTCAGACCAAAACGATTTTCGTATAGAGCCATGAACCTCCAGCTCTGCCTCTCTGGAGCTACAGCTCCTCCTCTCTCAACCTACTTTGGGCATGATGGGTGGAGCTGTATCCTCCAACCACACCCTAACCCTACCCATAACCCTCTCTCTCCACCCATTAAACAGGTTAACTCAACCCTTGAGCTCCAGAGAGGTGGAGTTGGAGGTCATTTTGCTCTGCAGCGAGCACTACTTGTTCGTTTTAGAAGTTCGAAACAGCTTGCCAAAGCGAAATCTTATTAAAAGTTTGCTTCAGCGTAATAGGAGGTGTGCGCTGAGGCTCCGCCTTCATTCACATGGAACCCTTCTCTAACCCATTTCATCTGTCACGGTAAGATCTCTGCAAGTGAAAACATGAACACACCGAGAAAAAAAAACTTAGCCTTGAGAATATCTGGGCCTTAATTCTCTTACCATAATATTTGTGCCAGATAAATAATATCAATTTGCAAGAAATTTATAAAACAAAAATCTTCAATGTAGTCAATCTACTTTTTATTAGAAGCTTATTGACTAGTTGATTCTGAGACACTGGTATCAACTCTCTATGGCAACCACACAGGGGTAATGCACTGGTGGGGCTGTTTCTCCTTCTGGGTGTCTTGCATTTTGGGACACCTGAGAATAACAGTAGAGAACACAGTTTCACCAGCACTAGCTAGACCCCCAGAGACTGCTTCCCTTGATAGGGGGAAAATGAAAACTCCCAGCCTAGAATGCTACATTAATCACATATGCAGTCCCACAGGACTAGCCAGGTCGCAGCGCTAGGGTTGAACCACAGTGAGTAGAGTATTAACAGCCGTGTACCACTGTCTCCGTGAGTGATGGTGGAACCCTCTAAAGGGAGTTTTCGCTTTAATTCATAAGCTGGAGAAGGTGGAATGGGACTCAATGTCACACTAATATCGCTAACAGTGAGCAAAACAAAACACTGCCCAACCCAGCAGGGTAGCGTGGACCTATAAAGACATGTTGTCAAGATTAATGGGCAGAACAAATCTACTTATATGCAGCCTGCTCGAGCCCTGACCTGAGGTAGCTTTGAGGGACCGCATTTCTTATATGTTTTGACTGTTGCATCGTGAGAAAGGTCCATAGGGAAATATATAAAGGACTAATGGTTGTCTGATATGACACGCATAGTGATTGCAACTGTTATATTGGTAAAGCTGTCATACAGTTCCAGTGTTGAAGAGTTTCTGATACTAAAAGTGTTTTATCTCTGGATTTAAGGAGCATAAACATCTCAGAAAGACTTTGCAATGAGTGTTTTTTTTTTTTTTTTGACGCATTAGATATCACAAACTAACAATTAATAATACTTTTAAATCCAAGTTATATTTTTTTAACATGTTTAAATTTGAAAGTTATTCAACTTTTATATGTTTAATATAATTATTTTGGGATTCTGTCGTTTTTGTATAATTAAATGTGTTCTGTATTTTTTGCTGCACAAGAAGTTTACAGTAAAAATACAGTAGTCCTTACAAAAAAGTAGAAAGAAATTTATTAGAAAGTATACATTGTGAGGATAATGATAATGATTGTGAGGCTCCTGTTGGTCTCATTTGTAATTATCAGATAAATTAATAAATACAATTTATTTTTATCATTCAACATTTTTAAGCAAAAGTTTTTCTTCTTTTAATGTATTACATTCGAAATGAACAACTGAATATTTATTCTTTAATATTGAACTAGATTAATAAATGCTGTAAAAACTTTTGTTATTTTTTAATTCATGAAATCTTACTTATTCAGTAATGATAATAAATTGATCCTTTCTGTAACGTGTTGCCATATTCTTTTTCCAGAGTGAGAGGATAGCAGGTTTCAATTCAAAAACAATCAATAACACTTTATAGAGGAACAGCAGCAGTTTATGTAGGTGCTCTGTTCGCTTTTCTAGCAAATGAAATGCCAACTCTCATTCCGGCGGAACTAGGAGTGAACTTCCGCTCCAAATAGATCCCAGTGAATCTTTGTGAAACACAACACTTAAATGTGTCCAGATAATGCTTCTAGCCTTTTCTCTCAAAACGTTTGTTGCCTCGCAGAAATATCGCCATTAGCCATCCATTATCATTTCTAAACGCCCTCCTAGACTTGTTACTATATTCCTCAGGCAATTATGACTCAGTGGAATGGAAAAAATGAAGTGCCGTTTCACAGTTTTTATGTGCGTGAGTGCGTTTGTACATCGCTCTCATCCGTCTCGGCCAATTTTGAGAACCCTGCGAAGGCTTGGATGGCTTAGCGGCCGTCTCTGGAACGAGAAGAACAAAAGTGGAGACAAACCAGAAATATAACAAAGAAAGAAAAGAAATACAATCCTCTTTTCCCCAGAAGGAGAAAAAAAACAAACCAAACATAAGCACCGGAGAGCTGAGATAAAGCGTGACTTATATTTTTCCACGCCAAAGGGAGCTGTTACGGGAGGAAATGCACAGAGAAGGTGGCCCTGGTTCCCGTAGCTCTCGGCTGACCCTGGTGAGTTCAGGCTTCCCCGTTCGGTCTTGGAGGAAGCGCTTCCCCAAGCAGTAGTGCGTTCCCACTTAATCCTGCTAATCCAGCATCTCTCCACATGCGGCTCTTGGAATCTTGTTACTTGGCTTTGATCTGTTGCCTGCAGAGAAGCCGTCCCAATGTGTTCCCTGCCACTGAAGCTCAGGCTGGGGCTCCAAAACCCCTCCAATGGTCCACAAGGAGAGGCAGAAACTGGCAGACGGCTCCTTCCGGCAACAGAAATATTTAAATCGTGTTAGGAGAGCATTTGTTCGGGTCACATTCGCAATGACCTTGGAATATTTCGTTCTTAGCAGGGCCAAAAATAGTTATTTACTTCTAACTCTGGTGTGGGTTTTAAAATTCAACGTGCTCATATCAGCAACTGTTGCTTCTCTCAAATATTCACTTTCCACTTTGTTCTGATTGGCCTGATATCAAGCACTTGATTGGAAATCCCATTTGTTTTCGAATATGCAAATGGCGCTGCAAGTTTAGGTGAAGAATGTAAATGAAGACAAAACGCTCGCAGGCGTACTTCCAACGCTCAATAATCCACCCACTCGCACACCTACTCAACACACACCCTTACATATAATACTCGGCGAAACGTAAATGTCTGGACTTGCTGTTACAGCTGGTTTCCGAGGTCAGTTAAGATGCTGCAGTTCATCTTCAGATTTTAGTTTTTCAGTAAATCAGAAACTTGGATTCATTTTTTCATAGTCGTTCTTTGAATAAGTATTAATTAAACAACTCATTAATATTTCAGAGTAATGAAATAAGTATTTTTCAAATCTTTTTCATCTTCATGGACTATTTAAATATTCAAGTGAAATTAGTGTGTTTGGTTTATAATTTTCTCTTTCCAGCTCAGTCCACTAAATTTAGCCTCTGGTTCATTTGCCTAATAAGCAGCCGATGTGTTTTTAATGAGTGGCAAAGGCTACTGCATCTGACAAGCATAAGTGCAAACCATTTTTTTGCTAAATGAACTTGTTTACGAGACCTGAGAGTGTGAAGACATGGTTTTACCAAGAGGAAAAGCCCATTTGGTCGTGGTGAGGCATGTGTGTTTTACTTATTTTGGGGGTAAATTTATCCCTACAGTGCAATACTATATATTCAAAGGGGACGCAAATATCGTTGATCATCTCCTAACAAGGCCACATATTAAGGTCTGGGTAGATTTGATGGCAAGCAAGCAATCAGTTCTTGTAATCAATGTGTTGGATGCAATGGGCAGAAATAAAGATCTGAGTGACCAAATTGTTAAGGCAACTGGACAGATGATCTCTGCAAGGCTTGTGGGTCACTCCCGGTCAGCAGTGGTGAGCATTTGCCAACAAGGAGGGACAAACCATTGACAAGGTGTTGGGTAACCAAGGCTAATTGATACACGAGGCCAACAAAGGCTATCCCATTGATCTGAGCCAACAAAGGGTCTACTGTGGAACAAATCACAGCAAGTTTTAATGATGGTTATGGGAGGAATGTGTCACAACATACAGTGCGTCGCACACAGCTGCGAATGGGGTTGAGTAGCCTCGGAACAATCAAGAGTGCCTATGCTGACCCCTGTCCACCGCTGAAAGCGCCTACAATGGCCAAGTGAGCGTCAGAATTGGACCTTGGAGCAGCGGAAGCGGAAGTCGTCTGGTCGGATGAGTCCCATTTTCTTTTACACCACATGGACGGGATGTGTGCGTCATTACCTGGGGAAGTGATGGAAGTGATTGACGACAAGCTGGCGGAGGGAGTGTGATGCTCTGGGCAATGTTCTGCTGGGAAACCCCGGGCCTGGCCTTTCATGTGGACTTAAATTTGAAACGTGCCACCTACCTAAACATTGTTGCAGATCAGGTACACGCTTACATGACAATGGTGTTCCCTGGTAGAATTGGCCTCTTTCAGCTGGATAAAGCATTCTGTCACACAATGTTCAGGAATGGTGTGAGGAACATGAAGAGTTAAAGGTGTTGCTCTGGCTTCAAATTCCTCAAATCTCAGTCCATCTGTGGGATGTTCTGTGTGAAGTTCGATCCACCTCACAACCTACAGGACTTGAAGGATCTGCTGCTGATGTCTTGGTGCTTGATACCAAAACACACCTTTGGGTGTCCAACAGAGGACCAACAGCATGTTAGGCAGGGGGTCAGTGTTTTGGCTCATCAGTGTACATATATTTTAAGTCGTTTTCTTCATCATTTGTCGTGTTGTGTTATAGAGTAAAAATATGTAAACGTTCCTGAAGCAGGATAAATTCTATGTTCCCAGTTACAGTATGGCCAAGTAAGCATTGTTTAGTTGTGTGTGTTTGTTTCAAGTTGCATGGGTACAGTATCTTGTTTCCACAGAAGTGAAGCGATTGCATCTTTCTTCCTGTTTTATTCTGCTCTCACGGTTTTATTCTGCTGCTGTCCCTGTTCTAGGGGTGTTTACTCTAAGAAAGCTAAGTACATAAAAATTTGATAAGAAAATAATCTAAAGGACAAAAATAAAAGAAAGAATTTGTGTGAGAAGAAAACAGCGAGATACAAGTGAAAGTCAGGTGAGCTTCAACAACAGGTCTGAATGCATCTGATGGAAAACTGTTTAAAATAGATGGACAAATGGAAGTAAAAACCTAAATAGTATAATATAAACATTCAAAAACATTTAAAGTGTTTGTTGCTGTACATGTATGGATAAAAAAATTTTTTGTCCATGTTTGGATCTTTCCTGCAGTTAATAGATGTTAAAACAATAAAGACAATCAGTGGCCATGATTCATATAGCGTTTTCTCCCCCTGAGTCTGGCAACTCTTAAATATGTGCATGTGTATGTGTGATTCTGAGTTGTACTACCAGCTTCACTTAGAAACATGAGTATGTGACTTCATTAGCATAGTGTAGTCATGAGTACTACTGCTGAAGAAGCACTCCATGGACTCGTTGTTCCTCCAAATGAGCACTGTAGACCTCGAGATCTGTCTGCTGCTGAACAACTGAATGATCTACTCAGTTCTGACTCACTGGAATCTCATTAGTGACACAACTGCTCAGAGTCATTAGCTAAATGGCTGACGGTAATCATTCTTAAAGGGACGGGACACTATTTAAGATTACTTTATGGATCCATGCGTTTATAATGGTCCTGACGTTAATTTGAAGTTAACTAGTTTGTTTGCCAGTTTTTCTTTGTTTTTTCTACTATAGCCCTCTAAATGATATGGACAAATACAACTATTTGAAAATCTGGAATCTGAGGGTGCAGAAAAATCAAAATATTGAGAAAATCACCTGTAAAACTTGTTCAAATTAAGTCCTTAGCATCACATTACCTACAAAAAAATATATTTTAAAATATATTTTAGGTACTAAATGTACAAAATATCTTCACGGAACATGATCTTTACTTAACATCCTTATGATTTTTGACATAAAAGAAAAATCAATCATTTTGACCCATACAATGTATTAGCAAATATACATGTGCTACTTATGACTGGTTTTGTGGTCCAGGGTCACTTTGTATGTATACATATGTATGTATGTGTATATATATGTATATGTATATATATATATATATATATATATATATATTTATTTATATTTACATATATATATATTTACATGTGTGTGTGTATGCATATGTATGTATGTATGTATGTATATATAATATTCCTCAGGTTTAAATAGTCTTCTGCCTATGCCTTTGTGAATATGTGAATTTTCTTCTTTTCTTCTTTTCTTTGTGTGAAAACAGATGCACTACTATGAAAAAAATATGATCTTATGTGTGATTTAAAATTCTATTTGGTTGTCAGCCATACTAGCACACATTTACATTTGTAATATTAGTAGTGATAAAAAATGAGCAGGAAGCAGAACCTCCTCCCAATAGACTGATGTTTATGTTTTTCTGTCACATAAAAGCACATCTAATCTCAAAATTATGGCTCCAGTGCTTTGCACAAAATCAACAGTGCTGAAATGTAAAGGTCTGACACAGATTTTCATATTTTATCCATAAAGCCAGAGACTAAAATATGGAAATGACATAGAAGCGTTGTGGCCGAGGGAACACCTGGGCCGCGCTGGTGCAGGTGTAGCTGTAATAAATTCTGAGCGCTGTGGTGCGAGCTCTGACTGTTGGTTGTAATTGTGGGCGTCCTCCCTCAGTAATTGTGCGGATAATGAAGACACAGAGGAGCCACAGAAAACCATCTGTGCAGCTTTCAGAGGTAATGTCCACCAGGAGGGAGGGAGACATTGGCTGGATGTTGCTTTTTGGATGCATTTTGAGATGTTATGGTGTTTTTTTGAGACTCTCTCAACTGTTGGTTGGAAACGTAATCAAACCCTCTGGCTGTTTGCGTGGCTGTCTTTACAAAAAAAAAGTATTGACATAGATCGGGGAATACTTTGACTAACATTTGGTGAAGCTGAGCTAGTGTGAGATGGAAGAGAGAGTCGGCTCTTGTGTTTGTTTGTGTGTGTGTGTGTGTGTGTGCATTTGTAAGCTTCCCCTCAGGTACAAGAGTGTGCCTTTGCAAAACATATTTCAGAAACGCAGATGGTCTCTGCATAATGGACTAAAGCCGTCCCTTATCGCCACGTCAAAGGAATAATTCAATTTGGAGGACAAACACAGGGCAGAGGAAACAACACAAGCATAAAAAGAAAGAGCGAGAGAGACTGGAGAAATGCTTTCATTAGTCTTCCTGTATCTCCACATACATGTATTCCCTCAATTCATCCACATTTTGAACACGTTCTCAGCTGCACAAAGGAACTGAAGGGTTGTGTTTGTGTATGTGTGTGTGTTTACACTTGTATGTGTGAACCTGTTGAAAGAAACTTGATAAATTACAAATGTTTCTCTTAGATAAAGTCATTTCTCATCCAGTTCTCTCAAGAAAATGATATCCTTCATTCCAACCCATTTAAGAATAAAATCCATTTACTTTTTACATTTTATGAGCATGTTTTACTGTAAACTAGCACGGTGGCAGAGCTTTACGCTGTAGAGTCTGACATGTGAAATAATAGTCAGAAAAATCACATTTTCGAAATTTTTTAGGAGAAGCGTCTGAGACGATGTGTATATTTAGATGAAACGTAACTGAGAACCATGTGCATGCATGTGTGCGCTATGGGCACGTGTTTGAGGGAACAGTATCAACAGGGGATACAACATATTAGAGATGGGATGAGAGAGGGTGGACAGGTTGAGGGCGAGTCATCAGACCAGAACTCTCTTAACACTAAGAAGGTCCTTTGGGAAATGGAGGGAATGAGAGAGGAAAATGGATAGAGAGAGAGAGAGAGAGAGAGAGAGAGTGTATGGAGCTTGTTTCACGGCTGTTGTTGACATACTGTCTTAAAGGCAGAGAGTGTAGAACAGCACGATGGGAGACGTTGTGGTGATTGCTTTAATTCATGTGAAGCAGTGTTTCACTATGAGAGTCTAAGGCAAATATCTGTAGCACTGAATTTAATGGAGAACAGATTGATGGTTTAAACATTGGCATTTACAAACCTGTTTCCTGAATATTGATTTTGTAAATATCGACGAAATACAATTATCAGTCCATTTTCATACAGTACAAAAAATAATTATATATAAATTTCACGGTAAACCCAAATAAGTTGGCAAAACTCAAAAAATGGACGAAATCGGTTACGTCGAAATTTTGAAGTTAAGTAATACAAAGCAAAACTGACACTCATATATTTTAATTGTTCTTAAATTGAAATATTTGAGTAAACTACTTAGAGAATACACAATAATTTTCAGTTAATGAATTAAACATTTTTATTAGTGGAAATTTAGCTATCTATACAAAGCTAATTCAGAAAATGGTAACTTGTTAATTTGCTAAAATGTTAACAATAACATGGTATAGCACTTGCTGAATGTGCACAGCAATATAAAACATTAACATTCCTGCTCTTAAACCAAGCAACATGTGCCACTCGTCACCATGATGGTAACTCTCCAAAAACAAACATTAACAGAAATTCTTCTAAATTAGCATAACAAAACATTAAACACTACTAAATCTCCTACTAAACATGAATCTGGCACAAAATTAATATATGTATACATGTATATTATATATGTGTATATTATATCTATCTATATATATATATATATATATATATATATATATATATATATATTGTGTAATATATATTAATAAATAAATTATATATATATATATATATATCACACAAAATTAATATTAAAAATGATATAACACTTAAGTTTAGCATTTTATGAGCAAAGAATGCTGGGAAATAGAAATCCCAGCCCAGTTTTAGTTCAACTTAATTTCATCTAAATGAAAAGAAATGAGTTCATAAAACTCAAAACAATGAAACATTCCAGTGTCAGTGCTGTGAACTCGAAAGGAAATGAAAGTTGTATATTGTATATCGATTGTTTTGAACGGTAGGGTTTACAGTGTTATTATATAGGCCTAACATTTGAATGTATTTTGTGTAGTCACGGCAAATAGCAACTATAAATCAGCTGTGATGGAAAACTTGTTGACAAAATGTAGAACCAAATATATTCCACTGAAACATGTGATTTTTTTCTTGCTCTTTTTCAATTTCATTTTTCATGTCCACATTTTGCAGAATTGAAGCTTGCATGCTCTACAGAAAAAAAAATGTGTTTCTTTGACAACTTTGTCATGTCTTTGTTGTTTGTATATGTGTATACTGTATGTGAATATTCCAAATAAGGCGTTTCCATTAATACTGGTATATGGCAGCAGTTATTTTCAAATTTCTAGGAACTGAAATATTGGCCTGACCTATATTTTTAATCAATGTGTTGGTTTACGAGACACATACATTTATGAAACTTGTTCAAATTCTAACGTGTACATGAACAATGTGTCCTACATTGGAACGAACCACTTGAAATGTTGATTTTCAAACATAGTCAAACAAAGCCATTCGCTATTGTGAATGAGATTCATCAGTGCCATTCTGTTTTACTTAATGATGGTCTATTCATTTTGTAATTATGGCAGGTAAAAACAGAATTGAATCGTCGGCTGTCTAGAAAAATCTTCTTTTCATTTAAACAACCGTGAGGCAGCAAAAGTGTAAGTGGTAGATTTTTTTCTCGTTATATTTGGCTCACATTCAGCCTTAGATCTGAAAAGTGAGGAAAGGAGAGCCAGCAACGTCTGTGAAGCATGACAGAATTTCAGAGCTTTTTTTTTTTCATTGGAGATGAGAGCGAGAAAAAGAAAAAGGGGAGAGAGAGCGCACCCCACATTAAAGGTGTTGGGTGGATAAAAGAATGGAAAAACTGCATTAAAGACAACGCGAGTGGATGTACATTTACTCAGAGAGGATTTCGAGATAGTTGAAGGGACGTAAATAAGACGAACAAAGGGATGGTGTGCAAATGCGAGAGAAGAGCATGTTTGTGAGACAGAACGAGAGGGGGAGGAAGAGAAAGGACGGCTCTGTCCTGTGAGAGGGAGCACAGTGCAGTGACCGTGAAAGTGCTTAAATAAACACTGCAAGAGAGGAGAAGAGGAGGAAGAGGAGGAGGAGGGTGCAGGCGAGATAAAGAGATGAACCAGCAAATTGAGCCCGAGGGTTGGAAAAGACTGTACAGAGAGAGAGAGAGAGAGAGAGAGAGAGAGAGACGAGAAAGAAAACACAAACACCACTGAAACACTAAGACTAATTATCAGATATCGGCCGGAATGAATAACAGCGACGGCCCGGACGAATGAAGAGAGAGGAAATTGGATCAAGTGAAGCCAAATGTGTGGTGTTAATGGAACAGCCATTTTGAAAATGGTGACACCACCAATTCGCTGGACTGCAATTAACTATTTAGCACTCTCGGGACTGACATTGCTACTATAGCTTCGTAAAACGGATAGTTGTGACTCTAAAATCTGACTGGCATAAACCACTTTCAGTGCAGTTGTAAAATAGCCAATATACAGTGTATTGCATGCAACTGTGCCCTCATTGGGAATTGTGAATGACGACAGTAAACGGACTACAAACATAAAATATTACATTGCAGGAGACTTGAAATATACTACTTATTAATTGCTGTATTTATTTGCTATGCATTATCATGGTAGATGTCCAAAAATGTAATGTAATGTAGTGCTGGGCGGTATACCGGTTCATACGGTAAACCGATTTCAACTTTGAGACCGATATGTATTTTTCAGAAACCGCCATACTGGTGTTTCTAATCAATGGCCATGAAGTGCTATGTAGATTGTATAGAGAGAGCCCTTCTTACACTTATGGAAACAACTTTATAACACAACAATAAATAACTCATAAAACTTTAATACTGCAAATACCATGTAGAGCCATATGATTTCTGTATAAACTGTATAAAGCGGAACGTCACAGAATTTGGCAGTTTTTGGATGAATAAAACGATAGTAGGGCTGTACAATGAATCAGATATCGATGCGGACAAGTGTCTGTGAATATTAAAGCTAAACACTAGACTGCTATTGAAATCTTAAGTCTGTATGAATGATGATTTCAGTGTCTGCCGTCTCTCTATACATCAACTTCATCTGCAGAGCTGCTCTTAGAGTCACTTTATGAACATTTCACGGTTTAATTCGATAAAATTATTGATTTGTCATATCACACCGGAAGTCAAAGGTCTTCATGACCAGGTCCAAATAGAAGTTCGGTATAACCGAAATATTACTATTGTACTATAGAGAGTACTTCGATTAATGTAGATAAAAATAGTAATACCGTTTATTAAAACACACAAACTCAAAGGTGTTCATTGAAATTACACAGTAAAAGCATAGTCTACTTATTATTATTAATTTAATTTAATTAATTTGATTACATTTTAAACTAAATTGTTAGCTTTATGAACTGATTTGATTACATTTGATTCATTTTTATTTGTAACTTACAATGATTGTATGATAAATATTCCCTGTAGCCTACTCCTGACAGTAAAATGTCTAGTAAAAAAAATAAATAAACGTGTAACAGATTTTTGGTCAAACCACCCAGCACTAATATTATGGTCCCCTTTTTTTTCTTTTCTTTTTTTTTGGAAATGAAAGTCGTGACGTATTGTCAAGTATGGTGACCCATACTCTAAATTGGTGCTCTGCATTTAACCCATCCCAAGTGTACACACACAGCAGTGAGTAGTGAACACACACACACACACACACAGTGAACACACAGTAGGCAGCTATCGTGACAGCGCCCGGGGAGCAATTAGGGGTTGGGTGTCTTGCTCAAGGGCACTTTAGTCGTGGTATCGAAGGTGGAGAGAGTGCTGTTTATTCACAATCCCCACCTTCAATTCATGCCGGCATGGGAATCGAACCAGCAACCTTCACGTTACAAGCCCAACTCCCTCACCATTAGGCCACGACTACCCGAATGTTACTATTACTAATATTTTTTGAGCCATAATAATGCTGAGACTGTCTTTTTACATAAGAGGGTCTGCGTTATAGTTTTTCACCACGGTTTAGTGGGTCCGTGGGGGTTTTCATACTCTTGACTGCAGTAAAATGTGTTTTAGCCCACAGCTTCTTGAGGTGTTTTGCTTTAAAATGTAAATATTTCATGATTAAAATACAAGGTTAAACATGCTCATTTATACTGTATGGAAACATGCATGTGCAATATTATGCGCACAATAACTTCATGAATATTAAATGTAATGCTATTTTTGTCTTCATCTCTAAGTATATGTACAAATATATAGCCAATAGCCATACATGGTCAATGCATATATTGCAGTATATTGAAAAATATAAGCACTTGTTTCCCATATAGAGAAATGTATTATGTAATTTATGGCATTATATTTATATTTTTGTTCCGTAAGGTTCCTCATTATTGTCAATGCTTAAAACATATGTGCTGTTTAATATTTTTGCGTAAACATTTTTTCTAGATTCTTTGATTAATAGAAAAAACAGCATTTCTGTTATATTATAAATGTCTTTACTGTTGCTTTGGATCGATTTAATGCATCCCTGAATAAAAGTGTTAATTTCTACAATCAAAACCAGGTTTAGGTGTCAGGAATTTGTCATTCAAACTATATCTGAATAATTGGAACATTTTAAAGGAATAGTTCACCCATAAATGAAAATGATCCTAATTTACTCACCTTCAAGCCATCCTAGGTGTATATGACTTTTTTCTTTAAATCTATTAAATCATATCCTGGCTCTTCCCAGCTTTGTAATGGCACTGAATAGTGCAAGAGTTTTTGAAGCTCCAAAAAGTGCATCCATCCATCATAAAAGTTTCAATCATAGTCTTTAAAATAATATTTTCTTTTTTTTGTGAATTTTATTCACCATATTAATGTAACAATATCATCATGTTTGCAATAGCTGTTGGGTAAATATGACAGTAAAAGGACTATGAATATCGTCTTTGTTTCATGAATTATTTTGCATTTCATAATGGTCTAAATTGTGCTGAAAAGCCTACAAAAGTGTGTTCAATGAACTGTATCTTACTTCTTGGGTAAAAATTATGAAACTGTTCATTAGTTTTTGTTTTTTTTGTAGTGTGTGTGACTCTCAAAGACAACGGCACTCTGTGAAATATTCACCAAATGAAAAAGTTTCCGATGTGATGTTCCTTTTCAAGCGGTACACTACAAAGTTTGTGTCATTTTTTTGTGCTCACTGAATAGTGCTCCTGAAATTGGATTCAAAATGAAAAGAAATGTGCAGTGAAATGTCAGTTTAGGCTGAGAGACAGATACAGGCAGACAAAGAGATGATGAGAAGCTGTTCACCCGCCGCCGCTGCGCACACAAACACACATAGCGATACAGAGAAAAGTGTTTATGATAATTAACTTATAAGCAGCAGCTGGTGTCTGGCTGCGCACATCAGAATGTGTGGTGATGTTGCGGTTCATGTACATCTCATAGGTCAAGGGTCGAAGCCACAGCTGTCACACACGGTACGTGTTGTGTTTGCGGCCAGGCAGGTCTTCTATGTAAATGCATCAGAGCGGAGAGAAAAAGACTGACAGAGAACGACAAAGAGGTCATGGGGGAGAAGGGGAGGGCGGGCGAGACCGTCATCTACGGAGCGAGGAACATGGGTCGGAGCATGTATGAATCTGGGGGAATGGGAATTTGCTTGGAGCAAGGAGCGATTTGTTTGAAAGTTAGACTGTGTTTTCTCTCGCTCAACGATACTGCTTCGTCATGAACATATCAACAGCCCATCATGTTTTAAGCACAGTGTTAGTAAATTATTAGGAGTCGGGATGAAAGAAATGTGGAATTTTGGAATCAGCATGTAATATAATATAATATATTTGATAAAACTATCGTCAGATATACACAGAAACACAAAGGTTGTCACTACAACCCATCAAAATAAAAGTTTGCTTCATCTTGAAGAAATCATGAGATATTTATTACTATACAGGGCAATAGTAATAGTATTAGTAATAAATAGTTATAAAGCAGTTTTAATTTCTGAAGGAATATTACAGTATCACAAAATTTTTTATGTTTTGCAATAACATAATTATTTCTTTCATTTTATTACCAATGCCTTTGATGAAATTATAAATATATATATATATATATATATATATATATATATAGATATATAGATATATATATATATATATATATATAAAATTCAAAACAATTGAATTCAGGTTCCACTACAACTTCTGTTATATTTTTTAAATTTATTTTTTATATGTTTTAGTTATTGTCCAAGTGATTAATTTGTGTCAGCATATTGTCAGTAAAATAAATGGAACATAAATTCATAAAATTTGTAGATCATATAGATTATTATTTATTACTATACAGGGCAATAGTAATAGTAATAGTAATAAATAGTAATAAAGCACTTTTTATTTCTGAAGGAATATTACACTATCACACTTTACTTTAAAATGTAAACTTTTTTGTTTATGCTTAAAAAAAATTATTTCTTTCATTTTCTTCTGTTATAGTTTTTTTAATTTATTTTTTATATGTTTTCGTTATTGTCCAAGTGATTAATTTGTGTCAGCATATTGTCAGTAAAATAAATAAAATAAATGGAACATTTTTAGATCATATAGATCATGTGGTTTTTGCAAAAGCAAACTAAGCTTCGATACAGTGGTTCCATGTGATTTTTTTCTTTTTGTGTGACAAGCTTCTGGGCTTCGTCATGGAATAACACCATTTCAAATTTTACAGATCTATACAGTGGAGCTGTAACGGTGCAAATGTTGTTAGCGAGTGAACCTGGAGCAGGTAAATCCGGAGTGGATTCCGAGCGGTGTGATTACAGAGCATTTTGAGATTGAAGGGGAAATTGCTGCCGCTCTGTTCCACTCACATTCTCTGACACGGATGCAGTGAGCGAGAACTCGGAGGAGAGTGACCCCTCCGGCCCTGGGCCACGGTCACGTGTAATCACCCCGCTCTTTTGCAGTTATTCTAGATCCCTCTGCCGGCCTGCTACTTTTTTCTTGTTCCCTCGTTCTGCCACTGTCTTTTATTGCTCTCTGTGTTTCTCTTTCGCTCCACTGCTCGGCTGGCTTTAGGCAATGCTGTCTATTCCATTCCTTCACATGGTGATGAAGAGAAAGCCCGTGGAAGGGGGAGCGGTGACGTGATGCGGCCTCTTGAAGGTGAGATGCTCTGTTTTAAAACCTACTGAGCTGCTTGCTGTCTACATAGGCAGCTATTTTCTAAGTCACCATTATTTATACAGCGCTTTATACAATGCAGATTGTTTCAAAGCAGCTTAACAGAGATAAACTGGAAAATAATAATTCAGTGATTATAAAGCTCTAAAAAAAAAGTCAGAATCCTAATTTGATTGGATTTGGAGCACTCTACATAGGCAGCTGTATAATAATTTGACTTATGTATGTTCTAAAGTGAAATTACAATACTAATAATCATAAAAATGACTGTTGTCAGTATAATACAAAGTAGTGCAAGAAATATATTGAATGACATTTTTTTTAACAAATAGTTTTTTTAAACCAATTAATCATTAATGAAAATCATTAATTAAATTAAATCAAATCATTAAATTAAATCGAATCATGCTCCAGACCCATATGTAGAGCAATCATAATTCATATAAAATTAATTAGATAAAATATAACATATATATATTTTTTCGCTATTGAATGAAACATACAGTATTATAAGTTACCTTGCTAGAAATCTGCCATCTTTTTGTTTTTCATGAAGTTTACGGCAGTGCATTGTGGGATTACCTAATGATGAGTACATTCGAATTAAGCCAAATTAGTTAAAAATATCTTTTAAATTCACTTATATATAGTAAACATTTAAAAATATTTGTAATTATTATTAATTAGATTTGGGTGTTTCAGAATTTACATTTATGCATTTAGCAGACATTTTTATCCAAAGAGACTTACAAGACAAAGAACAAAACAATTCGTTAAGGAGCCAGCAATATTCGTAATATACAATATTTTATTTGACAACTAGATTAGAAGGCAAGCTAGAAAAGAGAAGACATGTGTGTGAAATAGGTTTATATAATAATAAATAATATAAATAGGTTTATATTACTTTGTGAGGACCAAATGTCCTCTAGGGAAATAGATTAATAAACATATTAAATTATGTATTATTTATTTATTTTTATTTTTAAATATAAAAAGGCAGAATGCTTTCTGTGATGGGTAGGTTTAGGGGTAGGGTTAGTGTTATTGGATACCATATACAGTTTGCACAGTATAAAAACCATAACGTCTATGGAGAGTCCCCACAAAGATAGCGAAATTGAGTATGAGTGAGAGTGTGTGTGTGTGTGTGTGTATTGGTTTAAGGGTGTGGGGTGGTTAAGTGCTTTTGAAAGTGGTGTGGCTTCGGCTGCTTCTTGAAAGATGTGATGTTCTCAGCAGTTCAGGTTGAGGTTGGCAGCTCAATCCACCAGAGAGGAGCAGAGAGGGTGAACGTTTTGAAGAGTGACTTTTTGCCTCATTGTGAAGGAACAACAAGGCGTAGCTTATTCAGTGTCCTCAGCTTCCAAGAGGGAGCGTGAAGTGAATTGAGGTAGGGAGGTGCTGTTAAAACCTTAAATTTGTTTCTGGCCACAAGGCTCTTAGGCTGGTTGAAGCTGCTGCTTTCTTGATCATCTGAAGATGATCTCAGAGACATAGATGCTGTGGTTGGAAGGCTTGCCAGTTGAGTGTTGCAGTAGACCAGTCTTGAAATGAGAAGAAGTTGTGTCCCATCCTCTAATAAAAAGAGCGTGGTTTTCCTGAGCAAACCTGCGAGACCGGAGTGTTATTGAAATATGGTTGGAGAAATGAAATATCATTAAACACAACCCTTAGGATCCAAACAACCCCATGCATTTCCAAGAGCTTCATAGGAGAAAAATGATCGAAATGATTATGGAATTAAAACATTTTTAACAGAACTAGGTAATCCTCTCCCTGTCGGCATCTTTTCCTCTATGTCCTTCAAAGGGACAAATCATAAAACTATAAACTGGAGTCTTCTCTAGAGAGATAAAACAGACCTGCTACTGTGTGCGACCCACTAAGGCTGTTGGGTCAGACCAATATCTTTTATGCAGGCATGACTTTTTAATTTTTTCGATCCAATCTTAAAATCGTTATGTCCACCCTTGCATGTATTTAAACACTGGGCTATTGATTTATAATGCATCTCTCATCAGTTCTCCTCTACAGGGGTGGGATGAATCTAATGGATTCTGCACCTGAATGCAACACAAGTGTAATATTACTGTTCAGCTACTGCGGCTACAAATTATGTATGACTGCTCAAATATTTAGCACATGCTGCCCCTCACTTTCGTCAAACATTTTTGTTATATATTACATACTAGATTAAAAAAAAAACTTAATCTGAATGAGTGTTGCAAACGGCATGCATACTATTGTATGAAGAAGCATATCTTCATCATAATCCTTTTGTTTTCAATTAGCGCCATTCAACGTGAGTGCTGTGAAAAGAGCTATTTTACAAACACACACAAAATGAATCATTCTCAAGTGATTGTATTATTAAAACAAGAGATGAATCATGATCCAAGTGTCATTTTTTGCTCATAATGATTTCAGCAAACCTCTAATTCATAGCTTTACCACAGACTTAAAGGGATAGTTCACCCCAAAATTAAAATTTGCTATTAAAATTAAAATTTACTCACCCTCAGGCCATCCAAGATGTTGGTGACTTTTTTTTTTTTCTTCAGTAGGAACATGAAGAAGATTTTTAGCTGAAACTATGCTTGTCTGTGATTCATATAATGGAAGTCACTTTGAGATTCCAGACGTGTCGTGAACGCGCTCAGGACCGTTTGCCAATGCTGTGGAATAAAAGTAAAAATGTTGTAAATAATGTTCAGTTTCTTGTATAGACCAATCGTTACGCTTCTTAAGACCTCAATGTATCGTCAGGAGCCTCTTGTATTAATTTATTTGGTCTGCATATGTTTTTTTGTGTTATCTCAAGGTAACGGCACCCATTGACTTCCATTATATGAATCACAGAGAACCACGTTTTCAGCTAAGCATCTACAAAAACTGTTCTACTGAAGAAAAAAGTCACCTACATCTTAGATGGCCTGAGGGTGAGTAAATGAACAGCAAATTTTCATTTTTTTTTATTTTTTTTATTTGGGTTAACTATCCCTTTACGATGCGTCCCAATTTGCACTATTCTATGACATTTAGTAGTATAAATAGTGTGAATGTTCACACTGAAAATTACAAATAAGAAAGTGCACTTTAAACACCCGGACGATGCACTTAATTAACTGAGTAAAGGAAGTGTGGAATGTTGGGACACTTCATGCGCTCAACTATCACAGCTTTAATTATGTAGCGGAGGGATGTTGAATAAAAAAATAACCTTATAAAATTCATACACTACACGAATGATAGTCCTGTATTTGAGTACTTAAAGCTGCAATATGTAAGATTTTTCCAGTAAAATATCCAAAAACCACTGGGCCAGTGTTATATATTTTGTTCAGTTGAGTACTTGAAATATTCCAAATGTTTCCAACTATTTGCAAATCGTGAGAAAATTGCTATTTTAACCAAGGATCCGGGACGTGTGAGTGAGTCGCCTGTCAATGGCGTCATATCCGCGTTAACCTCGGTTTCTCATTTTATGTTGTGGAAACCATGGAAACACCAAAGACGCCTTAATATATTACGTTTCATTAGACATGGGAACATCTTTTTTGATACATTTACAGACATTGTTATATAGCTAGCTAATCGCATTTAGTCTTATTGTTTAAATCAAATTTTCTTGATTTTTTGCTAACAGCATAATCAGATGCAGCTTTATTTTTTAGTAACAGTAATACAGAATTTTCTCCATTATACAATACATTTTAAAATGAATTGCATGCCATTCATCAACACGAGCCCATCCAGCATTTAATATGATATTCTAATATCGATCTCTCTTACTGCAGTGTGAACAAGTGTCTCACAGCAGCCGGCGAGCGAAAGCACCGAGTAACGTAATAACATCATTATTCAACACACTCAAATGAATCTAATATGATAAACAGAGCTGTGTTACCGCATATTCACGAACGGAAAAGCGGAAGCAGTTCCGGCGACTGTGGCACAATAAAAGTCCCACTGCTCGCGAGGCGTGTGTCGCATTCGCCTCTCATTATCAATCGCTCCAGCGTCTCGTTCAGCTCCACAACACTCGGTCCTGCTTTGCTTCATACTACAGTAACGTTAACGTTAACCGAGTCCTATCCCGATTCTTTTCCACCTACTGTGAAGCGAAGACCACATGTCCCAAGATTCCTCGCATGCAAAGGACGTGAGATGTGAATGCAATGGTTAAATGTGTCCAGCTAGCGCATGTTTACATTAAAAGCTGTCAATGAATGTTAATGAAGATTTGATGGATGAACTCACCACTCTGGACTCTGTCCTGTCAAAAGTGATTCCGTTTTATGGATGTCGCCATCTTTGATATTACTTTGGTCACTGTCGCTATAGTTACTATTAAGAGAATGCAAGCTTGACTCTCATTGGACATTCATACAGAACGTATTTGAGACGCTACTGTAAGTTGCTGTGTGAACGGTCAATCCCTAAAACGGGCAATCTGAACATAGTGTATAGTGTGTCATTTGGGACACAACTTTAGAAACCACCCAGAACACTCTAGAAACGGCATAGCAACACGTAAGCAATCGCTTAGCAACACCCTGGCAACCGATCACAACACCCTAGTGTTGTTGAGGCAGGTTCTGCATGGACACAGGCAATGTGAATATCTCGATTGTTTTACATGACCTAACTATAGATTTAAAGTACTTCTGTTTGTTAAGTTACTATAATTATAATTAAACCCACACCTCCATAATATGTTGTGTTCAAGCAATTAAATCCCATGAGCCCGGCACCTTCATCATCATTTCAGTAAACATGATTACCACATGATTCCTGCCCTTGGCTACACTTTCATCAGCCTCTATTCTAAACAAACGTACTATCAGTCTAATTTATTTAGCACCTTGATTTTTCTCCTCATTTGCAGAATCTTATGCTGGAATCGGCTTGAGCTAAATGTGCCATTACATGGACAAATGGCACTTTAGATAACACAGTATTTAGAGCTGTCACTCAAACGTTACGATGGCGTTCAGGCCAACTGCAAGAGTTAGATAGCTCTCTGCCGACAAAACTGGGTCACATCCAAACGCGGTTGCAGAGCTCATGGTAACTAAAAGTTGATAGTATTCTCTCACTGTTGCTAGTTTCAGAAATAACCGTGGCAGATGTATAACTGAGAGACAGCAAAAGATCAGGATGATACACTTGCTCTCAATGAAACACTTAAAATGTCAGTGGGTCAAAGAACACATTTTAGTATCTTTAAAATGTGATAGATAATGTGAAAAAATGATTATGTGAAGAAATCTTGACAAAGTCCACAGGATGTGACAGCCGTTTAGTGCTGCCAGCTCTTTCTATCTGTCTCATTATCACCTATTAGCCTTTCAACAGTCCCTGCCTGAGCTTTCAGCTTCAAAAGCAGCTGTTAGCACGCAGACTTAGCTTTCCGCTATCCTTCCCCTGTGAGTATAACTGTTATTAGCTTCTGTTATTGTCCAGGGTTAAGAATTAATACAGTAATGGAGCTTTATTGGACACATGTCCTCAAAACAGTCCTCTAGGTCAAGGATAAATCATTCTCAGCTTTATAAGAGCAGTGGCTTCTCAACATTGACCATAAAGGGGACTAATAACTTTTCTTTAATCAGAGCTAAAGCACTAGACAACCGGCTAGCACTTACTGAAATGAAAACATATGTTGCTCTCATCTGTAACAGCCTTTCCATGTGTGTCCATTTGCAGTTCTTGCGTCAGGGGACTGAAGCGCTATAATTTGTGTTTTTATCATTCCCAGGTCAGGGCAGTTGGCGCTGAGAAACAATGAAGCTAATTACAGAACAGTTTCAAGGACAAAATGTGCATCACTTTGCATTCGAGCTTGCACTGAAGGAGGAAAAAAATGCACACATAAAAAACACACATCCGAAGAAGAAAAAAAAGTTGAAATTGACATTCATAATTATGAGACGAACAGTTAGAAGTACCTTCAGAAGTCATGATTATGAGATATAAATTATGACATACCAAGTCGAATTATGACCATGTAAAAGTCATAATTATGAGATAGAAAGTTATAAAGTACATAGTGAAAATATGACTTGCATAGTTGAAGTGATGACATACAAAACACTTTGTTATGATTTCGACTTTTATCTTTTAATTATGACTTTTTATGTCATTTCAAAATGTAATTACGACTTTATCTCGTAATGAAGACTTTTGAAGTCATAATTTCGGCTTTTCATTGTAGTACGTCAATTTTGAATTTTTATGCAAGAGGTTATGTGGCAGAAATGGGCTTCCACATTTCACACACACGTTTGTTTTGCAATCAAAGTGATACACATTTGTGTCCTGATATGTCACAAAAACATGCGCACACACACACGTTGTGTTTTCATTTTTTATGGGGACATTCCATAGGCGAAATGGTTTTTATACTGTACAAATTGTATATTGTCCCCCTACCCCTAAACCTACCCATCACAGAAAATGTTCTGCTATTTTAGATTTTCAAAAAAGATAATCCTGCATGATTTATAAGCTTGTTTTCTCATAGGGACCAAAAAAATGTCCCCACAAGATCAAAATTTCCTAGTATTACTGTACCTGTTTGGACATTTGGTTCCCATAACGTAGGGAATACCCGCCCACGCACAAACACACACACACACATATATCTTAAGTTTGACTTTGTCCTTGAATCTTTGCAATTAGCAGTTAGCAATTAGCTGAATCTTCGTAATTAGCTACATCAAAACAAGCACTATTTCACTAGCTATTTACTCCTCCAAGATCAGTCATACAGAGAAATACTTCATAAAAGCTTTTAACACACCTCTGTGACTGTGCTGGACTGAGCCATTTCTTTCTGCTCCTGTTCTTTCAGAGGAGAAATCAGCAATTGTCTCACCTTTTATGAAACAAACAAACGTCCCACGGTTAGGGAAATAGTACCTCTGTGATTGAAGTCAAGGTTGCTAAATGTTTCCGGCATTTTCTTCTTCTTTGTTCCTAAGTGCCATTTGCTGCTGCTTGTTCTCAATGAGGGAGAGCACTTGACTTTAATAAAATCAGGCTTTTAATAGTATTCACATTGAGGCACAGCTTAAATGAGATTAATGCTGTCTGTGTTTGCGCAAACCCCAGAAGTCAATCAATGTGATGGGTTTGGTTTCTACATCTAGAGAGTCTATATGTAGCAAATTGAATTTAAAAGAGAGCAATCAGGGTAATACTTACAAAATAATTAATAAATTAGATGGTTGATGTTAAGGGCAAGAGGTTGTTGTAGCTTGCATTGTCTTTGATTGATTTATGCTATAATAAGTGCTCAGAAATACAGAACTTTCAGAGAACTTCATAAAAGTTAAATATATTTAGTTATTTTTAAGCTACTTGCACTTCAGCTGTTAGTTTCAGCTGAGGTCTGGGTTTGTATTTCTTCAATTCTACTGCCATCCACTGGCACCAGATAACTTTACAACACGAGGAAGCCTACACTGGCACAGTTTTCAACCGAGGTGGATATTTCAAATTTACATTAGGTCTTTGCATTAGACCTTTTTGTGACCCCAAAGTTCACACCAAAATGAAAATTCTTTCATCAGTCCAAACCTGTATTATTTTCTTTCTTCCCAGGAGCATGAAAGGAACTTTTTACAGGATAAATCTTCAAAAAGGAAGCCATACAAGCTGTATATTTGATGGAAAATACAGTAAAACAGAAATATATGTAGAAATGTAATTAAGTTGGCATGAGAAAGCCAACTTACTGAAATGAAACTTAAAAGTATAACCCATAACCTCCTCCTAGACTAGAACTTTAAATCTACAACCACCAAACTCGGCTCAGACCTTCAGACTGCTCTGAAGTTTGTTGCTATCTTTTCTAACTGATCAGACTTACAGTTTTCCTAACAAATTATGATCAAAATAGCCCATAGCCTTTCACTGATAGAACGTTGAAATGAGCCAAGACAACAGAAGCCCATTAGACTCAATTAAACTGCGATTCTTTGTACTATTTCTAAACCATTGAGACTCATTTAAACTATCAATCTATCTATTTATCTCATAGCAACCACCCAGAACAACCTAGCAACAGCACATTATAGCAACCACCTTGAGTACCCTGGCAACCGCATAGCAACACCCTAAAAACCATCTTGAGTACCCTAGCAACTACTTTTTCTCACCTGGGCTGGGCTTGCTTGTTTGTTTTTTTGATAAATTTCTATTTTTTGCAAATGTAACGGCCCTTTTATACCAAAAATGAAAGTAATAAGCCTAAGGCTGAAGGTAATGCAAATTCAAGTGTGTACGGTTAATAAAGTGAGACTAAATACATGAAGTATATATGCTATTTACCATATTATTGCAGGTTTGCATAATAATCTGATATGACATTTCCCTGTTATTCATTTTGAGGAATACCGAATGTTTTTTTGCCAGTGAGATGAGTGTTCACATTTAGTCTAGAACTACAATAACCATCATGTTTACACAGCGAACACAACACCTCTACACTTACTCCCGAATTCTCTTCACATGGGGACAAGAGCGGTGTCTCAACACATGGGAAAACATAAAGTATCCTTTACTGTAAAAATTTCTGGTTTGATTCCACCATGATTGGGTCAAAAAATGGACAAACCCAACTATTGGATTAAATTTTTAAATTATTTTATTTATCTTATTTTTCCCATTTTTAACCCAACGGTTGGATTTGTCCATATTTGGTTTGAAACAACCCAGAATTTTTTTGCATTCCTTATTTGAAAAAGTAACTTGGATATTATGTTGTAAATAAAGGTAACACATTACATAACAAGTTACTTGAAAAAGTAATCTGATTACTTAACTAGCGTTACTTGTAATGCGTTACCACTGCTGATATACTGTTTTTCTGGAGTCACTGAGTATAATGGAAAAAAAAAATCATGATCAAATCAAAAACAAATGCAATCATTTTTCCTTATGTGTCCACACCATGGCGATCAGCAAAGTAGAGTTTATCGATGAAAGCACACTGTTACCTCACAAATTATTAGATCCAACACAAAGCTTCAATTCCACAGCACAGTTACTGCAAGAACTTATTTGAAGGACACAATGTCATTTGCTGTGATAATAATGCATCTCCTGCAGTGCCATTCTCTTTCCCTGGCTTAGCTATGAAGCCGTCGAGCTGTTTATGGGTTGCTGTGGTCTGGCTGAAGAAGCTCAGGGTGAGGAAGGTGAGCTGTATGTTATTGTACTTCATCAGATCAGAGTGCACCATTAGGCAGACATCAGTGCATTAGACCGTTAGAATATGTGTGCTGTTTTTAAGTGTGTGTTTGTTAAGTATGACAAATGAAGAGGAAGGGTGGGTGAAGATTGACTCTTTAAACTGTTCCCATCGGTGAGATTGTTTCTTTAATAGCTCAATTGTTTTTCCTTGACAGCAATGAGATTAAGCGGAGAGCAAATGGAGACTTTTTCCTCATGTCTTGTGCTTGTCAGATTTTTCTCCCGAGAAAAAGACTCTAGTAATCTCATGTTTTCAAGGGTGTCTGAAGTGATCTAAAACAATATCACAAGCTGTGCTCAGAGGAGACTGAATTTATAATGCATAGTCTGCTGAAAAAGTAATTTTGTCAAGTTTTAGGATTAGCATATAGCATAAGCATATAGATATCACAGATAACAGACATGGTGTGAGGGTCAAAACAGGAGTCCAATTTTAGTCTCATGAGCTATGAAAAAAGCAGGGTTGATAATGCCATATGGAAATTAGTATTGTGAGGTTGACTTATATCATCACTGCAGCACTATCCAACAATCACACACACACACACACACACACACACACACTCTTCATCAGCTCTATGCTGCAGTGTTTGAGTCATTGTTCCTCCAGCTCTCGGGTCAACATAAGAGGACCTCATTAGTGAGTGCCGTTCATAACCTATGAGAATTAATAAAGGGAATTCAGACACTAGAAGGTGACCACAATGACTCCAGTGCTCCAATCATGAGTGTCACTTTGTTTTAAAAAGTGGTGGAGACAGTTGTGGTCACATCATGTTGAAGGCCTATGAATATTAAGTTATTCATAAACAATTTAACATAACTGGTTACTATTTTTCATAGTTAATGCGAAATTAAATGTAAACAATAGAATTATGTGTGTGTGTATATATATATATATATATATATATATATATATATATATATGCCTAACAGCAAAGAAATGCTGTTCTTTTGAACTTTCGATTCATCAAAAATCCTGAAAATTTTTAATTTTTTAAATTTAAAAAGTGACATTGAAGACTGGAGTAATGATGCTGAAAATTCAGTTATGCCATCACAGGAATAAATAAAACTGTAAAATATATTAAAATAGAAAGCGGTCATTTTAAATTGTAATAATATTTCACAATAACTCATTTTTACTGTATTTGTGATTAAATAAATGCAGCCTAGGTCAGGATAGGACATTTTAAAAAATACAAAAATCCTATACCGACCCTAAATTATAATATACATATTATTATATCATATTATGTGTATTTGTATTTTTGAATATGTATAATAATACAAATAAAATAAATATTAATGGAAAGATTTTCAAAAAAATAATTTAAACAGCAATTTCAATAACTCATTGAGTTGCTATTTTTGACATAAATTATGTTCTCATTACAGTGATTGAGGGATCAATCATGCTTGTCAAGTAATTCAAGAGCTCAAATGAACTTGACATACTTAATTTGATGTCTTCATTCTGCTAATATTAGTCCTGGGATTTTAATATCGGTGGATAAATGCTTCAGTAATGGATTGTCAAATTTGACACTTTGGATTGGATTTTCACTTTGAATTCGAGGGGTTTGGGATTATAGTTGGCCCTAATGGAACTTTTTTGTTCGATGTCTTTTTCTTTTATTTCGTAGGTCATTCCCTGCCATGGGATATTTTATAAAGTGCTGTGGTCATATCCTAACATATATGATGCTTCTGACCAATGTTGGGGGAAACTCATTACAAGTAACTTGAGTTATGTAATCAGATTACTTTTTCAAGTAACTACTAAAGTAACACATTACTTTTTCAATTTACAACAGTTACTTTTTCAAATATGTAACGCGAGTTACTTTTTCACATTTATTGACTGACAGCTCTCCTGTCGCCATGTTGAGAGAAATAAAGTGCCTTATTTACAGTATGTTGTGTTCGCTGTGTGAACATGATGGTTTTTGTAGTTCTAGACTAAATGTGAACATGTATTTACTCAGTATTCCTCAAAATGAATATTACTGTGAAATGCAAAATCAGAATTTTATGCAAACTTAATAAATAACTATATTAAACTAATGCACTTTATGTATTTAATATCACTTTATTAACTAATATCTTTGCTGCTGACCTTCAATGATCTGATTCAACCGTACTAATAAGCAAAGAATACTTTAGATTAGATCTAGAAATAAGAGTGTTGAACTTCCTTCTCCTGTATCTTATTCTTCTGTATTCCAGAATGGCAGCACAGCTGAAAGGTTTGTTTGAGCTGCGCCCTGTACTGTACAGGAGTAAATATGCATTTCCTTCTGCCTGAGGCTTATTCATTTCACTTTTTGGTGTGAAAGGCCCTTAACATTTGCCAAAAATAGAACCTTTTTTGTTGTTATTAAAAAACAAACAAGCAAGCCCAGCCCAGTTGAGAAAAAGTATCGTAGAAGGGGTTTTTTTTTTCATAAAAAGTAACTGAGTAACACAATTAGTTACTTTTTTAGGGAGTAACGCAATGCATTACTTTTAAAAGTAACTTCCCCTGACATAAGTTAACATTACTTGTGACTCCTAAACTGAGTGACAGAGAAATAATCATAATAATGAACCACTATTGAGCTCAAATACAGCCAGAACACCAACTCATTTGTTTTCCACAACATTCATTAGGCTGTCTCGCCATCTTTCTACCTCTCTGTCTATCTTTGTCTTTCCCTTTGCTGCAATAAGGAACAAAAGATGATTGATCTGGCAGGCTCCCTGATGGCTGCCGGCACAGCGGCGGTATCACACGCTCAGTGGACGATGGCGGCGAGCTCTATTGTCTTACAGTGATGCGGCTAAATGAGTCTCTTTATCAAAGCGCACTTGGCGGCTCAGGATTCGCTTAATTGAGACGCACGGCGATTGTCCAGATCCGAACGCTGCGAAGCGCTATTGATCGCCGGTGTCTTGTTTATGTCACATTTGACTGAGCATGATCAATGCTGTCCCTGCACTGTAATTGATCACCGATAGCCAGTCACCTGTATTGACTGCGACTCATTCTGGCTGGAATAATAGCTGTCAGCCCTGGTGGGAGGAGGAATTCTGCCGAGCTCTGGTCTTTCTTTCTGTCTAACCCCTGTTACGCCTATAGTCCTTTCCCACTTAAAGGTGCAATAGGTGATTCTCTACAGTCTTCTCATATCCTTATAGGAATCACTATGTTAAACGATCGACATGTTTTTTAATGTATATATACATATCAATAATCTGTGGAAGGTGGAGGACCAAAAAATGTTTCTCCAATCATAATTACGCCACAACTACCGTAATTATCAGATGCCAACCCATGACAGTCTAACCGGACCTGTTAATGTCCTCAGATTATGCATTTCCAACAGTATCAACACCGCAAAGAATCTGCAGCAGTCAGGTACAACTTGTTTACATTCATTATTATTGTAATATTATGCGCTTTGAGACTTGAGGTAGTTTAACGCAATCTCTTGTGGTGCTTTGGCCAGAGCAGCTGTGTGTGTGTGTGTGTGTGTGTGCCTTCATGTGATTTGGAGGAGGCGTGGCTTTGGAGATCGCTCTGAAGGCAGGGTGGGATCTTGTGATATGAATGCTAGCTCGCGATTGCTAAATATTAATATTTTATCATATTAATAAAGTTGTTATAATTTATGTATTACAATTATGTTAAATTATTGATTTTATAATAATAATATTAATATAAATGTATTTATTTATAACAGTGAAATTTTATTTATTGATATTTATTTATGCTGCTGTGTCATTAGGCCAAACACCTAAGAATTTCAGAACAAGTAAATTTGAATGTATGTTTTCATCTTATATTTGTATGTAAAAAAATATTATGAAATATGTGATTCCTCATGAAATAAGGCCTTTAATTTTTATCCACTAAGCTCTTCTTGGTTTTTCATTTAATTTTTCAGGACTCCAGCAGCTTTATTGAGTCCATCTGTGAAATTCTTTCCCTTTGGTCACTCATTCATTCATTGTGTGTGTGTGTGTGTGTGTGTGTGTGGACTAGTCCTAGTCCATCCATCTCTGTCTCTCTCTTTCCATTCTGTCCACCATCATCCATCTTTCTCTCCCCATGTGCTACAGCTTTATCCTGCCAGTACCTCGTAATTCTTCTCTTTTCACAGGCTTTTTTAAGCCTGATCTCATTCGCGTTGGTAGGTATTTGTACATAAAGTGCACATTTTTCTTTACTTTTAGATGGATATTGAATTTTTTTTGTGTTCATATTCCGGCCTCATCTGTTCGCCTCCATATAGTATGCATCATAAGTAAGCTGTATGCTGAATTTGATATTTTAAAATCATTTAAAATAAGTGATTTAGAATGTCAAGCTGTTTTTAGTGATTGAAATACTGTGGCTGGTGCTGTATAACAAGTGCCGAAACTTTTTTGTCTCTTTGAATTGGTAGGATTAATGCATATTTTACTTTTCAGTTTTTTTTAATGACAAATAGGGCAATGCATTAACTGTTAAATATGATAGAGTTAAACATTTAATCAAATTTTTTGTAAATTAAAAACACCTAAATCCAACTAAACGTTGTGGGGGGTAATGCATTACAAGTAACTTGAGTTATGTAATCAGATTACTTTTTCAAGTAACTAGTAAAGTAACTAGTTTATACAATTTACAACAAAATATCTAAGTTACTTTTTCAAAGAAGTAACGAAAGTTACTTTTTCACATTTATTGACTGACAGCTCTCCTGTTCTCATGTTGAGAGAAATAAAGTGCAGATGTGTTGTGTGCGCTGTGTCAACTTGATGGTTATTGTAGTTCTTGACTAAATGTGAACATGCATTTACTCACCTCACTTGCACAAAAACCTTTTCTGATGACGTGTTTACTGGCGTAAGCCGGGACAATCTGTCGCTCACATGAGATCGAACAATAGCAAACCGCAACCATCCAACGATCCAGTCAGTTCCGATGGACAAAATCAAGCCCCGCCCTACTTTTTTTCTTGTTCAAGAAGTCGTTTCACTCGGATATAGGTCACAATAGGGAAGAAATGACCATCGCAACTTCTGTTTCATGTAGACTTTAAAAAATAGATGCGATTTAGTTTACACTGAGTACAAATAATGGTAAATACTATTTGCATAAGGTATGAATAGCAACAAATACCATCTTGTTTTTCACCAAGTAAAAATAGTGATAGACTCTATTCATACAAATAGAAGTAAAAATAAAAATGTAAACAGCTAAATAGGCTATTTGTACAAAAGGTCAAATTTAATCTCATTTATTAAAAGTTCATTTCAACTTATATGTATAACACATGCACAAACTGTATGAGAGCCAAAGGCTCACTTGAAATAGGAATGTCTGTGAATACAAATGAGATCATTGTTTTTTTCCCCTCTTTCTTTCCCTCTTTATTCTCTTCTGCCATTTCATAATTATGACAAACAGCAGCGTTCCCTCTCGGCTCCTCTTGCTGTACAATCCTCCATCAAACCTTCCCCTCATTTGCGCTCATACCCGTCTCTCTTCCGCCCCCTTTATGTGCAAGGCCAATTAAACTCGATCCAGGCTTCCTCTCCGGCTCTCAAGGGTCACTCAGTAGGCTCAGGTCATTTCTTTATTTCTGCTTTTTTTATTTTACTCCTCTCCCTCCCCCATCTCTTTTAACATCTCTTCTGTTTCGGTTCTCCTTTTCCCTTTCTGCATCACTCTCTGTATCAATGTCACATTTGTGGAATGTATTCCAATAAACAAGACATGCTAATCAGTTGTTTTGTAGGATGTTTTCTATCATGTCAACCTGTCTCCTTCCTCTCCAGTGCTCCCAGTTAAAAAACAGACAAGAAGTTGCCATGGAAACACACAACAGACACAGCTTTCTGTCTAGCGAGGTTGTAATTTGAGAAACAAGATGGGGTAATTCAATGAGCCATAAGTAACATGATAAAGAGCATGAAAATAGACCGTTTTAATAGTGATTTTTACAATCAATAGTGTCATGACACTAAGGTGGAAATTTTTCATCCCCAAAAAACGCACTTTATTGTTTTGCAATGAGCTGAATTTAATTAATCGCATATCGCAATAGATTTATAGTTGTGATGATTCACTTCTTTATGTATGCATGAATGATCAGCCTGTGACAATAGAATCACAATATTGTGTTTTTACTGTATTTTTGACTAAGAAATACAGCCTAAGTGAGCATAAGAGACTTCTTTCATTAACATAAAAACTAATGACCCAATCAGAAAACAGAACAAAAGGAACCGCATGATTAAGACAACCAGTGACACATTCACAAAGGGAGATCACATGACAACAGGAAACACTTGGCAAACATAAATAAAGCAATGAAACTTAGCAGGCAACATGAACATAACACCAAAACAAGACATTACAGAAACATGCACACTTTCATTCTTATCCGTATGTCTAACAACGTTTCGTTTTGGCCATTTCTAATTATTAGGAGGTACTCAGTACAGGGGCTTTCGCACTGGAGGAACATTTTTATAGTTCTTTTCCACCTTTTTTCTGAACGCGGAAGTCTCGCCCAACTTGTGCTAGATTGATGCTTTACATTTCTGGTCTCCGGTTAAATTAGCGTATTGTTCGAGCTAATAACGTATTGTTAAACCAAAGAAAATGGCTTTAAAAGTACATGGCTCCACAGTGTCATAACTTTACTGAGTAGCAATGGCTGTTTTTTGTTAGCGCCTCGCTCATCAAAGTTTAATGTGTGCGTAGATGCGAAGCTGTCCAAAGGTAGCTGCACTGAAAACATACAGTATGAGCGCTCATATCCTACATGCAGCTCCTGATCAGGATGCAGTTCAGGGGATTTTGTACTCCACATGGTTATAGCCCACATATATCCTCTTTGGGGAGTATTTTAACTTTAGTGCTGCAAGCCATGCACATGCTCTCTTGCCCATCTAGCATAAAATGCAAGGCATACAGCGCTGTATTCGGACATTCTCTTCATTCTCTGGTGCTCAAAACACATAAAGAACTTCTGGTGGATAACTTTTGGCACTTTTTGGTGGAAGTAGTCGCATGTTTGCATCGCAGGAACTGGGAATTAATGCCTTTTGGGAGAACTAAATGAGCTCCTACATCAGAGTAGGGTCTAACCTAGAACAATAGGAATTATCAGGGGTGTAAGTGTATATGGATTGGACAAGCATTCCATTTGAAACACCAGCACCTGCCATTTTTAAAAAGCCATGTAAACACATGGTTTACATATCTGTACTCGATGAACTGGCCTAGTGGTGAGGGAGTTGGGCTTGTAATCTGAAGGTTGCTGGTTTGATTCCCATGCCGGCAGGAATTGAAGGTGGGGATTGTGAATAAACAGCCCTCTCTCCACCTTTGATACCATGACTAAAGTGCCCTTGAGCAAGACACCTAACCCCTAATTGCTCCCCTCGTAAGTCGCTTTGGATAAAAGCGTCTGCTAAATGATGAAAAATGTAAAAATGAACTAACTCCACGAACATGGAAAACAGCGAGAAATAGCATTTACCTGTTGCCTTTGTTGTGTTCTTTTCTCAACCCTCCTTTTTGCTCTTCCATCTCATAACTTATACATTTACACGCCATCTCCGTCTTTAGAGTTCCTACTGGTGGTGTGAATGCTACCAGGAAAATTGCTCTTGGGCAGGGGTTTTCAACCTGTAGGCCACGAGCACCTGTTAATTCAGAAGCGATCGAGTGAAACAGCTGTAAATGTGAGATATACTAGCAAGTCTTTAGTGATCCACTAGAGGGGGAAATTGGACTATTCTTCCAGCTAATCATTGGCTAAGACTACAGCAGGTTTGGCGCAACTGAATTTGAGCAAAAATAACTAAAAACAAAATGGACTGGTGGCTTGTAAAAATCAAGAATACCTGAGAAGATAAAACTAAGGTTAAACTGAATGAAAAACAAGCCCAGCTTGTCGGTAAGCTGTTTATACTTTTAATGTTTCTTTTTATTACAAATACCCTGTCTACACAAGATGCAAGCGGCGCGATGCTACACACAAAATCAACATTAAACGGATGCCTCGTTCTATTTCTGACATATTTCAAAGCGCCAGCATTACTTTTGACACAAGAACAAATGGAATTTCAATTGTCACGTTGTTGCGTCCAGTGTAGACATCCTCAGGGCTCGTTTACTCGGAACACGTTTTTGCTTTGAAATGCGGGCAGTGGAATGGGGAAAACGTACGTCTCGATATGCATCTCAAGATAACTTGAGGACAGTGTTTTTAGAACGCCATCTCATATGAGAGACACTGCAAAAGACACAAGATGCGAGCGAGTTTACATAGTAAACCAATGGAACAGTAGCGCAAATGGAAAAACGTGTTCTGGTTGAACGGCTCCTCAAGCTTCTGCATCAAGCATCTGGTGTAGATATGCGTTTGTACACTCTATTCAGCATATTAAGAAATATATAGCATAATAGCAATGATGTTCGAATACACATAGTAATATACTTAGTAATAATACCCCTCTACCCAGCTCCTACTTGACCCGTTCTGAGCGGGTCTCAAACCCAGGTCTTCTGGCATGGGAGTCGGACGCTCTAACAAGGAGTCTTTAGACAAGGAGTCTCTAACAAGGAGACTTTAGGCAAACCCCCACAAAATAGAAGAACCAAACTGTAAGAGTTGAACATCTATATACCTAGATGAACCATTTCTCAAGTGACAGAAAATCTCTGGTGTTACTTGGTAAGGATGTGAACAATATCACCTTGCTAGTTAGATGAAGAAAAACATGCTGTAGGACCTGAAAGAAGAGAGATCTCACAGGTAGCTTACAACTGCCAGAACAGAACCAAACCTTCAGCTGATGGATGCGTTACTTTTTTGGTACATCAAACCAACAGTTATCAATAGAAGACGCTTTGTAAGTGACTTGAGGTTTAGAAAACTTTAACCTTTTTGGTCTTGCTCAAAAGATAGACTTTGTTTAAAAACTGTATTTTCAGTTGTACTTTCAGCATTGTGCCATCCTGCAAGTGTCAGAATTCACAGCTCTACCATGTGTGATGCAAGCCGAGATCAAGAAATGTTCTCACATCCTCCTCTCGAGCTCTCGGTCCTCAAGCAAGACTAATCCCCACTGAACTCACAGAATTCCTCATATTCCAGGATCCCCCTGCACCCGGTAAAGCCCACATGCGCACACACATACCATCCCTCCAGTGGCACTAATCCTGCTCTTCTCCCGGTTTCATCTCTCTTCTCGTCTCTCCTGTTTTTCAGATCTGTCACTACCGGAGCAAAACTAATCTTGCCCCCATCCACTTCCTGTGCTGCTCATCACTCTCTCTCTCTTCACCCTTATCTCTCAGCTTGCCTTTTCTTCTCTTCTGCTCTCACTGTAAAAATGATGTTCCAGACCCTGTGATTCACTCTTAAAAATAAAAGTTCTTTATTGGCGTCTATGATTCCTCAAAGAACCTTTAACATCTGTGGAAACTTTCCATTCCACAAAAGGTTCTTTAGAGTTTTAAAATGTGGTTCTTTTAAGATACACTGACGATACATTTTTAAGATACACTGAAATGCAGTGAAACGTTCTTTAGGGAACCATTGAAAACAAGTGATTAGGCCATGAACGACACTTTTATAAGCTTCAAAAGTTCTCAGAGAAACTGAGAGTAGGTTTGCATATTAAAGCATGAGCTTTCACACTCATAGATGTATATTAATCCTTCCACACGTATGGCATCGTTGACCTAAACAGTTTAAGTACCTGTCATGCATTTGTCATCTTTGGCTGAACATCAAAGTAAACTCACCCCTCCAAGTTTGTGACTTTTCTAAGCACCTCTCATCCTCAGTCTGCTTCCATCCAGCTGGTAATGAATTGGTGTCAGTCTATTGATGGTCAAACCACCTGAATAGCCCCTGCGATTCACACTTTTCAGTTTGCCAGCCTAAAATTGGCGATTGTTTACAATGAAAGGACTTTTGGTACATTGTAATGGTGCTTGAAACTGTTTTACTTTGGGGTGCTTTTCTAGTGATAGGCGATTTCAAAACATTGCTTCATGAAGCTACGAAGATTTACGAATCTTTTGTTTCGAATCCGTCGTTTGGATCGTGTATCAAACTGCATTTCGACATTTGACATTTCGAAACACTTGCACGTAACGAATCCTCATTTACTGAAATCCAGAGACTTTGGCGCTCCCAATCACTAATTCGAAACGTAAAGCTTCGAAGCTTCATGAAGCAGTGTTTTGAAATAGGCCGTCACTAGATTGTCGAATAAAGTCATTATTTTGTTTTTTGCCGCACAAATAGCAATCTCATTGCTGCATAACATTAAGGTTGAACCATTGTAGTCACTTGAACTGTTTTAAATATCTTTTTAGTAGCTTAAATTAAATAAATTGACTTGCTGTCAATGGAGGCTTCACTGAGCCATCAGATTTTATCACAAATATCTTAATTTGTGTTCTGAAGATGAACGAAGGTCTTCCGGGTGTAGAACGACATGAGGCTGAGTAATTAATGACTGAATTTTCAACCTTTTAACATATACATACAATAAGATAATAAAATGTGGCATTTAAAATCTATAAGTTTTAAATGTCACATTTTTCTTTTTCTGCTGTCTTCAGTGTGTTTTCAAACTATCTGATCCCTTGTGATCGCGCGTCTGAACGTACAGTCTCTCTGCCTTTTAAGGTCTTGGCTAATAGCATGTCTGTCCCCTAATCACATGTGTTTTTACACGTCTGTGAAACCACATTTCTCCCTTTTTTCCACCTTCTTTTCTCTCTAATGTTCTCTGAAGCCTTTCTTCTCTCTCCCACTCATCTTCTTTTGTGTCTCAGGCTCTCTGACAGGCCTCAGCGAGCGACGCTGGACCACGAGAGCCGCTTGTCAGCATCCTTCTCTAGCAAAAGTGGATATCGAAGCTAGCCACATAATTACGGTCTTATCTTAGCCATTCACGGCCCCTCATACGCTGACAGCAAATGAAAAGGCCCCAATTAAGCAATTATCTTTAAAGGTGCTGCCTAATGCAGTCATCTGAGCAGCAGAGAGAAGACTGGAAGACATTTAACTGGAAGACTCCCTCGCCTCCGCCATGCCTGATAACTAAACGTAGTGGAGCTAAGATGGGACTTTTTAATGAACACAAAATGGGGGTAGACTTCCAGCCCCCTAAACCTGACAAATCTGTCAGTGGAGATACTAAATAGAGGCTACTAATCATGAGAACACACTCACGTGCTCTGGTACAAAATCCAGTGCTGCTAGCTGCTTTACAGTCTACATAGGCAGCTGCCTTTAAAGGGGCTGTTAATACAGCACTCATTTCATGTGTTTAAAACAGCTGGAATGAGTGCAATTACATGGAACAAAACAAGTTTTTTCAAGATGCTTTTTAAAAACTTGACTTGTGCGATGCTGTGAGATCTTCTAATTTCTAATAAGAATGAAAATACATAGCATACACAAAATGGGTTAAAAATCAGCAATCTTTAAATATAAATTTGGTAAATAATAATAATAAAAAAGATTTTTTTCAAAAATATAACCACACAGTATATTATATCATATTTAAATCACACAAAATAAAATAAAATTAAATAAAAAATCAACAAAAATGATTTTGAAAATAATCAATTTTAATCACAAATATTGGGTAAAATTATACATGGTATTTAATTATTTAATTTCTCTTTTTAAAAAATATACATTTTAAGTATTATTATTATTGCAATATTATTTGGTTAATTTGAATTATTTTATTAACTAAATTAATTTTATTAATTATATTATTAGTAATAATTACAATCTGTTTTAATCACAAATTCATAAAAATAAAATTATACATTTTATTTAAATATTATATTATAATATACTATATTGCTAATTATTACTATTTTCAAAAATATAGTACATATTCTTGCATATTATTATTATATTGCATTATTATGACTTTGTTGGTTAAATATTGCATTGTAATTATTTGATTATTAATTTAAAAGAGTAATAATGTGTTTTTGAAATAAACTCTTTTAATCACAAATACTGGGTAAAATAATATAAATCTTGGGTAGAATACATTTTTTAAATAGTAAAGTATTAATTTTGTAAATTATAGAACTTTTTAAATATTTTATTTAATATATTAAATAATGTTTTTTTATACAAATACAGATTTTTACATATTTATATATAGTAACCACATAAATACTGTTAAATTCATCACGTTTCTACAAATTAATTTTAATGATTCTTTTTAGCATTGAACGAAATGTATGTTAACAACAATAAGTTCTCTTACTTTTTCTTCGCTGAGATTCTGGCAGTGCATTTTGAGATTGCTTTTCTCTGTATGAATTCTGCCTTTGAGTTTGGCCAGAACATATTTTAAAAGGCAGCATAATTTACTTTTGGAATATAAACTAGGCAGCTCACTAGATTTTGAACAGACCTACGATTAGAGGCAAAAACTGTACTGTTGTGATATTTGACAGACACGTGTGATCAAAAGTCTTGGTCCAGACAGTGAACTGAAAGGAAGCCATTAAGTGCACATTCAGACAAACAAAGACCCCGCATCTGACAGCAACGACACACTAAATAGTTCTGTTGTTTTTGTTATTTTCTCTTTGCTCTTCCTCTCCCTCATCTTCTCTTCCTGCCTTTCACTGCCTGTCTGCTCATTATAGACATTTTCTCTCTAATTGATCCTCTCTTTTTTGTCTTTCTGTATGGTGTATGTAGCTTCTAATGGTCAGCTGTGCTCCCAGTATCACACAACCCTGACAACAACAATACAGTCTCTCTCTCTTTCTCTTTTTCAAACATAAATGCACCCACCTTTTTTGTCACCCTCCTACTCGCTGTCTATTTTCTCTTTGCCACATAAATCCTCCCGTCACCCCGTCACCCCCTCTGTGCTCTTTCATCATCGGGCTGATGGCTGGTTTGCTGAGAGATGCATCTTTGATGTTAAGGGATCTGGTATGTTCTTCGTTTGTGTCTTTCACATTAGCAGACATGTTCCTGGACTGATACAGAACACAGGATGTGAACAAGAAACAAACCTAGAGAAGTGAGAGAATGAGCTCTACAAAATAATAATAATAGTTTAGTCACAATATTAATATTCATGGTTTATGCTTCTTCTGTTCTTTGACTTCATTAATATTGTGATGTATTTGACACAATGATTTTTTTTTTGTCAACTTGTTTTCTTTCAATTAGGACAAGTTTTGTATTTTTGGAACTGATTCTTTGAAGGCCTCATTGATCTGAGTTTATACACCTCAGTTTTTGAGTGAAAAAAAAACATAATTGTGGATAACGTCGTCAATATTCAATAAAATAAGAAAAACAAATTGCACTGTTTCTCTCTCAATCACCAGCTGGAGTTTTCTTGACAGCCACCAGAGGGCACTCCTCCCCAGACTCTTGTCACTACATCAATGACTACATTACCCATAATCCTTTGCCAGGACTCATCAGCACTCATTGTTTTCAGCTGTGTCTCATTAGCCTGTTTAGCTCATCCTATATCAGCCTGGTTTCAAAGATTCGAACCAATTGTGTCACAAAAAGATTCACTGTTTCAAAGCATTCGAAACGCCATATGCTGGTGACGCCTGCTGGTCTAAACAGTTTAAATGCAACAGACACTCATGCAAAACATAGCTTTTACAGATCCACTATTATTCCTTTAAATGATACAAATACCTCATTAAGACGTCTACAAACTCATCAGAGATCAGGTAATAGACACTTTTAGACACTTAATACTCAGGTAATAGACATAGACGCTTGTTCAATGATTCACCGCTAGGGGGCGATCTCAGTGAATTCGCATGACTCAATGGGTTCACAGAGATCATCGCCCCCCAGTGGTGAACCATTGAAATTTCCAAACGGTTATGAAGTAATGAAGCCTTGTTTACGGAAATCACATAACTCTGGCAGTTTGAAACACGCTCGGAACAAGGATTCTATACAAAAGATTCGCAAAGGTTTCGAAGCGGTGTTTTGAAAGCGCCCATCTCTACTGCGAGGTCTTGTATGTGTCATGACTGCATTTCTGAGCATTCTCCTGGTTTCATGCAGCCCGTTATTCTTTTATTTCTCTGTTTTTGCCTGTGCCCCTTTGACCGTGTTTTATGTTTGGATTGCTTGCATGTGTTTTGACCTCTTGCTTGATTATGATTATGGATTACGCTTATAAAAAATACTGTGTTTGGATCCTCAACCGAGCAGTACCTGACATTATCACACTAGTGTGCTTTAATGTTTTACTAGGAAGTTGTGGAATGGAACAAAAATGGAACAAAGTCACACATTTGTTGTGCCTGTTTAAAAAATGGCCGACTAAATG